>OU862928.1:23211466-23566466 GCA_917880885.1 Limnephilus marmoratus | reverse complement strand
TAATAGTAATGACGTAATAGTAATTTTCAGTTGATTCCAATTAAGAAAGTGGAGTGTCTAAGGAAGTGTATTGATTTTCTTGGTTGCTGCTGGTGTATTGATTTTCTTGCTGTTTATTATCTTACCACCATCCTATTCACAATATTTTTTATCACCGGTAGTATCAATCAATTGCTGCAAACGGACCATGGATGAATTTTTGTAATTTCTTAAAGAAAAATAAGGTTTTTCCACATACTAATGATATTTTTCCCCTTACCAAGGGTGCTTCTGTGTTACGGCGGACCATACTGGAGAGATTTTAATTTCAGTGTGTAATATTGCATTAAAAAACACGAGAAAAACATCTTTAGCCCATAGACCTTATTTTGATATAAGCACTTGGATTAAAGGAGAAGAAAACATTGCCATCTTTTTATCTTATTTCAGCTGAAACCGACGCTACAGTTTTGATTGCCGCGCAGCAGTTTATTCAGAACCCACAATACAAGTAAGACACTTATTATCTGTAATGGAGAGCAGTGAACATGGAAAAAAGATATTTTAACATTCCAAACCTAACAACTGAATTTCCTAACGGCCTTTCTTATTTTTCCAGTAATGGCTACGACTATGACATTGGTCTCATCTACACCAGCGTGGACATTGTCTTCAGTGACAAAGTGGGTCCTGCCTGCCTGCCTTTCAAATATGCCACCACCACTTTCGCTAACTACGTCGTCCAGGCCTTGGGTAAAACTGATTATTTCTCTGTGTCGATTCCATCAGTCTAATCTGACTTGATCTGTTTTATCCGGCTCGAAGGACCAATATTTTTTAAAGCCCTTCTAATTTGTACCCGGCCGAAAGAAAAAATCTCTCCGCATTCAGCATTGAATCTGAACAGTTTTAACTGCTGAACGTATTTAATTTTGTCTCAGTCTTAAGGACCTCTTAATTGATTGATTTAATTAATTTTAAGAATCTCGGCGAATGGTGATGGCTTTAAAATCGAACCTCCATTACTCTCTATAGAAGTTGAGATGGCTTGTTTGCGTACTAAGAAGGCCAGAATACCGAATTGCACTGAAAATTCAATCTTTTAGAATGTTTGTATACATTTTTTTCATATGCATCTCTTATCTGTTCTGCAAAACATAGCTAAATTACGTAATAAGGGTTGCTCATTATAAAGATAACTTACAATAATCTTTTCGTGGTTATTTAATAATGATAACAAACTTCTTGCATTACCTACTTATTTTTGGTACTTCTATTATAAGGATCTCAATAGTACTTTTCTTGTATTTATAGTGTGTGTCTTGTATTTTTCTTGTAGATAAGTAGGTGATGTTGTATGGATGAATATTTATATGCTAGAAGAATTGTTTTGAATATTAATTTTAATGCTTTGTAAAGCGGTTGGGTGTTTATTTTTTTATGCTTAGTTTGCTGTGTATTATGCACTTGTAAATTATGTAATCCGCATCATTGATTATCATCATATTATTATTAAATGTTATATTTTAGGCAATCTGCAGTTCAAAAACTGTTTCTTCTTCCTCTTTCATTGTATACCCGGCGTTGCTCATGGAGTTATTATGAGATTGAACTGACGTTCGAACCCACGATGCATCTTGCTTTATATACCCCTACCAATGGGTAGCCCACCCATACAAAAAAGGCTTTGAATGATCCACAATGTTCCAGAACATTCCATAACATTCGAGATTGTTCTGGAATGTTCCACAATGATTTGGAATGTTCCGAGACGTTTCCGGACGTTCCAGACTCTTCCCGAACATTCCCCAACATTCCAGAATATTCCGGGATGTTCTGGAAATATCTGGAGGGTGAAACTTCTAAGCCTTATATCTTCAAAAGCACGCCCTTCAGGTAAAAACGGAAACCTTCTTCATGGATGGGGGATAGAGAGCTACAGTGGCGTAGCGAGGGGGAGGGGGCGGGCCACCCTGGGTGCCACACCCGATTGGGTGGTGACACCCGACTGTGAAAAAAAAGTTACGAAGGATATTGTCACCAAAATATTGTACGTATGCACAATGTCTGTTATTTACATTTTCATAGCTCTATGGCTTCCTGTGGAGTGCCCCGAATTTTGTGTCGCTTGGTCTTTTTATAGGCGAAAATAGCCTATTTTTGTGGAGGCCAAATTGATTTAAATACACCTTTATATCTACCATATGTCATAAGCATTTTGGTTTTTTGTTGTTATCTAGACCTTTAAACTTTTTTTTACCTGTATGCACTAAATCATACAAACTGCAAAAATTAGTAAAAGCCCATCAGGGCATTTATGATTAACAAAATAAAATTAAAAAAAAAAACACTTAGTGCGATTCCATAGAATGAAGACGTCCAAAACTAGGAGAAGTAACTCCATAGGATGTGCGAGGAGAGTCTGGGCCTACCATGGATAGAGGCGCCCTGCTGAGGCGATGAGTCCCCCACCCGTACAGGACAAGAGAAGAAGATTAGTCGAAGATATTAGAAGTTGTTTTTTTTGTTTCCATAGGATGGGGAACTACGTCGTTTGCCGGTGCCGACTCAGACTATCTGCAGAAGGTAGATCTAAACGTTGTGGACCAGAACACTTGCACCGCCACCCATGGCTCTGTGATCACCGCGAGGACTCTTTGCACTTATAGCTCTGGAAAAGACTCGTGTCAGGTAAATCAATTTTGATTTTATTTTTCAAACTTTCTTCTGATTTAGTTTTATTGTCTAAAGCGGAAGTTTTAGTTTTTTGGCATGCTTTACAAAAAAACGAGTTTTACGTAAAACTACCCAAGTGAGTGTGATTTCAAGAATGGCCTTTTATTTTTACAATAGCTCCACTAAGGAGGCCCTGAAGAAAACAATTTCCCTATGGTCCTACGTCATTTTTGGGGAGGCTGGTTGAGGTGGTCTTTTTAGAGAAAGGAAAGAGAGGAAGTTCTGGAAAGAAAAAGTATTACGGGTGGGTGGGTATCTGAGGGTCAGTTTCTCTAGGAGTTACGGACGTATGCATCCATTCCTCCCACTGCGGTGCAAGAAAACAAGGTCTTCCTCAACCAGTTATTGCATTAAAACCTAATCAATTGAGTAGCTACGTATTCGGGTAGGTACCTGCGCGTTTCCTTAAATTCCGGCAATCTTTGCTTTTTTCATCATATTTGCAATACTACCGAAATAAGTAGGTACCTACCCGGAATGAATAACGTGGTAATTTGAACTGGCCACCAATATTTAAACTTTCGATGGAATCTGTGAGCGCGTGTTTTGATGATTTTTTTTCGGAAAATTTCGAGTTTTGTCAGCATCTCCTGACGTATTTTATATGAGAATCATATGTTTTATTGTTATTAAAAGTTGCGGAATCTATCGTATTTTTTAAAAACATCTAGCCCGGAATCGGTTTTTCGGCGGCAATGTCGTTTTCTGAAAAACAACGCCCCAAACCGCCGAGAGTTCCGTTTTGTTAGGCTAAAACTTTGACATCTGAGATCCTGACCTATGTCAATAGTCCTAGCATTTTCCTTTGTGAAATAAGCGGGTTTTTTCGTCATTTTTTTTTTTCAAACGCCATCTGTCGGCGGGAAATACGACCGAGCCGAATCGAGTGATTCGAGTAGAGCTTCTAGTTTTCGCCGCCGATTCGTATCGGAGAATAAATCCCTGTATATATTTCATTTTGTCGAAAAAAATTGACTTACAGTTTTCATTCGGAATTTGCTTCAACCGAAAGTGAACCTTGAGGTGGGTGAAACGCAAAGGGCGTACTGGTCTTCCTCAACCAGTCTCATCCGATCCAGCCGGTTATGCAGTAGGCAAATGTATCCGCCGCCAAGATCTAGACATAGGTCAATCCAAGTGGTTCCCTACGTTTGGTGACTTAGCAAGGGTGCCCGGGTTCATGAGGTGAGGTTTGTCCAGGTCTTGACGGCGGATGTGTCTACCCACCGGACTGCTGCGTGGCGGACCGGATCGTGAGAGACTAGATGAGGATGGCCATTTGACCTTTCCAGCCGGACTCTCTCGACCCATCGCCTTGCACCGCAGTTGGAGGGATGGATTCCTACGTCCGTCACTACTGGACTCATTGAGCCCAGATTCCTACCCACACCTCATACCCTGGCCCTGAGAGGAATTATTTTCCTCTGTGTAGAGCTAATGTAAAAAAAAGACAAACCTCACCCCATAAGCCCGGGCACCCCTGCTAAGTCACGAAACGTAGTGAACCACTTGAAGTTTTTTTTAAGTAATTAAGCAACCGCCGTTTTTTTAAACCCACTATTCCAGAGTGGTAGATGGTAAAGACATCCACGAAGAATCGAATCATTTACTTATAATAAACGAAATGGCTTTACCCGTCTTTAGGGACCAGATGCGAATAGCCAGGTACTTCTTATCCTTCCTTTTCCCCGTCTCCTCCACCCTCCCACTTCTACGGGCTCACAACACATCCCGACATTTAGAGATTCCGTGATCCCATAGGTAGCACTTAGGACTAGCGTGTACAATTGAGATATGTCCTGAAGAAGGTTGAGATCAACTGAAACCGGTCAACGAAAATAAATTACAATATAATGGTTTTAAACAAAAACCTTGTTTCATTTTTTATAACGTCAAGTCAAAAAGTGTGTGCTTTCTTCGATAACTATTTTCTTTACCTTGGGAGAAGCAGTTTGATAGGTGCAATTTGATTTCAGCACGACTCCGGCGGCCCCATCGTTTGGCAAGACCCCTCATCGGGTCGCGTTTACTTGCTGGGCATCATCATGGGGGGCTACGGCTGTGCCACTAACAAGCCCGGCCTCAACTCCAGGGTCACGGAGTACTTGGACTGGATCGCCAGCAACGCTGTGGGAGCCAACTTCTGCACTAACTAAATTTAGACGCCTCTTCACAACACGTTGTTCCTTGCAAAAATTTGATAATTGATGATAATCTAAGAATAAAGTCTTAAAAAGGATATTTTAAACAAATCATTTCTGTTACCAAATAAAAAGAATTATAACTAAAATTGTTTAATGTTTTATTTTAATTTATTTTGTAAAATACGATTATAAATAATTTTTCGATGCCTGTGTCAATGGTGTCACCTCACCTATGTCGAGACAGCGCAGGACGTACATAAATACGGTGTAACGTAATTATTTTCATGGTTCTTATTCAGTCGGTACTTGCTCAGAACAAATTAAAGTTGCCTGGAACGTTTCTCGATTTTGTAAAAAGAAAAAAAACTGTTATAAGGGCGACGTCATGACATAATAAGGAATTTGTCGGAAGTTTGATTGGTAAAGAGTTATATTATGAAGTGTGATTTTGAGTTTAATCTCAGCACGAGAAATATTATTATTACTCGTAAATGATTGTGTAAATTTCTCCATCAGCGACTTTGCTTCGTAACAGAGTGGTTGCTTGATGTAGTCCGGGTTTTTGTTCAACAAGCCAGGGAGGCTAGTGCGAACACCTACAAATTGGTGCTGTTAAGAAGTATTGCTTGACGCTCGTGATGAGGGGGAAAACAATCCACCGATAAATAGCCATCGGGATTTACTGATCACAGCTTGATACATTGATGTTTTGGTCGGGCGTGTTTACAGCCTATGACGTTATATAAAACAGCCACGTACAATCCAATATCACCGAGGACAACTTTGATGAAGATTGCAGGCGCTTCTTAAATTACATCAACAATCTAGAACTGCGGGTTATATCCTTTCAATGCTCAGAGATGGCCATCAGCGGGCCTTTGTGGATGGACTGGAATCTCAGCTGCTTCACGGTGTCATGGGCTTGCGAAGCGGCAGCTCTGGGGCTCTTCTCCAGCTATCTGGAGCCCTTGTCGATGAGGTTAGAAGAGGTGTGCTATATTAACTATCGCAAGCTATGAATGATCATGTGGAGTGGATTCTACTAAAATAACTGAATTATCTCTCTCTCTATCTACATTTTTTTGAGTTTACAAAGGTATTTATGTAGATTATGTTTTTGCTTGTCTATAATAACAAGTACATTTTGTTTAATGTGAGTTCTTTTATTTACATCAGATAGTAGCTTTCTTTTATCCCACGCAGGACCCTGAGATGATGATGAGAGCTCATGTACACGGAATTTCTCTGCTAACTGAGAAAGGTACGTGTCAACGGTTCCATGCCAACTAAGTAACCCTTTTGAAAAGTCATTAAAAGTTATGAAAAAAAAAAGAAAAATTGCCCATAACCTAACCTAACATAAATAATTTAACCATTTTTTATATATTTTGAAGACAAAATTTATTTAGCATCATTGTGATTTGAAACTCCATGAAACGAAAAATAGCGACACTAAAAAGAGACACTTACATCTTTAGGTTTTAGCCTGCGAGAGAATGATGTTGTATAATTTGTTGTATAATAATTGCATTCTACAATAATCATTACCTGTGACTAGTTCATATTAACTTGCTCCGTACTAAAGTGTATTTTAAAATCTATAACGCTCAAATTAAAAAGTTACTTGGAGTGTTACGTGTTCGTACTACAAAGTTCTAAAATATTTTTATAATATCTGAGTGATTTAAAGTTCCTTCCGAATTTAATCAGCAAAACTATAAAAGTACAATTTGTTTTAACGCGGGTAGTACGAAAAAAAACATTAATTCAAGATGCATTGCCGAGTGTGCTCAGTAACTCTACGTACTGATGAGTTAAAATTCACGTGTGCCGCATGCAAAGGCGCATTTCATTTGGCTTGCGGAGGTATTATTGAGAACACATATCGTCGACTTAATCAAGAACGGCGATCCCAACAAGTGTGCAAGCAATGCAATACAGCCAAGCCCGGCGCTGCTAACCCGTTGCAGACAATCAGTGATACTGAACCTTTGGAGCAGATTAAAAAAGTTACTGATATTAGTGCAGCGCTCGCCGCTCAGACACCGACAAATCTTAAAGATATTCAAGATCTAGTCATGAACAAGACGTCTAATCTGGAAAAAACACAAAATGATATTCTAGACCAGAATAACAAAATACTTGAAAGTATTCAATTTATGAGTTCTCAATATGAGGATTTCATGGCTAGAATCCGTGACATCGAACTAAAGAATGATGAACTCACTAAAAAGAACTCAACCTTGGAAGCTAGGATTTATGTCTTGGAAAAATGTGTGGACATGCAGGAAAGGGAACTCAAAGCGAACAACATAGAAATAAGAGGCATCCCAGAAATCAAAGGAGAAAATCTGCAAGACGTTTTTTTCAATATCTGCAAAACAACAAAGTCCTCCACTGATACAAAGGACATCGATTCCATTCATCGCGCAGCAAAAAAAAAACAACAATAGTCATCCGAGAGAAATCATTGTTAAATTCAAAACGAACATAGCAAGAGAACACCTGTTAACAGACGTAAAAACTTTCAACAAAAACAAACAGAATCTAGAAGACAAATTGAACACCTCAAACATCGGTATAGCTGGTTCCTGCTCGCCGATCTTCATTTCAGAACAATTAACATTTCGCGGTAAACAGCTGTGGTACAAGACACGAACAGCGGCGAAGGAGAAACAATATCGCTTTTTTTGGATTAAACGGGGGCAGATTTATCTTCGTAAAAACGAGGGAACTAATGCCATTGTTATCTCAGACGAAAGCAAATTGGCTGCGCTTTGATAAATTTGAATTAATGGCTATTCTTTCGAGGTATGTCTTGACCTGTGCATTTATGTCTCATATTTGTTTCATTTACTACCTTTCTGGATTTAATTTGTTATCACGCAGTTCCTGCTACCTTATTTTTATTATTATTATAGTTTTGGCTTCTTGCTATATCTTTTATAGTACTATATCTAATTACATTATTTCTACTATATTATTATATATTACTCATATGTGTATCATTTACTACCGTTTTCAAATTCATTTGATATCTCGCAATTCTTGCTTCCGTTTTGTTTTTACTTCTTGCTATCTCATTCATAGTAGTACATTTAACTACACCATTTATACTATATTATTTAAATTAAGCACATTTACCATTGCAACTACATTTGGAATCGCATTTAATCATATATTACTCGGGAACCAACTTCTATACAACACACAACCAACACATACTTATGATTCAATTAAATTATGATACCGGAAATGATTCCGGCATAGATCTTAACATGAATGTCATTGATGATTTGAACAATCTAAATAACTATAAATGGTGTGCTTACGGAGTTAAAATTATTCACCAAAATATAAGAAGCATTTCTAATATTGACGATTTTTTTATTTTTCTGGATCAATTCAATTACCAATTCGATGTTATAATTTTATCGGAATGCTGGCTTAATAAAGATTACACCTCAAAAGTTATTCATAATTACTCTGAACACCACACAAACATATATCTTAATAAGTCTAGCGGAATCGTTGTATACATCAGAGACGGACTTCAATCTCAAGTTGATGAAATTTTCTTATCACAAGCCAACTGCCTGAAAATTGTTTTGAATAATAATCTATGCATTTTTGCAATATACAGATCACCCTCTTTTCAAAATATTGATACTTTTCTGAATTCACTCCAATCAATTATCAACAGCTCAAAAAACATAGAACGACAAATAATTATAGGTGACCTCAACATCAATACAATTACTGAATACCACCGCCAATCCAACGATTACCTATGTCTACTAACTGAAAATGGGTTCATTCAGACAATTATCAGCCCTACTCGTGAGCAGGGCAAGAGTAAATCTTGTCTTGACCACATCAACGTCAAAAAAATTAACCACGTTGACTCATTTGTCATTCACTCTACAATCTCAGATCACTATACAACAGCACTCTGCCTTAAAAACAAACCTCCTAATCCTGCTAAAATTAAACATGTTGCAAGAATAAATTATAATAGTTTAATTGAGGACTTGAGCTCAGAAAACTGGCAAAATGTTCTAGACCAATCTGATGCCGACTCATCGATGAATGAATTTATCACTAAAACACATTCATATATTTCTAAACATACAAGCAATAAACTTATACCGCATAAACAAATAAAACTTACGCCATGGATCACCCCTGGCCTTATCAAATCGATTAACATTAGGAACCAACTTCATGAAAAGGCGAATAGGTGCCCTGAGAATATTATAGTACAAGCTCACTACAAAAAATATAGGAACTTTTGCAAAAAACTAATAAAATCGGTCAAAGAAAATTATTATAAAAAATTCATTTACGAAAATAACTGTACTCCAAAACGTTTATGGGAAGCATTTCGCAATATAACTAAAACAAAAATAAATAAATCTTCCGAAATTAAATCACTGAACATCAATAACGTGAACACCTCAGACCCAAAGATCATTGCGAATTTTGCCAATAATTATTTTACGTCAGTGGGAGTCACACTTGCGAAAAAAATTCTCAACAATCTTAATTCAACAGAATCCGATCTTGCTAAGTTAACAATCTCCAATTTCGGTCATAAATTAGACAATATCCAAACAACTTCAAACGAAGTCATAAATATAATTGACGAACTCAAGTCATCGAATGCTTGTGGTCCTGATAACGTTTCATCAATTCTGCTAAAAAGTATTAAATCCTTCATAGCAACTCCAATCGCGTATATTTCCAATCTAAGCTTCAATTCAGGAAAATTTCCAAATCATTTAAAACACTCTATTGTTATACTGCTTCACAAAAATGGAGATAAATCGCAGATACACAATTACCGGCCAATTTCTTTGCTCAATTCTATTTCGAAAATTATTGAGAAAATTGAAAAGAATCGTCTCAGTCATTACCTTGAAAAAAAACAATATCCTTTCCAATAGACAGTATGGCTTCAGACCAGGATTGAGCACTGAAAATGCAATTACAAACCTGACGAAAATCATCTCCAACAATATCGATAGAGGAAGAAAATGCATTGCGCTCTTCTTGGATCTAGCCAAAGCGTTTGACACCATCTCACACAAAATTCTCTTGAAAAAACTACAGCGCATCGGCATTCAGGGTCAGCTACTTAAGTGGTTAGGTAGTTATATAGAAAATAGGAGCCAAAGAGTGAATATTAACGATACACTAAGCGATCCGGCTGATATTAACTTTGGTGTACCTCAAGGAAGCACTCTAGGACCACTTTTATTCAATATCTATATTAATGAATTATGTAATAGTTCATTTGCCGATCATATTATCACCTTTGCCGATGACACAGTATTATTATTTGAAGGCAAAAATTGGAATGAAGTTCATAATAATTCAGAAATTGGTATCAACAAGGTAAAACAATGGCTAGATAATAATCTTCTCACTCTCAACACTGACAAAACTAAATTCATTCGCTTCAGTGCAACTCAAGCGGGACAACCAAGAGAAACTCAAAGAATTATTATACACCATTGCAATGACCCAAACACTTGCAATTGCAATACCTTAGAATATGTGGATAGCATAAAATATCTAGGAATTATCGTAGACAAGAATCTGTGATGGAATGAACATATTGATTCAATCTCCACAAAGGTCAGAAAACTCACGCATCTTTTCATGGCTATTAGAAATATTCTATGCTCAAAAGATCTAAAACTAATGTACTATGCCATGTGCAACTCATTACTTGAATATGCATCTTTAGGATGGGGAGGATGTACCAAATCAATACTAGACCCCTTAGCCAAAGCACAGAAATCACTTCTAAGGGTCATACTTAAAAAACCATTTAGATACCCCAGTAATGATTTATTCAAAGAGATAGGAGTTCTGGATGTGAGGCAACTATTTATAAGAAAAGTTATATTATACACACAAAAATATCGTCACCTCTTCCCCTCCGTAGAACATTATCACAACACCCGACATGCAGGGAGGAATCCAATAGTTCCACTTGCTACTATGACATCCCTTGCTCAAAGACAATATTCTTACCTAGGTCCAAAAATGTTCAACCTTATACCCGGTTCTTGGAAATTGAAAAGTGCAAGCGTCCTGCGTAAATTAGTCAATGATTGGATTCTGAACTTAGGGAGAGTCGAAAGTGAACGTATGCTGTATAACTGGTAAACAAAATCACTTAACTTTCCTGATCACTAGACCAAAATTCCTACCTCACTTCATTGAGTTCAATGTTTCGACATCCTTTCTGATGTTTTTATACATGGGATTTATGGTTATGCGCCCCTGAAGCCTGTCTGCTCCGTGTAGGTGTAGGTATATCACCGCTGTAAAGCGTTGACATGCACGTCGCACGTCGCTAACTCTGTGTGAAACTTGGTACCTTACAATTAATGATTTATAATAAATAAATAATACCTACATAACAAAACATGTATGGCGTAGGAAGTAATGCAATTTCACCAAAGTAGCACTAAATTTGGTACTATTTTATTATATTATATTATATTCATAGTTTATATTTCTATCTATATTTATAGTTAATGTTTTTATATTTTAGCAGGAGTAGTTCAAGACACAAGCGCGGTGTATATTCATACTGTCGTACTTATAATATAATACTGTATAAAACATGTTTTAAATCAGTGAAAATAATTTGTAGCTACAAAAATTCAAATAAAAAAAAAATCATATAGATTATTACGTTCGTTATTATATCTAATATTGTAAATTTTAATATAGTTTCTCCTATAAGTGTACTTGTATTAAAAGTTCAAACTCCTAAACACATAACCTAACATAATTTCATTTATTTATGTTGTAAATCTTTTGTAATTCCTCCATCTTGTTCTTTTAATTCCTCCATATTGTAAATCTGAATGTATTATACATATGTTACCAGGTTAATTCGGTAAATCCGATTATAATATTTACTACTTTGTCACAAAAAATGTATGTGTACTTATATTTATATATTTTATATACATTTTCTTTATTACACACCTTAGCTTCAGAGAAAAATGAAATTTTCAGTTTTTTTTGTTTTTGTTATGTAATTATGTACATTTCAGGTATAATATGAACTAAACATGTCAATGTGTCTGTCCTGGAACGGGAAACTTTCCTAGTTGGACAGGCAAAGCTTCCTAATTGTAATTTGTACTTTCTTTTGTATATATAATAAATAAACAAACAAACAAATAAATCGTTCTCTTCTTTGTACGGTGCTTGGTAGCCTCCCCACTCTTGTCTACTTTAGTTTTGTGAAGGTTTTACTGCCTCCCAGCGTCATTGATTATCTATAATGACACAAAATAAATTTCTTTAACATATTTTCTCTTTCATACTCTTTTTATAGCAATGCTCATTCCTTTATATTATTTAATATATTTATTTTTTAATATTCTTTGATATATTGATAATCTTATACATAAAAATCTCGTGTCACGGTGTTTGTGTTCGCACTTCTCCGAAACGGCTTGACCGATTTTCATGAAATTTTTTATGTATATTTGGTAGGTATGAGATTAGGTTTTTAAGTATATTTCATTATATTTCATTCGGCATCATGTTCTCGCGTGGTCAAATCATCGAGCTTATTTGTGTTGCTAAAGACGGACTGACAAAAAATATCGTACACTCAATTGCTCTTCTAAATTCATATTGATTTTCTTTATTTCATTTTCTAACTTTATTTGGTGTTTTTTTTGCTTTTATCGGCGGTCATCATCTACAGCGCTCCATTCCTCTTCCTGCCATAGATCCCATCCCCACACATTACAATATTTAACAACCAAAATATTCACTAGAAATAATTTATATGGCAGAATCAGCTAGTCTCTTCTATTATTTTATCTTATTTCAAATTTTAACGCACTATTATGTAAAATCGACCACCATAACACGGGCACGCCTAGCATATTTGTTGAAAACTCCACTAGTTTTGTAACCGTCAAAACACTGAATAAAGAAAAAAAAAGAAAACATGTGAATACCAGTCGATAAACGATTTATTGATTGCTTGATGCTTGTTCGCACTTGCTTCACACGCTTTTCAGACTCTGAATGAAGTCTCTGAAATAAGTCTCTTTTCAAATTCTGAATAAAATTAAAATTATTTTTTGCTTTGAGAGTAGCAGTTTGATTGGTGCAATTTGATTTCAGCACGCCTCCGGTGGCCCCATCAAATTCAAAATCAAAATCATTTGTTGTACAAAATTTACATTTAGTACAAAAGGTATAACTTATAGGTACCTATATCCTATTTCTTCCAGTTTTTTTTTTTTTTTTTTTTTTAGTAACTATATAGTATTTTTTACATTTTATGTGAAACATGTTAGATGTATATATAAAATAGAAAATATATTCGTAGTCCTCCTTACTAGGAGATCCAGTGCTGAGGGGGACTATGTTTTGGATAAGTTTTTCAGCGACTTCTATGGTTTAACTTCATTGTTTGGATAAGGTTTTCCAGAAACTTCTATGACTATGTTTTAAGTATACTAGTAAGTTCATTTTCCGATAGTTCCTTCAGCCAACATTTAATGTCCTTAATGTAGCTATTTTTTGTTTTAATTTGTTTGATACTAGGTGGGAGTTTGTTATATAACTTTATTGCTAAAAATTCAGAACTTCTTCTACCAAATGAAGAGTTACACTTTGGTATATTAAGTGTGTCTGTTTGTTTGGCTCTGGTTTTATGAGCATGAGAGGTGTTTGCCTCTGAATCATTTTTGTGGTGATGTACTAGAATGTTTTTGGCATAGATGTTCTGTATGCTTGGAACATCAAACAGTTTAAAATTTTCTGTTAACCTAACATGTTGTACAAATTTGAACACAAATGAAATATAAATATAAAAGTGGTGTAATACAAAGTGAATTTGTTTTAATTTATTATATAAACATAAATATAAAAACAGTTGTAGGTACCTATGTGAGGTATTCACTTAATGTGTAATGAGACCTGTTCAGAAGGAATGTTTTTAGTGATGACTTAAATCTGAGTGTATCTTGTATTTGTTTAATATCATGTGGAAGGTTGTTGTATACTTTAATGGCCATGTAAAAGGGTCCTTTTTGGAAAATTGTTTTGTTTGCTTTTGGTATTAATAAATTTTCTGTAAACCTTGTAGCGTGTTTATGTGCAGAGTTTTTTGTGGAAACTTTTCTGGAGATGATCGCACTAATATGCATAACTCTATTATATATTTGTCGGTGACTGTAAGAATTTTCAAATTTTTAAATATAGGTCTACATGAATCCCGATTAGCAGATTTTTTGGATGATAAAAACATCTTTGGCGTTTACTGAGTTTCCCCAAAAGATAATTCCGTGTTTTATTATTGAATATACATAACCATAGTATGCGGCCATTACCGATTCGATGTTTAATATATTGTTTGGCAAGACCCCTCTTCGGGTCGCGTTTACTTGCTGGGCATCATCATAGGAGGCGATGGTTTCGCCACTAACAAGCCCGGCCTCAACTCCAGGGTCACGGAGTACTTGGACTGGATCGCCAGCAACGCTGTGGGGGCCAACTTCTGCACTAGCTAGTTCTGGACGCCTCTTCAACAATGTGTTTTTCCACGCAAAAATTTGATTATTTGATAAAATCTATACATATAAAAATCAAAACACATTTGCTTCTGTCTATGTATGTATATATGTTATGCGTTGCTAAACCATTCATCCGATTGCGATGAAACTTTGGGGATTTGATGTGCGCGTGCCCGCGATGGTTTCTATAGATATACAATAATGAGTTCTGGCATCATGAAATTATGCGTTGCTAATCATTCATCGGTTTGAGATGAAACTTTGGGGATTTGATGTGTGCATCCCCGCGATGGTTTCTATATACATATACTGGTGAGCTCTGGCATTATGAAATTTGTATAAAAAAATTGCAATATGTGGCACGCGGGCTGTTTGAAAACTGAATGTATCGGGACTGAATGTATGGAATGCGGGAGGGAGGAGGGGAACTTGGGATGGGGGCTCGCGGGACGGGAGAAGCGGAAGAGGGAAGTGGGGAGTGGGAAGAGAGAAGGCGGAGTGGGAACGCGTGAAGGGAAGGGGAGGCGGAAGGGAAACGGGACAAATGGGAAAAGACACGCAGGGAGATTTTTTTTCTTTATTAAGTGGTATAGCAACGCATGCCGTCTAGGAATAAAATCATAAAAAAAGGTTTTTAAACAAATCAGTTCCATTATCAAATAAAAAGCATTGTAATTAAAATTGTCTTTTGTTTTATTTATTTATTTATTTATTTATCAATATGAAATAAAATTATAAACGGAGTCCGATTCGAGCCGCGGTCAACAGTGGTTGTGTGTACCTTACCTATCGCTTAGTGCCGTTCGCCCGTTCCTGAGCCTCATACAGATAAGATATTATTGTTACATTTCATTTAATTTTGTTTATCGTATACCTAGGTGTTTGCATTCCTTCTTACGGCTAATCCGTTTTTGTTTGTACAGTCAATGAAATAGACTGCTTATTATTTTTTCAGTTTAATTTTTAAAAGTTAAGTTTTTTTTAATATAATGGAAGAAGACGAAGATGGCCTCCCGACCCAGGGTCGATATTAGATTTTTCTGATTCGGAATCTAATTCTAGTCAGGTTTCTATTACGCTCCCATCTCGTAAACGGCGTCCATCGCATAACCTTCACATTCCATCGAAAGTTAAATCTATTCCGCCAATTCAACAAACCTCGACCTCTAACGACCTTAACACCAATTGTAACATCCAGACAAGTACTATAACTAGCGATAATACAAAAAGTACTGACTTACTTTATCCTGCTTCCGCTTCCGGTCCTTTTATCGTTATGGTGCAGAGAACTGAACAAGGAAAACTTATTCACCCTTTAGATTTTGGAAAATTTTTATTTAACTCAAAAAATAATAACCTTGGTATTGTTAACGGTTCAATTAAACCGGAAGGGCGATATAAATTATCTATCGAGTTTAATACTGCCGCTTCCGCTAATGGATTTGTAAAAAAAATTGACTCGCTCTCAATCCATAAATATAAATCGTTTATACCGACATTTAACCTTACGAGAATGGGTCTTGTGCGAGGAATTCCCGCGGAGATCACAGAAGCTG
This sequence comes from Limnephilus marmoratus, assembly GCA_917880885.1. Lineage (NCBI taxonomy): Eukaryota > Metazoa > Arthropoda > Insecta > Trichoptera > Limnephilidae > Limnephilus > Limnephilus marmoratus. The sequence continues at coordinate 23,550,482 of OU862928.1, read as the reverse complement.
AAATTGTTGACGCTTTGAATAATTCTCACGGAACCCCGAAAGTATTAAAAGCACGTCGACTGAACTACAAGGATTCTTCTGATGGAAACACGATCTGGAAACCTTCTCAATCGGTTGTTATTACATTTGAAGGACAATCACTACCGTCTCGTGTCTTTATTTATTATACCTCGCTTCCCGTCGATGTTTATAAATTCCCAACTATTCAATGCTTCAATTGCTGCCGGTTTGGACATTCAAAACCCGTATGCCGCTCCCCTCCACGTTGTTACTTTTGCGGAGAAGGTCACCCATTTGATCAATGTCCGAAATCTTCCAATGATCCCATTTGCATTAACTGTTCGGGTGCACATACCGCGGTCAGTCTAGCCTGTCCGGAATTATCAAGACAGAAGAACATAAAACATAAAATGGCTACCGACAACATTTCGTACTTCCAGGCCTCTAAGTTATTCTCTCCTGCGAAAAAATCATTCGCAGAGGTGACATCGTCCTCAGCACCTTTCCAAACATCCACCTTTTTAAAATCAACGTCATCTTCTCACAGAGAAACCATTCTCAAGCCAGTCAAACCCAACCCAAAATATACTCCTTACCTTGATAAAAAACAATTGAATAATATTTTGGCCAGCCCGAATGGGAATGCCAAATCCCAGTCGCCCAATGGGTGTGCCTTTAAGGGTAATACTTCCCCTCCTTCTCTCCCCGAAATAATGAATAATAATTCTTTTATACAAACTTTAATTACTCTTTTAATTTCAATCCTTACAAACAACAATACTGTACCGTCCAACGCTGCTGATTACATTGAATTTTTATTATCTTGCCTCCCCAATGACTTCGAAACTGAACAAAATTCTTCAGTGGAACAGTAGAAGCCTCTCCGCTAACAAATCTGACCTAATTCAATTACTCGACGAACACGACGTTTCAGTAGCCGCCATTTCTGAAACGTGGTTAAAACCCTCCTTTCACTTAAGAATTCCAGGTTATTATTGTCTCAGATACGACAGACCGGATGGTAAAGGCGGCACGGCTCTGATAATCCATAATTCTATCCCGTTTAAACAAATTATTATTCATACTCCCTCCGACGATATCCAGATAATTGCAGCTGTCTTATCTGATATCACAATTTTATCAATATATATTCCTCCCTCTACGACTTTTATTGAAAACGAATGGGCACCAATCTTAACCCAGATTTGTTCCCCTTATATGATCCTTGGAGATTTTAATGCACATTCCCCTTCTTGGGGTAGCGAAATAACAAATCGTTCTGGCCGCAATCTTTTAAATTTTATTGATACCCATAACCTATGTTTTTTAAATGACGGATCTCCAACCAGATTCACCCCCCCTCATCAACGGAAAAGTGCTGTTGATTTATCTCTTTGTTCGTATTCGTTAGCATCTAAATGCTCTTGGGACATCCTAAACGATCCCCTCTCTAGTGATCATTTCCCAATTATAATCCGATTCCACCATCAATCTTACACTTATCCCCCCCCAGTTAAAAATAATCTCAAATTTAGAATAAAAGATGCGAATTGGAGCACTTTCTCTTCTGAACTAGATAACCTTATTAATTTAACAAAATCGTCCCCGGGAGACATCAGAATGCAATGTGAGACGTTTCCTTCTATGGTTATAAATGCAGCAGAAAAATCCATCCCGAAATGCAATGCGAACATTAAAATAAAACACTCTACTCCGTGGTGGGACGAGGAATGCACTCGCTCCGTCAACTCTCGTAAAAAAGCAATTTCCTCTTTTCGTAAGTGTATGTCAATAGAAAATTTTTTAGCAGTTAAAAAAGCCCAGCCGGAAACCAAACGAATTTTGAAAAATAAAAAACGTGCTGGATGGCGGAAGTTCTGTGAGAACCTGTCTCCGGAAACTCCCCAGTCTTCAGTTTGGTCTAGCTTAAAAAAATTCGGATCATCGTATTCTCCGCCGAGAATCAAACATATATCAGAAGAAATTCTTATAGGATTTGCGGATAAAATAGCCCCCCCATCGGTGGCCGGATGTGAAGAAATGCCTTCTGTTAAGCCATATCCATCTCATTCTAACTGGCTAGATGCTCCTTTCTCCATTGATGAGATGAAACGAGTAATAAGATCCCTTTCTGACTCTGCTCCGGGTCCCGATGGAATACTTAATAGTTTCATTAAATCATTTTCTGATATGGCGGTTGAATATTTCTTATCTCTTATTAATAATATGTTTGAAACAGGACTAATTCCGGAGGATTGGAAAACTCAAAAAATCATTCCCATTTTAAAACCTGGAAAGAATCCATCTGAAATTTCGTCTTATCGGCCTATTGCTCTTTCATCATGTTTTATGAAAGTAGCGGAGCGTTTGATGAAGAACAGATTAGAGTGGTTTGTTGAAAGTCAAGATATTATCTCACCAAATCAGTATGGTTTTCGGAAAAAGAAATCTACAATGGATAATTTAAGTTTGTTCACAACTGATATCCGAGTTTCTCAATCCCTAAATTCTTATACATTGGCCACATTCCTTGACCTTTCATCAGCTTACGATGATGTTTTACTGAATGTTTTGAAAGAAAAGCTAATTAAAAAACAATTCCCCCCGAAATTAGTCCAATTTATTATAAATTTGCTCTCAGATAGGTCCATTATTATTGAGTCTTCCTCTAAATGCTTAAGGCGCAAACTATGGAGAGGTTTGCCCCAGGGTTCTGTTATTAGTCCTCTGTTGTTTAATATTTATATAAGCGACCTAGACTCAGTAATTCCTTTTTCTATCAAGCGACTTTACTTTGCGGATGATATTCTTATATATTTGTTACATAAAAATATTATTCTTGCAGCTAAGGAAATGAATTTGGCTTTACAATATATTAAAAGATGGTTGTCAATAAATGGGATGAATCTGGCGGCATCTAAAACAAGGGTCGTGGCTTTCACGCGCAAAAGAAAAATTCCCCACTTCTCAATCTCTTTTGATAATGTGCCTCTACAAACCGCTACTCAAATCAAATTCCTTGGTCTTCTTTTGAACCATAAACTTTCCTGGCTTCCACACATTCAGATAATTTCTACAAAGTGTGAAAAGGGACTTAATATGATGCGAGCAGTTTCCAGAGTATGGTGGGGATCTCATCCTACCACTCTTAAATTAATGTATAATTCCCTAGTTCGGAGCCACTTGGATTATGGCTCTTTCCTTTTTGATCCACTCCCTAAATATTTAGATAAGAAAATGGAAAAAATTCAATCAAAAGCCCTCAGAATGATTATTGGAGCTATGAAATCTTCTCCAATTAATGCGCTTCAGGTAGAATGTGGGGAGCCTCCATTATATTTCAGAAGGCAATTCCTTGCCAATAAATATATTTTCAAGGCTTTATCGTTATCACTTCATCCTATTAAACAAAGTCTTAATCGGTTAAGTGTTAATTTGAATTCTAACAAAAGATTGAGAGAAAAACAATGTTTTCCTCTCCTCATTAAAAGTTTTCATCTCTATAATTCTCTATCATCTTCCCTCCAATATCTTCAAGAAGTTCCCAATCTCCCTATATACAATATTCCATTTAAGGCTATCACTTTTATGCCGAAAACAATAACATCAGTCTTTCAGAAGAATATTTTATCTTCCCCAAATAAATTTTAAAATGTGGATGATTGTTTTAAATGCATTGTGGCTTCAAAATTCCCTGGATTTTCCATCCTTTACACTGATGGTTCCAAATTTGAAAATAAAAGATGTGGAGCATCGATATATAGTCCAGAATTCAACATCAATCTCACTTATAAATTACCGAAAGAAGCTTCCATATTTACAGCTGAATGCTTTGCAATTGAACAAGCGCTAAATCAAATCCAGGTTCTCAACATTCATCGAGCCTTACTATGTACTGATTCGCTAAGTACTCTAACTAAAATTAGGTCAAATATTCTATGTTATCCGGAAGACAATATTATATGTAAAATAAAAAATCTTCTCAATTCTCTAAGTGAATCTGGGTTTGAGACGATATTGGCCTGGGTCCCTGCCCATTTGGGTATTGAGGGTAATGAGATGGCCGATTTTCTCGCCAAATCTGGTTCAGATTCCGGAACTATCCCACTAAATTTTAGAATTCCTATCTCCGATGTCTTCCCGATTCTTAAATCCAAAATGACTCGTGCCTGGGAAGAAAATTGGGCAGTCTCCAAAATAAGAACTGGATCTTTCTATGCTGGAATTCAAAACCATATCCCTGCTAAGCCATGGTTTCACGGTAAAAAACTTTCAAAACGATTCATTTCATGTATTTCGAGAATGAGAATTGGTCACTGTTCAATTGCATCTCACTTAGAATTAGAGTTTTAGATGATCCGGTCTGCCAGTGCGGTGTGGAAGAGGAAACCCTCGACCACGTTTTCTTTAACTGTAAAAACCATTCATCTTTCAAGAACATATACCGCCGGCTTATTAAAATCACACACCAGTCCCCCCTTAACATTTCATACCTTTTATCTCTTAACAATTTTCGTGTTCATACAACTTTATGTAAGTTTATTAACCTGAATGAATTCAATATTTAATTTGTTTTAGTGATCTAAATGTGTCCAATATTTAATTTGTTTTATTATTTTCCCAATAGATTAACCGAATTTTTTTATCCACTTTAACTATTACCGGCACAAAGCACTCTTTTCAGGGTGAATTGCCTAAAACCAAAAAAAAAAAAAAAAAAATTATAAACAATTTTTCGATGCCCGTCTCAATGGTATCCTCAACTGTGTCGAGGCATATAGTCCGTCAAATAAGAGTAGAAAATATAAAAACTTGAACTACTAAATTTGTAGACTGGCAACACCAATTTAACTGTCAAATATTTTTTTGAAGTGCAATGACGCTGGATGTATAGAACACAGTAAACCACATTTTAAAAAACATTTTTTCTTCATGACATAAATTTGATTAAAAGGTGATTTATAAAGCGATTTGCTTTAATTTAATTTAACATAAATTTGAATTTAACAATAGATAGAAAGGAAGAATCGCTAATGGTATAGTTACACTACTTTGAGATCTGAATGAGTTAAATATATTCAGATCTAAAATTAGAGACATGATCTGAAGCCCAGGCAACGCTAGGTATTTTATCTAGTTTTAGGAAACGTACCCATACTACGTCACTCTTCAGGGGGGGGGGGGTGATCTTCAAAATGTCACGCTTGGTACAAATGAGCGGCGGCGGGCTTAGGTTTTTGGTCACCGGGGGGGGGGGGGGGGAGTTAAAAATTCCAAAAAGTTGGTCACGTAGTATGGGTACGTTCCCTTATATAAATGTGAGCGATTATAGTTATTCTTCATTATGTTAACAGAAAATTGCAAAGGTATAATAATAATATACCTATACGCAATTCTAATTTTGGGATCGGCGGTTATCTATACTGCAATGAAAAAATATTTTTTCCACTATTATGCCTTTTTATTTTTTTATAAAAATGTAGGTTACACAGCTTTACTTTAACACCATGAGTTATGTGTTTAGTATTGCCATTTGATCAACAGTGGCGCCCTCATATATTTTCTACTCTTATTTGACAAACTGTACGCAGGAGGTACATAAATACGGTTCCATGACAACTCAGAATCATGCAATTTAAACACTTTTTTAAAAAATCATTAATATTTATGAAAAAATAGAAAAATACTAATACTAATAACTAACCCTAACCTAATATAATCCATTTAACAAATTTTTAATATCCTTTTTTTCATCACTTTTAATGATTTTTCAGAGGAGGTTTGGAAAGCCCCACCACTTTCACTCCCTGGGGAGCGATTCTATATCTTTTGTGGATACGGAATCGCCTGTCAAATGTGTGTGATTTTCTATGACTTTCAATTGCTTTTTCGTGAGCCGGTATCGATTCCATGTACATAAATGAACGAAGCTCCTCCAAATAATGTCCCCGCATGCAATGTTAGGAAGAAGTATGCAAGTGCTTCCAAAGGTAAGGACAGTCATTAGAGATAACAAATGGCCTCACCTTTGGGCAGTGGTCCTTATTTCTAAAGAGAATCTTGGTGACTTTAAGAAAAAAAGAACCAAAGAAAAAAGATAAAATTGGTATCTGTAGGCCTGTAACGATAAGAAAACGAATAACAAAAATAATAAAAGTATAGCTTTAAATAGACGGTGAAATAGTTAGTTATGTAGACGACACAATTTTACTCTTTAAATCTAAGGATTGGAAAAATGCATACAACATAGCGAATTTAGGAATCACGCGAGTGAAATCATGGCTAGACTCAAACACGCTTACACTAAACATATCGAAAACAAAATTCACAACGTACAGCATAAATAGCACAGGACAGCCAAAAAATAATACAAACACCATAAAAATACACGTATGTTTAAACACCAACATCTGCGTTTGCCCTCCTCTAGAAAAAAAGAACAAATAAGTATCTAGGAATCATAATTGACTATAACCTAAGATGGACACATCACATCAAACAAGTCACAAATAAACTCCTCAAAACGATATACATTTTCCTAAACATAAGAAACATATACAAAATACAACAAATGAAAACAATATACTTTGCTCTACGTCAGTCTATAATAGAATATGGAATAATTGCTTGGGGAGGAGCAATAAACTCAGCTATCGAACACCTGGAAATTGCGCAGAAAACGATAATAAAGGTAATACTTAAAAAACATAGACTTACTGATACAGACCAAATATTCAACCGTTGTGACGTACTAGACATACGACAATAAGGAACTCCAGTGAAAAATATTATGGCTTTAAAAAAATATGTTCATATAGACCAATAAACGCTGATTCTGAATATATAAGTTTTATTTCATAATATTAAACGCAGAGTTTTTAAAAAAATATTAAAAAGTTCATTTTTAAACGTCTCCTTAGAACACAGCGTCAAGTTGGCATTACTGAAATGGTTAACGGTGACGTCACTGTTAACCTGTCACCTGGTGATAAGCGTGTTGAATGTTGTATTGACATTTGAAACTCCTACTGAAATGACTTAAAGTGCACACGTACGCAATTCAACATTTCGTGTTATTGGTTTGTTTTCATACTGTTTATAGAGATTTAGATAAATAATAGTTGATGTGTTTATTGCACCATTATTTACGCCCTCAACAATTTACGAAAAGGGCTATATTTGCGGACAATCTCCAATAAATTTTGCCTATTTGAGGTTAAAGTCGTGTCATATTTGACATTTGGTTTATGTATTTTCAAATTGTTTTTAGTATAGGGCTTTTTATACAAGTTATTACACAATCGTCATGATCAGTGTATTATAAATACCAGTGTTTCTGTATGTGTTATACATAAAACAATGTACAAAGTAACGCCTGAACACAAAATACGATGTCATATGTATTTGCAATGAAAGAGATGATTTATTGTTTTTATATTGCACTTTGATTAAATACAATAACAGTAGCGGTGAAATGTGGACATTTTACCAATGTTTTTCTATATTAAAAGCAGTTAATCTTGAATAACAAACACACCTCACATCTAAAAGTCATCCCAAAGCATTCCGCCATTGATTCTTCTGGATTCTTCATTCAAACAGGGATGTTCTGCCCAAAAAAATTATTTCCCTAGATTTCGAAGTGAAATTTCCCTAGAATTTCACATTTACGCAATTACTTATGTAGCTTCCTGATTGTGTAACACTAATCCTGTTATATGTTAATTAATATGATTAATTAATTGGAAAGATATTGGAACTTGGTAAATATACTAATAATACTGTGCTTTTCCAAATAAAACACTTTTTGCTACGTGAAGTAATAATTTAAAAGTACGAATGCACTCACCACTGAATTAGAAACTGAATTCCAAATAAAAAAAAACACTTTGCAAAATAAAAATCAACCGCAATCACCGAAAAAACGGAACTTAAAACATAAATAATTTTTTTTCAGAGGTCCCATTTATCTTTTTAGATACATAGGGAACGTACCCATACTACGTGAAAAACTTTTTGCACTTTTAACTTCCCCCCCCCCCCCCCCCACCGTGACCAAAAACCTAAGCAACCCGCCGCTCATTTGTACCAAGCGTGGTATTTTGAAGACCCACCCCCCCTCCCCAGAACGTGTCACGTAGTATGGGAACGTTCCCTTATATCATTTTGAGTTGTCAGTGTTAAAAATAACATTGCATGTAAGTACATGAACAAGTATACCAAGACTTAAGTCTTGGATTCTGGACCGAACAGACATGCGAAAGCTATCAGTTTGAGACAAAAGCTAAAGACATAAGGCCTCTGAAGATGGACAGTGTGATCTGTCCGAAACATCCGGAGTTAAAAAGTCCTTCTCAGGACTACGTTACGCGGGTAAACCGAGAAAAGTGTTTTAGATATATATATATATATATATATATATATATATATATATATATATATATATAAAAAAAAATTACCAGTAATATTGTCATATGTAATAAAAATTTTGCCAGAGTTCGAAATTTCCCTAGATTTTGTCCTGATTTCCCTTATCCCTAAAAAATATTTTTCTCCCCTAGATTTAGGGAAATTTCCCTCGACATAACATCACTGATTCAAAATGACAACTTAAAAAGAAAAAAAAACTATCGGTGGGTGAAGACGTCACACAATCCACCATAGATACGGTGCGTTTCTGGGAGTCTTGAAAAATTAAAACTTTGACAATTATTTAAACTATTAAAACTAACTATAAAAATAAAAATGCAGTTATAAGTTTGAAGGTCTTTATTCATTAAAAAAATAATAAATTTGGACTGGAGTTCTCTATTATACGTGAAATCGCTACTAAATTACATTTTTGATCAAAACAACCATCTTCAACAAACACAAAATATTACAAACAGACCAGTTAGACAAGTATACAAAGGAAACTTAAAAACTCCGACGGTAAATACAAGCTTTGGACAAAGACACTACCAATATCACGCTATAAAAGCATACAACAGTCTAAAGGCGGGTACAGATTGCCGTAACGTAACACGCAATGAAAGAATTTGCCGTCCACATTGCCGCAACGTATCATGCAACGTAACAGAATTCTCATAGTGTGAACGCCTTGCGCGCACGAACCGCGCACACTCCGCGCGCGAACAGAGCATTTCAACTCGTGCGCGCCGCAATCCACATTGCTTCGGTTTTTTCGACGAATACAAAGGGGCGCGCAGTGTGCGCGGAGCGTTAGTGTGGACGGGTTGTTTGTGTCTGTACGTCAGAACGCGGGCGAACAATGGAGAACTTGTTCCCGGCAGACTGAGCTATGTTCGCTGCGCGCATGCCGGAAACAGATGCGAGTAGGTTCATGTTCGGTTCGTTCGCGCGCTGCGTCCACACTTATGAAATGTTCCTTTCATGTTACATTGCATGTTACGTCACAGCAATCTGTACCCGCCTTAACACTTTAAAATAAAATTGAGGAAAACAAAAATAAATTCCGACACAAAATTACAAAATGGATTAAAGACCGAAATAGACAATACTACCAAAATATCATAGCATAAAATAATAAAACCTACAAGTAACTCACAAAACCAATATAAAACACAATCACCCACAAACACACAACACTTATTAAAAATATCGTTTTTAACCTTATATAATATTATTTATTTTTAATTTTACGTTAATTTTAAATCTCTAATTTTTATGTTTAATTTATCAATCGTATGTTTTTTATTTACTTTTTTTATTTTTTCACAAATATTATATATATAGGTATATTTATATGTATTGTGTATAATTTTGTATATGAAATAAAGGCCTCAGCACGGGTAAACCACCCAGTGAGGCCAACATCATTGAATTGTGTATAAAATGTAAATATATTGCATCAAATAAATAAATAAATAGCTATCAAGATGCAAGCACCTGTATAAAATAGAGAACATAAAAAAATATGATAAATCTCTAATCAATTGGCAAGTACCCACAAAAAATGTGAATGGCATTTGGTCTGACCATAAACCACACTTAGCTTCCGTGTTCCTTAACCAACCACTCAGTGAAGCCTCAAAGAATGTTAACTGAATATTTGGGGTAAAATACCCGAAGAAGTACCGAAAGAAGTATAGTCCTCCATCACGACACAAGCAATATTTTCCGCTGTCTGTGGTGGTAGTAGGAGATTTTCAAACATTGTTGGGATATTCGTAACCCCGGAATGTTCGCCTTTCTTTAAAAAAAAAAAATTTTTTTTTTACGTTTTACTATTTTTGAATAACCCTTTGCCTTTTCAGGATGTCGGTATTATTTGTGTGGTATTTTTTGTTAGGTTAGGTTTGGTTGGGTTAGGTTAGGTTAGGTCAGTTTAGGTTTTAGTAGATATTTTTTTGAGGGATGTTTTGTCCGTAGGATATTTTGTCGGGGATATTTTGTCCTGGATATTTTGTCGATGGTTGAAAAGTCGCGGAACCGTAACTTTTGGACTGAAATTAGTTATGTAAGGGCTAATCTATAGTCATTATGTCGATGGATTAACCCAAGTTTTTGTGTCTTTTTTATTTTTAATTAATTTTCATTCCAATAAAAAAGAAAATTACATTTTCACTCAATTAACTAGAAATAATTAAACACTTTAAACGATTGAATTAAACTAAATGTAATAATACAGCGCTATTCTATGTCATTACTTTGTTTATCAAGGACAAACATTAAATAAAATTTTAAATGTACCCAGCTTATTTTCGTTTTTAATGTCGTTTGGGATGCAATTATATAAGTTGCCCCGTTCGTAACCAATGGATTGTTTCAGTCCTGGATTTGTCAATAGGCCTTATAGGCCGCGGCCTAGGGGCGGCAGAGTTCAGGGGGCGGCGCTCGCTCGCTTTGGTAAGCCATTAATTTTGTGAACGATTATTATAAACAACAACAAAAAAGTCACTGAGGATAGATAGAGTTTTCATTTTTCAATCTATTAACCTTTGGACGCCCAGTGGCCCCGTACGGGACCGCGGATTTGTGTCGTTCAGTACCCAACGGTCCAATTCGGGACCGGTGATTATGGTGCGAATATTTCACAAAAAGGCTTTGGCAGTGTGCTACCTTTATGGCACGAGCGTTTAAGGTAGAAATAGGTGTAGAACTTCTTATTTTTTGTGATTTTCATGATTTTTTAAAAATACATAAGGAATATATATTTTTTATTTATACCTTGCAGTCATTTTACATAATGTATGTATTCAAAAATAAATTCTAAATTTTTTTTTAAATTTTCCTCAAAACATAACGGAGATATCAACTGCCGCGCATTGTAAGTCGCCATCCGGCTGGACAGTTTGTGTAACTCCTGGAGGTCACAATTTTCATCCAAAATAAATTTTTCAAAAAATATTTGTTTTTTATAAGTGTTTCTTCTATTTGAACCTCACTTCTTAGAAAAAAAATTAAAATTAATATTTTTTTGCGAAATGTGAAAATTTACTACTTATGATATTTTACCATTCTTCTGAACGTTTTTTGCCATAAAAAAAGTTTAAATAAAGATATATTTTAGGATTTGGGGTTCATATAGAGCGCATTTATATAAAGAAACTATGTCTCAGCACATAAAGATTGATAAAAAACTGCAGGAGCTAGAGGTTACGCAATTCGAAAAAAGTAGTTTCGAGAAAAATGCGTTTGAATATAAGAGTGGCAGTAAAATAGTGGTAGTTCGACCGAGGGACACTCACTCAAATGGCGATGAATTTTGGTTTGAAATTTTCTAAAAATATTTTTGAATAGTTCTACAATCGATTTATGAAAAAATTTTTTTTTTTTTGAAACCTCTTCGCCTATTTCCCCCCTTAAAGAAACCTTTAGACGCCCACTGATCCCGTACGGCACCGCGGATTGCGGCGTGCGATTATGGTGCGAATATTTCACAAAAAATGCTTGGGCAGTGGGCTACCTTTATTTGGTTACTAATCGTATTTTAGAAAGACTAAATAAAGTGAGTGCTCAGATTCAGAGCTCATCTGTTGATTTACTGACGGTGCCTGATTTTTGTGGATCTCTTCTCGAGTTTATTATACCAGAACAAGAAAACTTCAATTGGAAGAAAGTGCAATTGAAATGAGCGCACTTAAGTAATGTGAGGACGACAAACTTTATAAACAAAATATCAAATGAGGGTATTGAATTGAAACAACTTCCTGTCTAAGATCTGAATTAGAGAGAAGGCATATGCGAAGGCATAAGGCATAATATATGAAGGCATAATACTTCAAAGATTTTTTTTTTTAATGGGTGAACTTTCAACACAGAGAGTCGCAGAAAAAGCTCAGTCTCTTGTGCAATGATTTAGAAGACGATTTAATTCAGGAATAGGTACACTTTCATGATCACGTTTCCTCTAATAATACGACAGAGAAACCTGAATCTACATCATTACTGAATATTTTTAAGGAAAGTTTTTGAGGAAACCATTTCTGTGCAACGTCTACCCAAACTTGGATATAGCTTTCCGCGTCGCACTTTGCACTCCGGCCACAAATTGTTCTGGAGAAAGGAGTTTTTCCTGTTTAAAGCGAGTGAGGAAATACCAAAGGTCTTCATTATTGCAAGAAGAACTTTACTCTTCGGATCTTCTATGCATAGAAGCAACTATGAAGCTATTATAAATGATTTTGTCTAATAAAAAATCCCGTAAAAAATTCTAATTCTTGTTTCATGTTACGCTTTTATTTTACGAATAATTCATTCTTCATTTCATTTTTGAGTACCTACTTAACGTATATTTGAATATTTATTTTTAAAATTGTGCGTCACATACGTCATTTATTTTTAAAATTATGGTAGGTGGCAACTTCTAAGATATAGGAAGGGGCGGCGCAAATAAAGTGACCTATACTGATGAAAAGTGTAAATACGGCCCTGGATTATTTACCATAGTTAGTGTGGGTGGTGTTTAAATGTATGTTTTAGTGATGTAACGAATATTCGCATATTTTTGCATATTTGCATTGGCATTCGCATTCGCTAAGTTCGAGCGAATGTTTTGCGAATATGAACATCATAAAAAAGAGACGAGACTTTAAATTATAGGATGGACACATGCTTCATAAGATAAGTCTTACGAATCCAACACTTTACACGAAACTAAATGGCAAGTCTTCCAAAGAAACCATTTCACTTATTGAATTATCAACGGCCAATGACTTCATAGATTTATTATTCCACTGTTTCGTTTTATAGACACATTCTAGAAGCGATATCTGTTTCATATCGGATTTGGTACTTTGATGGAAAGACGATGCCACTTCAAGTGTTTTAGATGCATCCTGTTTTCGTTTTTCACACTTTTCTAATTCGGAAAACTTTGTTATATGCATTGCCTTCAAATGATTTCTCACAGCCGTTGTAGTTCTTTCTTTTCTAAAATATTCCTTGTTACACAGCTTGCATTTAGCTCATTCAGCGTCGCAAAGTGTGAAATTAGTCCGAATTTCACCAGAATTTGATTTACTCATGTTAATCACTAATCCATCACACTCTAACCTTAAAATTAACTTGTTTTGTTTACGAGCACACGACAAATAAAATAAAACAACCGATCGGCTATTTTTGAATCAACTGGGAAATTTTCGGAACACGATGCAATAAGCCATACATAATTGGCGTCAAATTAAAAAAACCTCAATATTCGCATTCGCATTCGCGAATGTCGGTAGCAGATATTCGCATTCGCGAATGCTCAAAAAATGACATTCGTTACATCACATCATCACATACTATGTTTAAAGTGTTTGTGTACTTGGGACGTTTTAATGAATTCTGTGTTTGTGTGTACGAGTTTATTGTTTATTTTGTATATAAGGAGACACGTATTGTATTCATATAGTTTTCTTAATGTTAATAGTTTTGTTTCCATATATAATGTTTTTGTGGGTGTTTTGGGCTGGGAGTGAAACAGTTTTTTGATTACCCTGTTTTGTATTATCTGTAATTCATTTATGTATGTTTGTGTCTTATTGGCGAAATCTAATAATTGCTTTTAGTAATTAGTATGATAGTAAAATCATTATTATATAACTGTAATTAACTCTGCGATAGCGTAGCGGTATAATATATATCTATTTATTATCATTCAAATTACAGGTTTCTCGCAACATAAAGTCAGCTGTTGGTTTATTGTTTGTAAATTGAAACACTTTTTTTAATGTGAATACCGCACAAAAGTACCAACTCCACCAATCGCCTGGAGCCATTGAGGAGACTATGGCATCCCTGATTTGGTATGTTTCGAGGATGAAGTTATTGGGAGAGGAAGGAGATGGGGAAGAGGAAGGTGGGGAAGTCAGTTTAATTATTTTAAAAAATTAGTAACACATAAGGAAATAAATTCCCTCACGGCCAATGTCATCTTTTGGGATGCTGTATGGAGGTTGTTTTTTTAAGAAATGAAGAAGAGTAGGATCTGGTAAGTAAACGGCTTTTTTTTACATGAATTACCCCGGGAACCTTTATTGGATAACCAACACCTCTGCCACAGGTCACCCCAAGTGGTTCGCTACGTTTGGTGATTTAGCAGGGGTGCCCGGGTTTATGGGGTTAGGTTTGTCTAGGTCTTGGAGGCGGATGACCTGGATACGCTGAACCCCAGATTCCTACCCACCCCTTAAACCCTTTTCCTTCCCAGAACTCTCCTCTACTTACTTTCCTTAAAAAAAAACCCCTCACACAGCATCCCCAAAGATGACATAGGCCCTGAAGGAAATTATTTTCTTCAGGGCCTCCTGTGTGCAGCTCATGTAAAAAAAAAAAACCTCACAAGGGTCCCAACTGCTCCCGTTTGGAGCCAGTGGGACTATGGCATCCCCAATTGGGGTATATTGTGAGGCTGAAGGTAATGGGGAGGGGAAGGAGATAGGGAAGAGGAAGGTGGGGAAGTACCCGGCTATTCAGATCTGGTCACCAAACACGGCTAAAGCCATTTCAAGCAATGTTTCAATTCTGAACGGTGATCTTACACCAGGGCGATACTGAGAGTATCTTCCACTCTGAAACGTGCCGCAAATATACAATATATTATCTAAAATGAATAAATTGTGATATAACACAAATTTACCAAATAAAATTTATTTGCCACGCCGGGATTCGATCCCGCGACCTTCGGAGTGCGAGCCAATAGCCTTACCGCTGGACTACCCCGGCCGTCATGAGGGGTGGGTATGAATCTGGGTGTCAGTGTGTCCGAAAGTGACTGAAGTATGAATCCATTCCTCTCTCAACCGGTCTCTGTCTATTCGGCCTACCACGCAGTTGGTGGGCAGACGCAACCACCACCAAAACCTCGACCTCACCTGGGCACCACTGCTATCATCATCTGTAAAATCACCAAATGTAGCGAACCACTTGTGGTGATCGACGGTAGAGGGAAGGGCCCTTGAGAAGATTTTTTTGACAAAAACGGTGCTGTACAAATGATCCAATTATTATTATTGGTTATCCAATATTGCGGCCTCCGTGATCGAGGGGTAAGGCTCTCGACTAGCGATCTTTAAGTCGCAGGTTTCAATCCCGGCTTTCAAATATGGTTATCAAATACGGCTAAAGCCATTTTAAGCCACGACGCGACGTTTCGATTCTGAACGAAGGTCTACGAGAGTAGTGTTGAGCACCTCATTCAAGAGGCACCTCAAATGTCCCATACAAACACGTAAAATGTCCCCCCACCTCACAATATGTATTTGTACCAACTCTTTTTCTTTGTATTACTACAAATATGAAGGGGGGACAAATATGAAGGAGGGACAAACATGAGGTGTGAGGTGGTTTGTTTTGTTGGACTACATTCATGTCATGTACGGGACAAATATGAGGTGAGGCGTGAGGTGGTTGGTGCATTGGACTACATGTCATGTCACGTTGTCACGTTGTCACGTATGGGACAAATATGAGGTGAGGTGTGAGGTGGTTGATGAATTAAACTACATGTCATGTCACGCATAGTTTGGGACAAATGTATGAGGTGGTGAGGCGTGAAGTGTTTGTATATTCTATGACATTTTTGTATTAGAACCGTGAGGTGGTGATGGGGTAAGCCAATTCATATATTGTGAATACCGCAGAAGCGTCCCAACTGCTCCGAAATTTTTATTTTTTATTTTAAATTATTGTTAAGTGAATACCGCACAAGAGTACCAACTCCTCCAAAAAATTTATTTTTTTGAAATATTTTTTTGTTTTAAATTATTGTTATGTGAATACCCACGTTCTTACCCAATGTTTCCATTGTCAAAGATTCGGACAAACAGCACAAAAATGCTACAATAAAATGAATAAACCAACATGCAAGCACTGTTCAGAAGATCATCCCATCTCCGAGTGTAAATCCCTGGAACTACCGCCCAAATGCGCTAACTGTCACTCAGCTAACAAGAAGAAAGAAATTAACTCCTTCAACAGTAAAATGAATGAAATAGACCACCGAACAAACAGCGAAACATGTAAGTTCCGTTCTTACATGATTAAATTAGCCAAGGAAAGAATAAACTACGACATTGAATAAAAAAAATTATATATAATTTTGCAAAATACATTTATTAAATGGATGATTTCTTAAATAGCGAATTAGAATTAAATATTAAAATTCAAGAATATGAATGTATTTGTACTGATTCATGTAACAAAATTATTTCTAAAAACATCAATGATATAATTATTATGCACATAAACATCCGTAGCATTCAGAAAAATTTAGATGAACTAATTCTAAAAATAAATAATTTAATTAAAAAGCCGGACTTCATAGTGTTAACCGAAACATTCACGAACGCTGACTCACCGCCTTATCACTTACCTGAGTACAATTATATTTCTACCAAAGTAGATATCAACAAAAATTAGGGTATAATAATATTTGCAAATATTAAATTTAGTATTGTTAACATTATAGAACACCCAATACATTTGGTAAACTGCATCGAAGTACATTTCAAACTCGGCAAATCAATATATCATTTAATAGCTATCTATAGAACGCATGGCTCAAGTATTATTACGTTTATTAATGACCTCAAATACATATTATTAAAATTAAAAAATAAACTCTGCTTCGTGGTGGGTGATTTTAATGTGAACATTAATGAAAAAATAGAAAATAATAACAAAACTGAATACATCAATTGTATGACTGAACAAAATTTCATATCTTGCATAAATAAAAATACTAGAGAAATAAAAGAACATACTCCATCTTGTTTAGATCACATTTGGACAAACGTAAACATTAAAGATCTTCACAAACTAAAATCAATTGTTTGGAAAACTAACATAACTGACCATCATTCATGCTTACTTCTGTATAATAATAATATTAAACATAAAAAACATAATTTAATACCCAAAAAATCAACAATAGACATGACTATTCTCTCTGAAAAACTAAAAATGGAAGATTGGAACAATGTTTTAAAGAGTGATGATACCGAAATATGTTCCACTAACTTTGAAAAAATCCTGTCACAACACATTAAAAATTCGACAACTGAAATAATAATACACATAAAATCAAAATTAAGATGTTTAAAACCTTGGATTACCAAAGGACTCATAATATCTATCAGAAACAAAGAAAAACTTTATAAAACAACTTTAAAAAATCCCCATGATGAAAAAGCATATATTTTTTATAAAAAATATAAAAATAAATTAACATCTTATATTAAAAAAAGTAAGGAAGAGTTTTTTAAAAATAAAATTTTATCTTCAGAAAATAACCATAAACAAATGAGGAAAACTGTGAATTTGGCCATAGACAATACAAAAAAGACACAAAATATTAAGTACATCGAACATGATAAAAAAAATTATAGATGCCAACTTACAGCCTAAACAATGTGCAAACATATTTAATTCCTTCTTTGCAAATGTTGGAAAAAATCTTGCGAAAAATATTCATAAACCTTCTAACCCAGAAAAACATAAAAATAAAAATCTACAGAAACGTAATATACTTTCAAAATTTGAAATAACAACAGAATGTGAAATTTTAAAAATAATAGAAAATATGAAAGGAGGTTCGTCTCCCGGTTTTGATTCTATTACGGCACACATGTTAAAATCTATGAAATCTTACTTAATAAAACCCATCACTCATTTAATAAACTTGAGTTTAACGAAAGGAATATTTCCAATGAACTACAAAAACACAATAATCTCACCTATTTACAAATCTGGTGATCCACACCAAGTAACGAATTATCGCCCAATTTGTCTAATTTCTAACATAGGAAAGATCTTTGAAAAAATAGTAAAAAAACAATTGGTAAATTTCCTAGATAGTAATAAAATACTACACAAAAACCAGTTTGGTTTTATTAAATCACTCAGCACACAAGATGCAATTGCTAACGTAACTTCATACATTTACGAATCATTAGATAAAGCTAAAAAATGTGCGGGCATATTTATTGACCTCAGAAAGGCATTCGATAGCATATCCCATGAGATGCTATTAAAAAAATTAAATGATATTGGCATAAAAGGCAACGCGATTAAATGGATCACAAACTACTTAAAAAACCGCCCTCAAGTGGTAAAAATCAATCATGTTAATAGTGATCAAGAGATTTCAAGCTTTGGAATCCCGCAAGGTACAGTGCTTGGACCAATTTTTTTTACCATATATGTAAATGATATTTTTTTTCAACATTTAAATGGTCAAATTACATCATACGCCGACGATACAGTATTAATAATAAGTGAAAAGACTTGGGAAAATGTAGAATTAAAGGCCACAGAAGACATCAACACGCTTAAGAATTTTTTCGACACTAATTTACTATCACTAAATAGTGAAAAGACATTTGTAATTCCATTTGCAATCCATCCAAACGATGCTCCCAAAAATTTTAACATTGTCATACACGATAATACTAAAATTCATAGCCAAAATTATTGCAAATCAAACTGTACAATATTAAAAACAACAAATAAAATTAAATATCTCGGAGTAATTATCGACAAAAATCTGAAATGGAAGGAACAAATATGTCAAGTAATAAACAAAATCAGAAAATTAATATATATATTTTTAAGAATTTGAATTTTTCTGTCGATAAAAAATCTATATTTAATCTACTATGCCTTAGTTCAATCCACTCTACAATACGCTATTATTAGTTGGGGATCCGCGTATAAATGTAACCTTCTTCCAATAGAAATTGTACAAAGGACAATTATTAAAATTATATTAAAAAAATCCTTAGACTACCCAACAGAACGCCTGTTTGAAGAATTTCATTTCAAGTACCCACATTTAAAGATTTATATATTATATTAAAAATTCATTGATTCAAATTATAAAGGAAAAAGATAAATATCCATTTTTAAATGAAAACAGAACTCGACTTAAACATGTTTTTCTATGCCCAAAACTAAATACGTCTTTTGCACAGCATCATTATACTTACCAGGGAAGAACTTTTTCAATCGTCTACCAGAAGAAATCAGAAGCATTAATGATAAAACCCGAATACTGCTCTCTATCAAGAGACATTTTAAAAATATTCTTAAGAAAAAAACTACTGTCAATTAATCTTACAAATATCCTTAGTTTTCCATTACATTTTTTCTTTTTTAAAAAAAATTCACACCATTATCAAATAAATACTGCAGCTCACATATATGTTTGTACAATTAATTATTTAAGTACTAACTTATAACTAATAACTAATAGCATTTATGTACACTCCCCTTCCATACACAAGCAAATGCTTTAAATGGAAGGGTAGTAAAAAAAAAAAAAATACCTGTAAAAAACATATATATTTGTTGTAAAATTGTAATTATAATAAATGATTCAATAAAAAATTTAAAAAAAAAATAAAATAAAATAACAAAACAATAATTTATGAGCACAAGAGTTCCAACTGCTCCAAAAAAATTTTTTTTTTGAAAATTTTTTTTATTGTAAATTATTGTTATGTGAATACGCAAAACAATAATTTATGAGCACAAGAGTCCCAACTGCTCGAATTTTTTTTTTTTTTAATTTTTTTTTTAAATTTTTTTTTAATTGTAAATTATTGTTATGTGAATAAACAAAACAATAATTTATGAGCACAAGAGTCCCAACTGCTCCAAAAAAAATTTTTTTTGAAATTTTTTTTTAACGAATATTATTGTTATTTGAATACACCTAAGGGAACGTACCCATACTACATGACACTTTTAGGGGGGGGGGGGGGGTTTCAAAAGGTCACGCTCCATACAAATGAGCGGCAGGTTGCTTAGGATTTTGGTCACCGGGGGGGGGGGGGGGGGTTAAAAATTGCAAAAAGTTGGTCACGTAGTTTGGGTACGTTCCCTAACAATAATTTATGAGCACAAGAGTCCCAACTGTTTAAATTTTTTTTTTTTATTCTAAATATTTTTTATTGTAAATTATGTATTGATAAGTGAGGGGGAGGGATAAGAGGGGGGGTGCAGGGGAGGGGATCAGAGGGGGGGTGCAGGGAGGGGATCAGAGGGGGGGTGCAGGGAGGGATCAGAGGTGGTGAAGGTGGGGAGGGGGTAGGCCTTTTTTATATCCATTTTTCGTATTACAAAAATAACAGACACGGGAGGCGGGTATGGGTACCGCCACCCCATTATTTATTAGAAATAACATTTAATTAAATAGAAATAACATTAACCGTAACACCTCACCTCAAATGAGGTGGGACACCTCAACACCTCATTTCAATATTTGAGTACCTCATACAAACTCATCCTGATATCGTGTCCTACCCAACACTATACGAGAGGTGATATCCATTTTTCATTTACATAATGTATTAAATATGGTACAAAAATAAACATACTTTTAACAGATGTTTAGATAATTAATTTATTTCGCAGTTTTTATAATGTAAATTTGGCGACAATTCATTATTTTTTTTTAAAGTAGCAGAAAATAATGATCAATTAAATAGGTAAATAATTTTTAATATTAATTTTATTTAATTGATACAATATCAGGGTTGAATCATTTAGATACTCGTTTGTACCTAGATTGCATGCGGTTGGCATTACTTTCTCAGAAGTAGTAGATATATTCAACTGCATGGAATATTCTTATAAGAAGGCTATAATAATATACTCCAATAATTATAATCAGTTTTAGCATTATACTATTCAAAATTAATAAAATACTTGGTTTTAGACACTTTATGGTTTAAAAATCCAACATGTTTCGTAAGCAGTGCTTACTTCATCAGGGTCTACTTAAAACTAATTACAACAATAGACTTAAAGACGTCAATGGATAGTCGCGAGTGGGAAAGGGGGAGGGATAATGGGGCGTAATTTATAAAGACAAATTTAATAACGGGTCATTTAAAATGTTTTTTTGAACATTACTATGAACCAGTGGCGGACTAAGTCCGTCTAAAGCCCAGGGCGGCTAAGTTGAATGTAATTTTACAAGATTTTTATTGAGTTCACAGGGCCTTTGGTCCTGGGGGGCCTCCAATCCCCCCATGTTCCCTTCAAGGGAATCAAATCCTAAACAATGCTAAGGCACCAGGAAACTGTAAAAACGAAATATTGTCATTTTTTATTTCATTTTCTGAAAGAAGCATTTGTTAATAATACTCTAACCAAATGTTTTAAGGAAATTCGTAAAATTGTCGGAGATACAGCATTTTACATGAAACCGTTTTAAACAGTTTGTACGTTGAATTATCCTTTAGCAAAACTTTGAGCGCGTATTTCTCGAAACTACGTTTTTCATCCTGGTTGTAAACATATTAGAAAACTATACATCCGATTTGCATGCACCAATTCTTAAACTGATCGAAAATTCAGTTATTATGGCACCACGTGGGATTTTTTTATAATTTTTTTTTGAATGATGAAAATTTTCCATGTACAATCGAAAATAAAATTCGCTGGTCGGCCTATTCTTTTTTAAGATATTCCCTACGTGGTGCCATAGACACCAGATTTTCAAACAGTTTATAACTTGGTGCATGCAAATCAGATGTATAGTGTTTTTAATATGTTGTCAACCAGGTTGAAAAACGTGTTCAAAAAGTTAGAAGGAAAATGCATTCAAAGTTTTGCTGAAGGATAAATCAACATAAAAATTGTTTCAAATGGTTTCACAAAAAATGTTGTTAATGTTCACGGTTGGAGGAGACCCCGCGGATACCATTAAAGTTAGGGAACGTGCCCATTAGGGTGGTCACAAGAAATCAATGTTGGACTTTTTTGGGGGGGGACCCCCCTAAAAGTTGCCAATTGGCCAGAAAATGAGATTGGTGAAGTTTCAGTTCAATTGGATAAGGTTAACCCGTGCCTCATGAAGGTTGAAGTTTTAACTTTCTATAAAAATGCTTTTTTTTATAAAATACCTAACAATATTGCAAGATTTAATTACATATGCTGTCCAAATTTTGCTTTATTTATTTTCTCAATTGGTACATAAAAAGGGGTGTAGTTAAAACTGTTTTCAAAGTAAAAACAGCACAATCCAAATTGAAAATGATGGATTAAGGAGAAAAGAAAAGCAAAAAGGAATAAAAAATAAGAAAAAATAATGTTAAAATTTTAGTATTTAAAATATAAAAAAGAAAGTATTATAAAACAAAGAAGTTATCATTATTATTATTTACATTTACAATTAATTATCAGATTAAGGTGGTAACGGCTTAGATAACATGGCTTTTGAAGAGTTTACAGTTCGATGAGAAACAAAAGAAACAATATCTTTGTCCAATAAATTATTCAATTGATGGAGACTGAATTTTGCTTTCACATCCCTATCATCACATGTTTTTTCTTCAATTGGAATTAATTGTAGACTTTTTACAGCCATGCTTGTTTTGACACTTTTTTCTAAATTTTTACCGAAGAAAGAAAATGCGACTTGCTCAGAATGGAAGTACCACAGATGATTTATCATTTTAGACAGCTAATATTAAACTAAAAGTAAAAATTTATAATTAAGATAAAATTATAGGTAAAATGAATTATTTCATGATGTGATTTATATTGGTTTTGTGTGTTACGTGTGTGTGTTTTATTCTTATTACTAGCAGACCCGGCCACACGTTGCTGTGGCTAACGAAACACAATGCCATTACTTAAGGCGGTACACAATCCTAATAATTTTTGTACGCTCAAACTCACATTTTAATCGTCGAGGATTGCCAATTAATTTTCTCTACTTTGTCCTTTCTAAATTATAAGCTAAATGAGTTTGTTTATGAAATACGCTAAAATAATTTTTATTTTTGTTTAAACGGTTTTTTTTTCATCTTCCTCCTGCCAAATCTATAGCATGTTAAATTATATACATACATATATTTATTATTTACAACTTAATCCTTAAAAACAAAACAAAAAAAATACTTTATTTTATTTTATTTTAAATCAGATCTCAAAACTATGGTCACCCTAAAAGTCTACCTTAATGTACTACCTAGCGCCATCAATTTAGTAGGTACCCATAATCTCAATCTGTAAGAAATACAACAATATTGTTCTTTCAAAATCTGTATAATTTTGTGTTATTTTGTTAACTTGAATAATTATTGTTAACCTCAACACAGGCTTGTCCTAGTGAGGTAACAAATTGTATTGTAAACATTTTTATCTAAAGTGTAAAGAAACAATAAATAAATAAATAAATAAATAAAAATCATTTCCGGCGAATCCGTAACTATAACAACTTTTTTTATTTCCATGCCGCACAAGAAATACGAGTTATTTATATAGTAGATTCATAAAAACAGTACCTTACCGTTAATTTATTTTACGTACAACGATTTCAAAACTACTTAACCCGTTTTTCAACTATAAAGTTAGCGGTAAGTACCAGATTTTATTTTTCTAGACGATGACTTAATAATTTCGGGAGGACAACAAGGAGACACATTTTTAATATTACACGTTCTTCAGAATTAATTAAAATGAACGCGGCAGAAAGGTTGAATCTCCAGGCCTGCTAGGGAGAATTCGACCGTACGTTCGTACAATACGCCGTGCCGCGGCATACATTTGTTTACACGCTTTCTTCACTTACGTCGTTAAGATTCCCACATTATCTATCTTCTTCTTCTTTTATTTGATATGGCAAATTCGACAGTAGGTCCGTCCAGTGCACTGGTCGCGAATCGCAATTTGTATACACGGTTTCTTTACTTACGTCGTTAAGATTCTGAATATATTTTAGGGTATATTGTCGTCAGAGCCGGTTTTAGCACTACCAGCGCCCTGGGGCGAAATTTCCACGGCGCCCCCTAAGCAGTGGCGTAGCGTGCGTTTCGGCCACCCGAAAACCCGAGGAAAATTTTGCCCCCCCCCCCCCCCTCCCTAACTTCTACAGGTGCTCCTTCCGCAGATTTTCAAGCGCTGACCAGGGGGAGGGGGGGGAAGGAGTAAGTATACTATTTTTTATGCTGATTTTAATAACCCCATGTGCCGAGTACTCTTTCAATAAAATCATGCTTATAAATTCTACTACAAATTTATATATAACTGCTCTCAGAAATCGAGAATTGTATGTCTGTAATAGAATTCATAACATCGGGGCGGAGGAAAATTTCGCTGCTTAAAGTGGCGGGGTGGGGGGGGGGGGTTGTATATGGAAATCCTGTTTTTTTTATTACGACCTATTTATATACGAGCTGGATTTTTTTTTAATAATCACATTTGACGAGTATTCTTTCAACGAAAATCATGTTTATAAATTCTACTCCTAAGTTGATTGATTGAAATTGCGTTAGAGTCCCCAAATAATAGTAACACACGCAACAATCAATTTCTCAGAATTTTACAGCATTATGTAACTCAAATGTAAAGCTTCACTTGATGCACGATGCATCTGCAATCTGTTATTTAATGTATCATTGTATGCTGAACACAAAACCCGTTTGTATGCGGTGAATTAAAACTACACTCAGAACACGAAAATAGTTTTTCTTTGATTCTGGCATTAAATAATTAGTCTGCAACTGAAGTTTTATAACTGCACATCGAAGAACAGAATGTTTTCTTTCGAAATGTGTCAGCAGATGAATCCAACTAGAATTTGACATTCTGTATTGGTTAAAATTAAATCTCTACCTTGCGAATTAAAACTACACTCGGAACATGAAAATGGTTTTTCTTTGATTCTGGCAGCACATACATAGTCTGCAAATAGAATATGATAACTTAATAAGAGGATGTTTTCCTTCGAAATGTGTCAACAGAAGAATCCAACAAATTTACATTCTCAACACAAAATTGGTTTGAATTAAGTCTGTATGCCGCGAATCAAAAGTACACTCAGAACATGAATATGGTTTTTCTTTGATTCTGGCAGCACATACAGAGTCTGCAACTAGAATTTTATAACTGAACTTCGAATAAGATAATGATTTAGTTTGAATTGTCACAGCAGATGAATCCTCAAATGGAATTTTACATTTTGAAAACTGGTTTAACCCTTCGAATAATTAGAACCAAATATATTTAAACTTTTGCCTATCACTGTTTGCGCACAAAATTTCCGGTTCTTCCCATGCATTTTAAAGTTCCTTTTTTGCTTTTTTTTATTCTTTTGCAAAAAACAAAATTATTCTAAAATCTAGATAAAGTAATTTTTCCGACGTGCTTATTAACACATTATTGTTTCTAAATATAAAAATTTTGGCATTGGAAATATGAATTGGCTCAAAAGTACACGTCTCCGAATATTCGAATTAAAGTACCTAAAATAAAATAAACCTAAAAATTTTAAATACAGATTTCTTTTCTTAAAAAAATGTAATAAAACTGTATCTTAACTTTTTATCG
Organism: Limnephilus marmoratus; assembly: GCA_917880885.1. Lineage (NCBI taxonomy): Eukaryota > Metazoa > Arthropoda > Insecta > Trichoptera > Limnephilidae > Limnephilus > Limnephilus marmoratus. The sequence goes on along the minus strand of OU862928.1, from coordinate 23,524,691 downwards.
CAATCACAAATTTGTTTTAAAAATAAATATATTTTAAAAATAAATATATTTTAAAAATAAATATATTTTAAAAATAAATGTGTGGGACATAATTTCATAATTTTATTTTAAAATTAAATGTGTGGGACAATTTGCGTCTCCTGCGATTAGACGGGTTAAATTAAATCTGTATTTAGCAAATTAAAACTACACTCAGAATATGAAAATGGTTTCTCTTTGATTCTGGCAGCACATACATAGTCTGCAGCTAGAATTTTATATCTGCACTTCTAATAAAATAATGATATCTTTCGAAATGTATCAGCAGATGAATACACAGCTAAAATTCATTCGTTAATACAATGAACACAATTCAGGTTTTAATTAAGAGTGAATCTGTTTGCAAGTTATCTACTTTAATTAGTATCACTCTCATAAGATGCGTACGGTTTTGCTACGAATTACGAAATTTGCAATACAAAAAAAATATAATTATTGATATTTTTAATAAATAATAAAAAACGAGTTGGATTCGTAAACGAAAGTATCGTAGAACATTTTCAAATAATGATTTGAAATGGTTTAAATTTAAATTTTTCCAAGATAATGTTATTATTTATTGTGAAAATTTGCCGCCCCCCATAAAAGTGCCACCCGGGGTGGGCCGCCCCCGCCCCCCACTGCCCCTAAGTACAATACAATTCCATACGAAAAAAGGCAATGAGTATAATGAAATAACCGTTTATAAAAAACAAACCTTTTTATTTAAAAAAAACTAATGAAATTTAACTTTTCTAGTCTTCCTATCGGCGAAATTGATAACCTAATAAAATTCTTTGATTAGGTTTTATCAAAATCGATGTTTTTAGCAATTTCATTTTCGATTGAAAAAGTTGCCAAGTTTGTCAATTTAGATTGAGATTTTGTCGATCGCAGATAGGTTTTTATCTTAAATGAATTGTTTCATTGTTTGCTAGTTTTTTTATGAAATGAGAATTAGAGAAATGTCGCCCTATATCATTCTTCGGATAATTATCAATGTGAGTTTGCCCTAGGCCACGCTTAAAAATAGATAGATAATATGTTTCTCTATGGTTGGGGATTCCCGGTAAATGAACTGCAGCAGTGCTCCGATCTAAGGGATTGTACACCACGTTCCAATTCTAGTGTTGCCACCATAACAATTTTTTTCCTAAATTTGAATTTGAATTTACGATTAAGTAGACCTGGCTCAAAGAGCGAGGGAATATAAAGGGGCGCCTGCGGCGCCTGTGGCGCCCCTTTATGTCCGGCGCCCTGGGCGGTCGCCCAACTGCGCCCTACCCTAACGCCGCTACTGATTGTCGTCTTAACGTTTATAAAATCCACACTACCCGCTTTCCAGCTGCTCGATGCCCGCTGCCATAATTGAATATTTGAATTTCTCGGCTTTTCTCTACTATAATAAGCATTTATTATACATATAAACCTTCCTCTTGAATCACTCTATCTATTGGTGAAAACCGCATGAAAATCCGTTGCGTAGTTTAAAAGATCTATGCGCACATACATTTTGAGCGACTTCGTTTTATAATATGTAATGATGTTATGAGATTTTGGTAATATTGTCTTTTTTGTTCTTTAATCCATTTTTTTTAATTTTGAGTATGAATTTATGTTTGTTTTCTTCTATTTTATTTTCAAGGGTAAGACTATTGGATGCTTTTATAGCATAATATTTATAGTGCCTTTGTCCAAAGCTTGTATTCACTGTCGGAGATTTTGTGTTATTTTGTACGATTGTCTAACTGATCTGTTAGTGATATTTTGAGATAGTTGAAATTTGTTTTTTTGGTCAAAAATGTAGTTTAGTAGAGTTTTGACGTAAAATTATAATATAATAATAAGTCACAACTGTTGAATATTTGGTCTGTATCAGTAAGTCTATGTTTTTTAAGATCGTTTTCTGCGCGATTTCTAAGTGATCGATAGCTGAGTTTGTTGCTCCTCCCCACACAATTATTCCATATTCTATTATCGATTGACAAAATGCAAAATATATTGTTTTCAATTGTTTTACTTTATACAGGGTGTTAAAGGACGTACTTGACTTACTTTAACCAGTGATTCCTGACATCATTTGGAGTAAAAAATGTAAATGAAATTTTGGTCTCCGGTGACTTTTTTTGACGACATTTTTTTTTTTTTCAAAATTTTTTTCTTCAAAATCGAACAAAAAAAAATTTCTTCCCCATGTCGTCACTGGTCACTCAGCCGGGTGTCCAACGAACCCCTTACCCCGCCTCCAACTGTTCAACAACTACCGTTTTTTTTATGTTTTTGTAAAAAAAAAAAAAAAACATCAAAAATGTCACCGGAGACCAAAATTTCATTAACATTTTTTACTCCAAATGATGTCAGGAATCACTGGTTAAAGTAAGTCAAGTACGTCCCTTAACACCCTGTATATGTTTCTTATGTTTAGGAAAATGTGTTTTGTTTAGAGGAGTTTATTTGTGATTTGTTTGATATGATGTGTCCATCTAAGGCAGGGTTTCTTAAACTTTTGCAGTCACGGACCACTTTCACAATTCAAACAATTCTACGGACCCTCCCTCCCCCCCCCCCCCCCCCCCGACATGAATATTTTTAGAAATGAAAAAATCTTATTTATACTAATAAAAAATACTTTTATTGTTACTTTCATTACACTTAGTTAATGAGAAGGGTGCTGCTGTTTGGCCTCTAAGTTAAATTGTGGGATTGTCTTCGATAAGGTAAGGCGCATGTCATCTGTGACGTTCAATCGAATGCGACTTTTTGTTTTTATTGACACCAGAACCGAAAACCCTGCCTCGCAAAGATAAGTAGCAGCAAATGGTATCAGAACGAACATAGCTCGCTTGACAAGAAGAGGGTAAGCTTGAATCAAAGAACACCAAAACTCGCCAAGATCTTTACCAAGACCTACTGCGGACCCCTGATACACATGCTACGGACCCCTAAGGGGTCCCTGATCTAAGATTATGTTCAATTACGATTCCTAGATACTTTATTTGTTCTGTTTTTTCTAGAGAAGGGCAATTACAGATGTTATTATTTAAACATTCGTGTATTTTTATGGTGTTTGTATTGTTTTGTTGGTTGTCCCGTGCTGTTTATACTGTACGTAGTAAATAATAATTAAAAGAAGAAAAAATATAATAAACATTATAATTAAAAGAAAATATGTTCTGGCCCTGAGAGGCTAATTCTTATTGGTACCTACGAATTAGAATTAATTAAGGAATTAATTAACCAATTGGCGCACAATTATGAATAACAACTAACTGCTGTTAAAGCTGTGTCAATTTGGCGAATTGTGTGCACAGCCACACATTTTCTTTTGCCGTTTCCTGTTTTTCTTTCCAAATACATAAAAGGCCATTTCCGAGAATTGGCAGCACCATTAGTGCGAGCTTTCCAGACATCTTCACACCATTGTTTTTTTTAATCGAAAGCTGCTAATAAAGAGGAAAGTGGAAAACAGGATTCAAAATGATTGGTGAGTGAAAATGTTCATAATTACACAAAAAACTTTAGATCTGAAAAATAAGAAAAATAATTGGATAAGTTTTAAGATTTTCACGGCCAAAAGCATTTTCGTTATATGTTTTTGGGGTGTTATGCCGTGTTGCGCTACCTCCTTTAGCCAACGTTTCGGACATCGTTGCAGTGTCCATCATCAGGGCAGATCCGGCAGATCCGGTAGATGTGTGACACACGTCTACACACACATCTATGATGGACACTGCAACGATGTCCGAAACGTTGGCTAAAGAAGGAGGTAGCGCAACACGGCATAACACCCCAAAAACATATAACGAAAAAGGAAAAATAATTGTCATTGAGATGGCGACGATTCTATGAACTATTTATATAAACAATAGCAGTTAAAAACCCGCTCCGCAAGTTTTTTATGCAAGGCCCTGCGGGCGGCTTGATCCAATGACAGCTAAGTTCAAAGAATAATAACAACTGAGTTCAAAGCAACCGTGAGAGGCAATGACGCCACTATGTAATCTCTCCATATTCGGATAGATACTTAAATTTTATAAATCCGTGGTGTTATACCTAGGGAAGTAACGTCCACACGCGAGCTGCTGACGGAAGTAGCGTCATCTTGTGTCGAAATCTTGAATTAGAAACCGAATTATAACAGTAGCTTTGTGTGAAATTCCACGTGCACAGATGTTATTTGCGCACTCGTAGCTGGGTTCTGAAAGGCAGACGCTAAGGTAATAATAACGTTCGATAATATATAGTGCTACAAATAATATAAGTTGGCGAAAAAAAAGGGTGCTGTTGTCCATGACATAACGACAGTAGAAATGGTTGCCATATTAAAATATAAAGATACAGTTTTAATTCGTATATGATTTTAGATTTTCACGGCTTAAAATTTTATGGTTATTTCCTTTTGGGGTATTATGCCGTGTTACGTTAACTCCTCCTTTAGCCAACGTTTCGGACAGCGTTACAGTGTCCATCATCTGCCATCTGACATCTGCCCTGATGATGGACACTGTAATGCTGTCCGAAACGTTGGCTAAAGGAGGAGGTAACGTAACACGGCATAATACCCCAAAAGGAAATAACCATAAAGTTTTAATTCATGTTTGAGCCACCGCCTACTTATACGTGTAGCACTGTTACTGGCAGGTTCCTTGCGATTAAATTAATGTTTTTTAGTAGACAAATCGAGATATCAAGAACTCGAACCCGGGACCTGCTCCTAGAACTGAAGTAATTTTAAAAGGAAGCACGTCTCGAAGGCAAATTTTTTTGAAAAAAATTTCTTCTTGCGAAGTCGGAAAATTGGTCTGAAAATAAGTCGGGAAATTTTATTACTGCGTTTATCTTTTTGACATTTTTTTTAATTTTCTGAAAAAAATTCTTCTGGTTGAAATTAGAGATGAAACGGATAGTTGTTTGGCCGGATACCGGATACTGGATATCCGGTGAGCTGCGAGGCCGGATGGCCGGATATTCGGCGGCCGGATATTAGTATATTATTATAATTTAACACTTGTTAATTTTGGGTATTAATTCAAACTATTCTCTTTGATAAGACGAAGAACAAGAGGTATATTATGGTGCTTCAATGTCAGTATTTAATCATTTCAATAATATCTGTGTTTTTTAAGATTTTTAGTTCACTATAATGGTGATTGTGATTAGTTAATCAGGTTAATTTAAGTTTTCGCTACTCTGCGAGGTTTTTGTAAGTTTTTACTAAAAGTTTTTAGTTTAGATTTATGTATTTATCATTAGAGTGAATATCTCAGAAGAAAATTTTAGTTTTTTGGAAGGCCTTATGGCATTTTTGTAACTTTTTCAACTTTAAATAAAAGCCGACATAATTATAAGTCATTTTATTGATATTTACCTCACAAAGATTAATGTATTGCATTTTATTATAGGTTGTCGTAGTTTTTTAATATACGGTATCCGGCCGGATATTGAGTTACTATCCTGTATCCGGCCGGATAATAAATTTAGGCCGGGTAGGCCGAATACCGGATATCCGTTTCATCTCTTGTTGAAATGCAAAAAATCTATCGGAAAATTGGTCGGAAAAAAATTAATAAAAGTTTTTGAAACTGAGAAATTCCCAGTTTTTTTGATTTTCTTTGTGAGTTTTTATCATCGGAATGTTGTTTGAAAAGTACAACGGTTCTTTTTTAAAATAACAGAGGGCGCCACATCATAATACGATAATAATACTATCAGTAAACCATCTTCCAAAATAACAAATTTTACCTATGAAATATTCAGTGATTGAATGCACATCTTTGGAGACCCCGGACTAGGGATGTCAAAAGTGAAAAAAAAAATCGATATATCGATGTATCGATATTTATTAAAATATTAATATCGACGTCGATATATCGAGGAAAAAATATCGATATATCGGTCAAATTTTGAACATATTTTGCATTTTTAAAATAATAGTTTATTCAGCTCAATACTATCAATAGTAATTTTTACGCACAATGTGCTTTTTTAATGTACAAAAATCTCAATAAAAATGAAGGTATTTTTATCAGTATTCATTTTTATTAGGTAATAATTACAAAAATATCAAAAACTAAAAGGCTGATACGATTTTAGATTTTCACGGCCAAAAATTATTATGTTATTAGTTTTTGGGGTATTATGCCGTGTTGCGCTACCTCCTTCTTTAGCCAACGTTTCGGACAGCGTTGCAGTGTCCATCATCAATCAATCACACATCTGCCCTGATGATGGACACTGCAACGCTGTCCGAAACGTTGGCTAAAGAAGGAGGTAGCGCAACACGGCATAATACCCCAAAAACTAATAACATAACTAAAAGGCTGTCTTCTAACTTATATGTAAACTGAGACGCATACAAAGTTTGTACGCGTCTCAGTAACATTCTATTGGCGTATTAATCTGTCAAAAAGGACTTCGTGTTTGGAACAAGGTAAAGTCAATAATCATAGACAATTGGGAACCAACACATTGGAGTGGCTTAGAAAAAAATGGCGAAAAATAGCGTACATTTCTATGTATGTACCTACACACATGAGATAGTATTAGTGATCACAAATACTAATGCAAAGACATTAGGTTTCTAAGCTATTAATGGTTAAAATTTCAACCGCCAGATGTCATTAAACAATACAGTTACTTTTTCCGTTCGTTCCTATACGGTTTTGGATTCTTGTGACTTTAAATACATAAATTTAAAAAAATATCGTTTTTGATACAATTTTCGATATTGGATATTTTGTATCGATGTATCGGATCAAAATATATCGGCTAAAGAATATCGATATATTGAATTAAAAATATCGATATATCGATACTTTTTCAACAAGCCTACCCCATACTTAACAAAATTGGAAAAAATGGCTTTGGCGGTCACCCTACTATACATGTAATTATGTTATTGTTTGTAGAGTAAATATTTATATAGATGGATTGGAGACTTTGTCTTGATCTGTTTATAAACAAGAAATAATACACTTTATGCAATGCAGCATCTTATCGCAGCACTAAAGGGATTTCTCCATATTTCTATGTGTCTGTCACAACAAAAGACAGAGTGTCAATGATGTTTCGAGACTGAACAAAATAATATTTAAAATTTGCACATTTTTACAACGTTTTGAAAAAAAAAACAAATTGTTTCACAGTCAAACACATTAATTTCAATTGTACGTGCGTTAGTACTGCGTGAAATCTGTTTCAACGAATTCAAATTTACTTTGAATTTAAGTGTCGCTTTCAAAATTGGCGCTGATTGTGTAAAGAATTCAAACAAGCGATAAAGTGGGTATATACCTATATTTTTTTTTATTTTCAAAATTGTAACTGTTTTGTCAAGAATTGAGATTTTTCACTGGTCTGAGCTAGTACTTGTATAATAATTATATTGCCACTAGTGTGGAGTAGATATTTTTTTTCTTATGTTAGTTTTTTAAAAGAAAGACAAACATTTCTATGTTACGAATAACCTGACTACATTTGAATTTCTTCTATTATTAGTGCAAAATGTCGCTTGTGCTATGATGGGGGATTTAGCTAGCAGAAGACTGAATCCGTGACGATTATTTTTGACCCGAGCGCAATTGTTTTCTGTCGTACTACTTAAGAGTTTTTGTTTTAAATTATCTCTAAAGCAATCATTAAAGGTAATTCACTAAAAAAGTGTTTTCTTGTAAAATGATGCCATCCCTAATTTGGTATGTTGTGACGCGACTTATTTACTTGTGAGGCTTTTTTATGGGAAATCGCACAAGAGTCCCAACTGCTCTCAACTGTCTAGAGCCAGTGAGACAATGGCATCCCCAATTGGGGCTTATTGTGACGCCGTAGGTAGAGGGGAAATGTAGGAGATGGGGAAGAGTAAGGTGGAGGTTGAAAAGTACCTGGCTATTTAGATCTGGTCACCAAACACGGCCAAAGCCATTTCAAGCAAAGTTTCAATTCTGAATGTTGATCTTACACCATGGCGATACTGAGAGTATCTTCCACTCTGCATCGTGCCATTACAGATTATATTTAAATGTGTTTATTGTGAACTAACACAAGGAGATGGGGAAGAGGATGGTTTGAAAGTTTAGTGTGAAGTTAAGATAAAAAGATTTTACTATAAACAAGCACATACCAGTGAAAATTACGGAATATTATATGATGGACACTGCAAAGCTGTCCGAAACGTTAGCTAAAGAAGGAGGTAGCGGAACACGGCATAACACCCCAAAAAGCAAATAACGAAAATGAACTGAAAGTATTTATAAAAAAAATATTTGTCTCAAACTTGAAAAATAACGAAAATCTGTCAAAAATTTACGAATGAAATACACGTTTCAAACATTGAATTATTTTTTGTGTTCATTAATTCCTTCTCACAAAAACTTCCGATTTCCCATTTTTTAAATCAAAGCATTTCCCAGTTATACACATATACAAAAACACTGAATCATTATTTTTAAGCATCAGTAGAAAAATAACGAAATGAAAAAAATTAGCACAACCCTGTTCGATATAGGTACTTCATTAGTTGAAAAGAAAAACACAGTACGTTATCGTGTATAAGTAAATAAATGTATGGCAGTTTCAGGTAAATGTTTCTAACGGCAGGAACTACTACTATTGTGAAAAAATTAAAAATTTATTATTTTTACATCATTGATTACATTGCGTTTTGTGATAACGATATCGCATTTTAAAAGTAGTGACTTTCCGCGACCATGAAAAGTGAGTATAAAATTGTGAACATTTACTGTAATTAGTTTTTACTTACTTGTCACAGGAGGCCGTGGGGATTAATAATAATAATTATAATAATAAAAACAATTAAATTACGTTTTTACACGTTTACATTTTGTTTGTTTTTTATAACACTGTTTCTTTTGACAAATGTATAAATATAATGCATTCAGGGTTTCTCCCGGAATGCAGCTGATTTTCAGCAGTGCCTCTGATATAATAAACATAATATATAAAAATTAAAATTAAAATTAAATCGTTTCCGCTTATAATGATGGTAGAAGGCAATATCAAGTATTCATATACATATTTTAGGTTATTCATCACGTGAATAAATTATTGTTGTAGTTTTCAAAAATATCCAACGAACAAAACATCCCCGACAAAACATCCCCCAAAAAAATATTTACTAAAATCTAATCTAACCTAAAGTAACAAAAAATGTGACATAAATAATACAGACATCCTGTAAAGACAATAAATTATTGATCAAAAATAGTAAAATGGGATAAAATAATACAAACATCCTGTAAAGACAATAAATTATTGATCAAAAACAGTAAAATGGGATAAAATAATGTAGACATTATATAAAATAGTAAAATGGGACAAAATAATACAAACATCTTGTAAAGACAATAAATTATTGATCAAAAACAGTAAAATGGGATAAAATAATGTATTTAATACTATTTTTGATCAATAATTTATTGTCTTTACAGGATGTTTGTATTATTTTGTCCCATTTTACTATTTTTAAAAATATCTTGTTGTTTTTACAGGATGTCTGTATTATTTTGTCACATTTTACTATTTTTGAACAATAGTTTATAGTCTTTACAGGTGCATGTATTATTTTTGTCCCATTATTTTGTTAGGTTAGGTTTTAGTAAATATTTTGTCGGGGATATTTTGTCGCGGGACGAAAACGGGCGTTACCAAATTATTGATTTCGCTTGTCCCTTTTGACTGCATTCTTTATTTGTGAGAATAAGGAACTCCAAGGAAAAATACTATGACTTTAAAAAAATATGTTCTTATAGACCCATAAACGCTGATTCTGAATATATAAGTTTTATTTAATAATATTAAACGCAGAGTTTTTAAAAAATTATTAAAAAGTCCATTTTTAATCGGGTCGTAAAAATATGCCGTCAAGGTGACGTCACTGTTCGACGCGTCGTGACGTCACCGTAAAGTCATTGTATGGGAATGTATGATATGACACAAGCCATCGTATTAATTTATTCTTTTATTTACATACTGTTTACAGAAATTTAGTTGTTGTGTTTATTGAAACATTATTTAGGCTTAAATAATGACAATTATTTTAACTATTAAAACTAACTCTAAAAATACAAATAAAAATGCAGTTATTTAAGTTAGAACGTCATTATTCATTAAAAAAAAATTAAAAATTGGACTGGAGTTCTCTATTGCCCCGAACGCTCGGAACGTAATGCATGGACTTGGCTAGTGACGTCGCGCCGAAGCTAAACATAGCGACATGGAAATGATAAATGGGGAAGTAAAACCGTTTAATTGTAAGTATTATAATAATACATAACATATTTTAGCATAATATCTGCAGCGAAGTTATTGTTAAGAAAGTCATCCATATTACCTAATATGCAAATGAGAAAATGCACCATAAATACATGACATTATTTGTTGTCTAAGTCGACTGCTAGGTGAAATACTTACATTTAAAAGCTATTCTATTAATTTAGAACGAGTTCCATCTTATTTTTCCACTTTAATAGGGAAACCATATTTCAAACATATTTCTCAATTTCTTCTCTAGATTTTGACACTATTCAAATGTATTTTTTTTAATATATAGGATATCGATCAATAGCGTGTCGTGTTTGGTTTTTTTTTTGTAGGACTTCTTATAGGAGTTAGAAACCCCCCCCCCCCAAAATCATTAAAATTGCCTGATTTTATCGCAATCAAAAGACGTTCATACAAAGCAAAAGTACAGACATAAATATTTTCTTCTAACACAGTTGGAAAAAAATCTTTGAAATCGGTTCAGTTTTGTTGTTGTTAACAATTCAATAAAAATACTAAAAGATATTTATTATGCACTTGTGCACTCTGTACTACAAAATGGAATCGTGGCTTGGGGGGGGTGCATATAAATCATCCCTGCTTCCACTGGAAACAATCCAAAAAATATTAATAAAAATCATCTTAAAAAAGCCCTATTACTACCCAACAATAAATGTTTTCGGTTAAAAATTTATGACAAAATTGCACTACTGCAATTACATAAAGATTTCTTTAATAAAAATAATTTACCACAATTAAATATTAGCAAAAGAATAATATCTGTTGGAGGACTAACCGTGCCACTAGTACGAACCACAACAGCACAGCGTCACTATATATTCAAGGGCATTAAAATTATTTAATCAATTACCCCTTGATATACGATCGGAAGAAAAGTTCGACAAAGATTAAAAAAAAAATTTAAAAAATACTCTCTAGTACCACCTCATAACTTTACTTATTGTTTAGAAATATGTTTTTGCCTTATCAATTCTTTAAATCATTTATTAACTAATCTATATTTTTATTACTTTTATCCATATTTTCTGATAAAATCACTAATATTTTTTGTTAAATTACTAATATTTTTTTGTTTTAATTTAAACAGATGTAAAAATATTTAGTATTTATCCTCTCCTAAACACAAGCAGCTGCTTTATTAGGAGAGTGATTGAAATACTGATGTTATATTATGCTGTAAAATTATAAACTTGATAAATGCTTCAATAATAAAAAATAAAAAAATAAATAAAAATAACCGATTACGGTTTCAAAAAGCATAAATAATTTATTTCAAATAAGGAGTGATAATTATGTTATGTTTATTTTTAGTTCAAGTATCAGAGACTGAATAATTAATTTATCATTTTAAAATAAAGGCTGATTGATTAAGATTGACAACTTTTTTTCCACGAAAATATGGAAGTTTCGGTTTCGGTTTCGGTTTCGGTCGAACCTGAGACCGAAGCCGAAACTTGACACCGTTCTTGACACCAAATTCGTTTATTTTTATTAAAATACACAGTTAACCCAAGAGCTAAGAATGCTTTGTCTCTGTTATATTCCATTTTTATCAGCCGCACAAAATTCACTGTCAACCATAAATAAACCAAACAAACTATCGAAAATCACCTCTAGTCATAGACAAATGCTTGCCAGAACGCTTGTAGACTATCAAGCGACTTGACGGCCGACAGTAAATTTATTTTCCGTTATTGTCTATGAATGCTTGCCTCAACAGCTTGATGCGCGCTTCAAGCCGTTGAGCCAAGCCTTAGTCTATGCCTAGACGATATTTCTCTCGAGAGGCATTTGAACATATTACTCCTTTGTCTATGGTTTCCTGTCATTTTCGCTAGTTGAAAGTGATTTTTGTGCGAGATGGAATCTAGTAAAGAAAAATTATTATTTGTTATGTTATAATAAAGGTTATATATTAATATTTTAATATAACATTAACGTAATAACATTATTAAATTATATTTACATTAATTTAAAAGAAAAATCAGATGGATTTCTACAAATTTAACACAAAAACAATTAATACCTATTTTGTAATAATTTAATCTATTTTTTATAAACGTTTTACGTGATACGCAATATCTAAAATCACCACTCAGGTACTTATTTGTCTATGATTTGTTGTCTACGCCCAAGAAATATAAATTCGCTTCAAGCGTTGCGCAATAACGTAGATTATTGCGCAATGCTTGACTCCAGCGTCAAGCCACGGAGGCGTCTACTAATATCTACAGGAATTCCAAAAACTGAAAAAATCGAACTAATATCTATGAGAATCAAAGTGTTGACGAATATCTACAGCTCAAACTGTTGATTAATACCTATGAGAACCAAAGTGTTGACGAATATCTACAGCACTGGCAGAGGTTGGATTTGTAATTGTGTGTAGCATATTGGAATAACGTAATATTGCGTATGCAGTTTAAAAAACTTAATTTATGTAAGTATGTATGTAAAAATCCCTAATATCGGACTATTGGACACATTTATCTGATTAGTCCAACCTATGCTCTGTAGATATTAATCAACACTCTGAAGTTCGTAGATATTAGTTCAACATATGAGCTGTAGATATTCGTCAGACATACAGGCTGTAGATATTAGTATCTGGAGTCCAAGCCATCTCTGGAGATGGTCAAAATGCGGTCAAAACTCTAGCCATAGACAAAAAACTACGTGATTGAGCCAAGCCGCTTGATAGTCTCGTTAGCCCTTAACAATCAACGTTAGATTACCAACGTTAATTGCACCTTATTTCATTTTGACCTATGTGAAACCATATTATTGAGTAATATTATACTCGTGCATGGGTGAGAAAAACGAGTGACATTTATTTATTTTTTTATTATTATTGTACAACAGAATAATTCCAATACAGTACAATTTAGTTACCCTTTCAGTGTTTAGGCAAGTGACTCTTCAAAAATAGTTTTAGGGCATATAAAGAACAGTCACATCCAAATGGTTTGCAATTTCATTTAAGAGCGCCACTCCCAAGCACCTTTGCCAAGACGTCTGTTCTGCCGTTCGGTACTTTAAATGAATCATGATGTCGACTTCGGCTGTAGTGGTCTGGTACATATAAATCATAGCATCCCAAGAGAAATGGGCTTTCTATGAAATTGTTCCACCTTCCCCGCCTTCCCCCTCCCTCGTCTCTTCCCTCTCCGCGAACCCCACCTCCCCCGCTCCCCTCCCCCCTGCCATTCCTCCCTGCCGCTAAAATATATGAAATACACACATTTTCATTTACACAAATTTCATAACGTCAGAGCTTACCATTCAATATAGCCTATATGTTGTTCTGATGTATGCAGGGGCGGCCCTAGGGCGATGAGAGCGGTGCGACCGCACAGGGCGCCGTCATAAGGGGGACGCCGAAAACACCCGACCGCTGATCGACTATCTATCGATCGTGCGATTAAATCGTGTGGTCGGTGCGGGGAGCAAGCAGTGTTGCCAACGTAGGCAATTTTTTACCATTTAGGTTACTCAGAACGGTTAGTTTACACGCTGGTACGTCTCCGATGGATCTTGCACCAGTACTAGCACAGCAACTTATTATTCGTTAAATCGGTTTCTTTATTTGGATTTCTCCAAGGATTATTTGTATTATGCTCTGGATCAACAAAGAGGTGAAAAGTCATATCCAAACACATAGAAGGACTATCACTGCAAAAAGTTTGCGAAACTCGCTGGGAGAGTTAGCCTTGTAGCCTTGTTAGTTCTAGCCTTGCTTCTGTTCGCTATAACTACTCTTCAGTTCATGATGCCCCTTTGAATCTTCACAAAGAAACGAATGACTCAATTGCTGCATCAAAGGCTTTGTCATTGATTCAGAACATGGAGCAATTTGAATTCATAATTACAATGGTAGCTTGGTACGATACACTTTTTCAAGTAAACATTGTAATTAAAGCTACGCAGTCTGAAACTATGGACTTAGCAAACGCTTCGCAATTGCTAAAAAACTGATCGAAATTTGGGAAGCAGTACCGGACTTATTCATCTGCTCAAATAACAGCTAAGGAAATAGCTTTCCTGGCAGGGATAGATTCTACGTAAGCCAGTCCGATCCCGAAGAAAGAAGCGATTATTTGAATATGAAGTTGCAGAGGAGATGCCAATAAATCCCGAAGAACTGTTTAAAATTAACGTATTTTACCCTATCGGAGATACAATTGCAAATGCATTGGTCACTCGGTTTGGACAATTATCTAAATTCAATGATACATGGTCTTTTTGTATGTCAACAAAATAATTCCTGATAAGTATTCGTTAGAAAAAGCCTTTGCAGATTTGCAAATCATTTTAATCGATGGGGAAAAATGTGATGTCTCTAGTCGCGAATTGGTTGAAGAACTTTTGAGCCTAAACCCATTACTAAAAAATCTTGGGTAAATTTTCGGAATTAGTGTCCATGGCTATTACGAATAATTTTTAGAATAAAACTTTAGATTTGCCTTAATCACTACAAAAGGAAACTTTTTGCATCACGGCTGGCGGAAAATAATGCATTTTAATTTTCAATGTCGTTAAGATGACAATATACCCTAAAATATATTCAGAATCTTAACGACGTAAGTAAAGAAACCGTGTATACAAATTGCGACTCGCGACCCGTGCTCTGGACGAACCTACTGTCGAATTTGCCGTATCAAAGAAAAGAGGAAGAAGACAAATAATGTGGGAATCTTAACGACGTAAGTGAAGAAAGCGTGTAAACAAATATACGCCGCGGCACGGCGTATTGCACGAACGTACGGTCGAATTCACCCTAGCAGGCCTGGAAATTCGACCTTTCTGCAGCGTTGATTTTAATTAATTCTGAAGAACGTGCTACAAATATTAAAAATGTAAACACATGTTGTCCTCCCGAAATTATTAATTCATCGTCTAGAAAAATAAAATCTGGTGCTTACCGCTAACTTTATAGTTGAAAAACGGGTTATATAGTTTTCAAATCGTTGTACGTAAAATATATTAATGGTAAGGTACTATTTTTATTAATCTAGTATATAAATAATTCGCATTTCTTGTGCGGCATGGAAATAAAAAAGTTATTTTAGTTACGGATTCGCCGGAAATTATTAAAATGTAAGTTTTGAGCGTACAAAAATTATTAGGATTGTGTACCGCCTTAAATAAAATTTCTCTTCGCGAACCGATCTACGACAGCCCGCCCGCTGCCGCCCGCCATTTTGTCACTGTTATGTTGTTGGTATCCCTAACCTCACACAAACGAGAACTAGATACGATTGTAGCCGACTTCGTGGGATACATTAGTACTTACCTAATACGCATGTTTTTTTTTTTACGTAACTTATAGCCAATCGTTATTTTATGGTAATAATAAATATTTATTTTAATTTTATTTTAAATACATAAACGGCTATACTGCCTTTTATAAATAAACATATAATAGAGTACAAAAGTAAGAAAAATAATATCATTACATAAGAGTAGTTTTAAACTTAAAAATAACATACAATTATTTTGTTTATCACAACAAAAAATAACAAAAAAGAACAATGAGAAATATCATCATTTCATATATACGAATAGAGGTTTGTTAACATTATAAATCTGTTTTTCATAATTACGCGCCTTATAATGCTTGTGTATGTTACCTTTACTTTAAAAAACAGCCTACGTTTTTGAATGGTTTGTTTGGCTACGCAGGGTTTGTGTAGCGGGCTTGTGTATGTTATCTTTACTTTAAAAAACAGCCTACGTTTTTGAATGGTTTGTTTGGCTATGCAGGGTTTGTGTAGCGGGCTTGTGTATGTTATCTTAACTTTAAAAAACAGCCTACGTTTTTGAATGGTTTGTTTGGCTACGCAGGGTTTGTGTAGCGGGCTTGTGTATGTTATCTTTACTTTAAAAAAAGGCCTACGTTTTTGAATGGTTTGTTTGGCTATGCAGGGTTTGTGTAACGGGCTTGTGTATATTATCTTTATTCTAAAAAACATCCCAGGATTTGAATGGTCTATCTCCATTCCAGTGCCTGATTAGAGGTTCGTTTACATTATATTATTAATTCTGTTTTTCATAATTACGCGCCCATCATGTATCCCACGAAGTCGGCTACAATCGTATCTAGTTCTCGTTTGTGTGAGGTCAGGGATACCAACAACATAACAGTGACAAAAAGGCGAGCGGCAGCGGGCGGGCTGTCGTAGATCGGTTCGCGAAGTGAAATTTTATTTAACGACATTGAAAATTAAAATGCTTTATTTTCCGCCAGCCGTGATGCAAAAAGTTTCCTTTTATAGTGATTAAGGCGAATCTAAAGTTTTTTTCTAAAAATTATTCGTAATAGCCATGGACACTAATCCCGAAAAATTACCAAATCTTGACTCAGCAAAGCCACTACAAGTTCTTCAACTTAAAAAAAAATGATTGGCAGGATATATTCCCGAATGTGAGGACAGCGCTTCGGATTTTGCTGACCATCCCTGTAACTGTCGCCAAAGGAGAACGAAGCTTAAATTAAAACGTACTTACGTTCGGCTGTGTGTCAAGAAAGACTATTAGATCTTACAATTTTATCAATTGAGAATGATATTGATCAAGGGTTAAATTATTCTGATTTAATTAAAAAATTCGCAAAAGCAAGAAAAGTTGTGTTCTAGTGTTCTTATTGATTTCGCAGATTTAATTAAATGAATGTAATCAAACATATATTTTTTTCTTTATTATTTCTCATTCGTCCTACTAGGTACTTCAAGTAAAGTTGCATAACTGCATAGAAAGAGCTCTATTTTTTGTTAGGAGAGGAAGGGCGCCAACTAGAGATTAGAATAATTTAGCTAGGGCCGCCCCTGGATGTATGAGCCATATTATTGTAAAGTTTCATTAAAATCCATTCAGCAGTTTTTGCGTTAAGGCGATCCACTAGTTCAGGAAAAAATCTAAATCGGAATTCACGCCCTTTATGGGAGGAGTTTAAAAATACTTGAGAAAAAGCTTTTGGAAAGGTTGGAAAAGGTATTTGAGAGATTTGTTTTACAGGTTGATTTCGTAAAGGCCTGTAAAAAATATTAATTCCTGTTTTACACATTGTTTATTGTAATAAAACGGAAATTTAAAATTGATTTCACGAAATCAAGCGACGCGAAGTGACGCGTCCATCTCCCGCTGAGTTCGGGGCATAAATATACTAACCCCTAGATCGATCACTTCGGGCTTTTTCCTCCTAGCGGTTTCGTCACCAACTTAACCAGACCCCCCCCCCCTCGCCCTTCCCGCACCTGCCAGCACTAATAGACTAAAAATAGAGGAAACTTATTTGTCTACCATAGACAATATAATCGCTCTCGACCTACTTCATTAGCCCAATAAATTATTTAAGAACAAAATTATTGGAATCAGAAAATGTTACATTAGACAAATGAAACACTCTGAGAACATCTTTAAATATGTTTATTTTCAGTAAAGACAATTGATAATAAATAACACATAAGACAATTGATAATAAAACATAACACAAAAACTAAGGTATCCTAACCGACCTAACCTCAAATTAATTTACGGACGAATGCTGAATGTTGATGTCCTGGTACTGGTTCTCATCCTGGTCATCTTGTAGATACTCCACTGACCAGCTCTCTTCACCTTCACCGTCAGACTCCCATTTGACATCGGAAATGTCTCCTTCCAGTGCAATAGTTATTTCTTCATGTGACAAACCTCTAACAGTCATCTATAAAAATGATAACAATAAGTTATATATAGTAAACATTAAAATAAATTAATACATCTTGAAAGAATCAAATTAAAATACGTAAAACAATACAAAAGGCCAAAACAAGAAGATCTCCATTAAAAACATCCACCAATGCGCCATCACAGGATCATGAACGTTTTTAGCGAAAACAAAATGAAAAAGCAATGTTTTTGAATGGAAATCATATTTATCGATCAGATTAAACATCTGTATACAGTATAATAATTATTTTCAACAGAAAAATGCTATATTTTACCTTTTAATGTTATGCAGAAAACCAAGATATGTCAAACCGTTTTGTCCAAGACGCCATTTCCAAATATTTTGTGTTGCCAGTACGCGGTTTGTTATATACCTTATAAAACATATCTTTCTCAAGCGATACGCAAAATACGGGGCTGTTTGTTTCATAAAATCAAGATATTTTAATTTTCATCCATCAAATGACCTGACGACCTCCGTAGTCCAGTGGGTAAGACTCTTGACTCACGATCCGGAGATTGGGGTTCGAACCCGGCATGCGCAAGTAAAATTTATTCGATTAATTTGTGTTATTTCACAATTAATTCATTTAAAATAATATATATTATAGTATAATATTTACGGCATATTCCAGAGTGGAAGATACTATCAGTATCGCCCTGGTGTAAGACCACCATTCAGAATTGAAATGTTGCTTGAAAATGGCTTTAGCCGTGTTTGGTGACCAGATCTGAATAGCCAGGTACTTCCCAACCCTCCTCTTCCCCACCTCCTTCCCCTCCTCACTACCTTCAGCCTCACAACATACCTAATTTGGGGAATGCCATAGTCTCACTGGCTTCAGACGGAGCAGTTGAGATTCTTGTACGGTATTTACTGTAAAAAAAAAATCATTTTCTTCAAGATCTTGTGATATATTTAGAAAAACAAAACCAAAACACATTGAAGCTGTATGGATCAGGTGTTCTCGGAAATTAAAAAAAAAAATCTACAACTTCAAGAGTCCACCAATTTTTCCATTTGTGAAGGCACAAGTCGTTTCAGCAAGTTTTTGTACAATAAAAATAAATCCTCAAATAAGAAGTGTGCGAGTGCTCCGTGTATACGATGTAATAAAAATTTAAAAAAATATATGGAATCACAAAACCCTCAAAAATACCACAAAAAATACTCCAAAACACCTATTAAACCAGTAAAAAAATCCCATCCCACTTATTTTACCCCTAAGTTGGCAACCCTGAGCGAGAGATGGCGAAAATCAAAATTACAAACCTATCTTTACAGCTCCATCTATGAAACTTTATCTATGAGTGGCAGCACTTTTACGTCACGGACCACGGTTGAAAAATTTGAACGAAGTTATACGCCCCTGGTTCGGGGCGTGACTGAGGTTTACCGACTATGGCGTCAACAGTAGTTCTTCGGTGGACGCCATAGGGTTCACTTTGAAAAACCGAATTCGTCGACTAGCGGCCGTATTGTAAAATAACAACGCGAAAATGCATATTTTATTTTATTTTGGGAAGATTGGGTGTAAATATCAACTTTTTTTGCGATCATTATAAAATAAACTGAATTTGCCACATTATACAATGAAACCATAACCGAAATGGGGTTTATAAATAGGAGAGTTTGGACTTGAAAGTGTGTTTTTTAGACCTTATACTTTATTTTTTTATAGGCTTATTAAAAGTTTTATAAAAAAATGACCGATATTTTTAAGGGCCAAGGTATGTTCTACACGCAGTATTTAATTGAAGCATCTACAACACTTCTTAGCGATCAAATTTTCAAAACAAAAACATATGATTTTGTATGATTTTGCATTATTTACTATGGCTTCATCTTAAAGAGTAACAAACACAGATACATCCATACAAACTTTCGCGTTTATAATATTAGTAAGAAGATTAAGAAGTTTTAAACACAATTCGAAAAGTAACACTAATCAAATACGTTTTTTTCTGTAAAATCGTCAGTCAGTCATACGTCACACCCTGTACTGCTATCAACAGCTAATAATAGCAGTAAAATAAAGCGGTAATTAATGAAATTTAAGCCTTTCTTATCGTTTTATTGAGGCCGCTAGAGTGCATAATCTGGGCTACTACAGCTAGTAGTCAAATGTCTTAAGTATTTGTGGGATGTGCTTATTTTTTTATCTACCAAACAGTATAATTTTCTAGGTAGAAACAATAAACTAAGTGTGCTGTTTGTTCTGTTTAATTGCTTACCTTTACGAGGTGTTGTGAAAATAAAATGCTTTATCAGAAGTAGCGGTTGGAGGTAATTAAAAAGGTTTCGTTAAATTTATAAACGCGGTTTGTTTTGAAAAATATTTTCAGAAAATAATTATTCAGCTGTGACGGATCTACAATTACGTGCAAATGAAAAGTGTAGAGTTTTCTCTAAACTCTGGAATGAGAAATCATAATATTTTAGGACTACTTAAATACGAAAGAAATTATTTTATTCACCGTCCTCCTCACTAGAGATTCGTGTTCCTGAGTGAACAGTAGATAGTTTGGCTAGTGTTACATCATGATTTCCTCATCTCTATGTTAGTTGATTTAATTTTTAGAAATTTAATTAAAATTAAATTTGATAATGTTATTATCGAGTTCTGCAAGTTTTTTGGTTAGTGTTTTAGTTACAGCTGTTTCGACTTGTAAGGTCATTTTCAAACTGTGGTGAAGCCACGTACGGACGACTTATTTATAAGATTTTAAATGTCAATTTTTTAAAGGTGTCTAAGTTGATTTATTACCGGTTAAACCAATTTGTAGAGACACTAATTGAGAGAGTGCTAATGTGGGATTCGGAGTATTTCCCTTTGGTTTGCCTTGCACTTAGTGTAAGGGTTTTCTTAATTGATTTAGAATGACGTTATTGCTATGACTCATTTAAGAGCATTATATTTTTTAGGTTTGGTAAATATACTAAGTAGTGGGGAATATTTTTTTTTTACTTTATTAATTATTAGCGTTATGTTGGGGTCATTCGTTCGTTTATTGATTTCTAATTGTTCAAGCAAATTTAATCTAAGACCCTTTCGTTCAATATGTAATGGTTTTGGCTGGTTATTTTTAAGTGGAACGTGATTATTCACTAAGAGATGTTCGGCGAATTTTGAAGAGGTGTTTTTATTTTTATAACATCTTATATGTTCTTTGAATCTAGTTGAGAATGCCCTACCTGTTTGTCCGATGTACGTAGCGTTACAGTTGGCGTGGTCACATTTTAATTCATAAATGCCACCGTTATTGAGTTTAGGATTTCTACTTTTCGAGTTTTTAAGGCTTGTTCCCATATTATTATTGGTTCTAAAAGCTATATTTAAACCACATTTTTTAATATCTTTTGCAAGTTTTAATGATATTGGGCCGAGGAATTCGAGACATGCAAATTTTTGTATTTTTTTGTTATGTACCGGATATATTAAATTAATTTTATTTTTGTATTTCTTGTTTTTTATTATTTTTTCAATGTTTTTTGCCTCATAGCCGTTATTAATCGCGATTATTTTAATAGTTTCCTTTTCTTTTACGTATGCTTTATTATCTAAGGGAATGTTAATGAGTCGATGTACCATTGAATGGTAAGCTGATAATTTGTGGGACCAAGGATGAGTTGAATTTGCATTTATCGTAGTATCTGTAAACGTTGGTTTTCTAAATATTTCGAAGGTATGTTTATTATTACTTTTCCAAATGGCAGATCTAAAAAATTTATTTTACCTTCGATCTCATGTTCAACTGTGAAGCAGATTTTATTATTAATAGTGTTGGCCCAGTTAGTAAAGATATCTAACTGTCGGTTGGTGCCGTTCCAACAAATAAAGATGTCGTCTACATATCTGACATAATATATTATGTGTTTTGCTAAGGGAGATTTAAGCATTATATTTTCAATATAATCCATAAATATCTCTGCGAGAAGTGGACTTAATAGTAACCCCATGGGGAGACCATTTATTCCCCACTACTTAGTATGTTTACCAAACCTAAAAAATATAATGCACTTAAATGAGTCATAGCAATAACGTCATTCTAAATCAATTAAGAAAACCCTTACACTTGGTGCAAGGCAAACCAAAGGGAAATACTCCGAATCCCACATTAGCACTCTCTCAATTAGTGTCTCTACAAATTGGTTTAACCGGTAATAGATCAACTTAGACACCTTTAAAAATTGACATTTAAAATCTTATAAATAAGTCGTCCGTACATGGCTTCACCACAGTTTGAAAATGACCCTACAAGTCGAAACAGCTGTAACTAAAACACTAACCAAAAAACTTGCAGAACTCGATAATAACATTATCAAATTTAATTTTAATTAAATTTCTAAAAATTAAAATGGAGTTCTACGAATTAAACACAAAAACAATTCATAGTTGATTTAATTATGTTTGTAAAATCGATTTTAAAATTGATTTCCGTATTTAAAATTTTAAAATTGATTTCCACAGATTCATGTTTGTTGACTTCATTATCTTAATGTGTGTTGATTTCTACATCTTCACGTTTGTTGATTTCATTGTCTTCGTGTGTAATGATTTCCACGTCTTCATGTGTGTTTATTTCAATATCTTCAGGAGTTTCCACATCTTCATGTTTGTAGATTTCATTTTCTTCGTGTGTGTTGATTTCCACGTCTTCATTTTTGTTGACTGTGGGTTGTATTGGTGTTACTTCATATTTTTTTTATGATTTCCTCATCTTGATATTTACTTAGTCATATTTGGTTTGTTTTTGTACTTGTTTATCTCCATGATATTTTTTATTGCATTTGGAAGGTTATTATATAGTTTAGGAGCATGGAATTAATGGTTTTTCTTCCCAAAGTATTTGATTTTAGGACTTCAAGTAGATTCGAGGTTTTCGACCTTGTAATGATGGTCAGTGAGGTACATACACATGTTTTTCTTTAAATTTGAGATTCAACGAGCTGCTTCATATGGTTGTTTGAGGCAGATCCCCATTCAATAAGCCCATATTCTATACGTTATTGTCAAAGAGCATAGTAGACTTTTTGCAGATAATTTGTATTTAATACCTTCTTTTAATTTTTCTTTATTCATTGCTTTGAATGGTTACATCATTTGTGGATTTTTCGACCATTCATGCTAGGCTCATGCCCATGTGACCTATATTGCGAATATTTCTAAAGAAGTAGGTTCATGTGCTTTGTGAGTTTCTTTTTAATTCTGTTTATGTAGGAGTCCCGTTGAAGATTTTCGTCGACTTCAATGCGAAGATATTTTATGCTTCTACAGTGTGTTATAAAATTATCTGTCTCTAATTTACCTGGTGAATGAGGCTCTTATACTCCTTACAGTTCTGCACTGCATGGAGAGTCAAAGACACTTGTGTCTCCTGTACTCTATTTTGCAAGTAACCACGAGTTTCTCCGGCTTCAAGTTCTCAGTTTGGTCAAAGTATCTTAGGATTCATTGCAGGCAAACAGTTGGTAGACTATTTTAGATGCCTAGCTCTTTCAGAATGTACAGTTTACTGCGCGAGCTGGCCATGGAATTCTTTCAATCCGTTGGTGACACTAATTTTATTTATTTTATTTTAAATTTAGATACAGTTATATTGATTATATCCAATAATAAATACACATTACACACAAATAAATAATACGAATATAATAATACGATTTCTATTTTTTAACGCCCATTTAAAAATATCTATGTCGGATGCAAGTACTTTTTTTCCAAGCGGTATTATCAATGGTAGGTTAGTTCTGGATCTCGGAACAACGGACATCCTGCGCGCACTTGTGAAGTTGTCGGGAACATAAAACTAAAATTTTGGTATTATATCCAGAATACAGATATGGCCGTTCAGAAGGTTGTGGGCTGTTATCCTTCTTTTTTCCTCTATCGGAAGGCTATTAATAACCAACATACCGGACAGAAAGGCTGATGGATATAACCAAGGATAATTTCCGAAGTCCCGAAGGTATACATATCTCAAAAACTTATTTTGTACTTTCTCTACCATTAGAGAGTAATCAAAACCCATCGATTCCTATATTATTAAGCCGCTTTTAAAAATACTACGCCAATCGCAATTAATAAATAATAACAACGTTTTATTTTCAGGATCCAACTATTTGAGGAGCTGTGGAGTGGTGTTTCTGATTCTACTGACACTAAACATTGCATCTGGTCAAGACGCCAACTGTGATTACTTTCAAAATGTAAGTACATAGTTACAAAAAATATCGAAACCTAACGCATTCGCCGCCAAGACCCAGACAAACCTCACCTCGTTAACCAAACGTAGCGAACCAACTGTGGTGGCCTATGGTAGGGTTGTTGGTTATTCAATAAATGGTTCCCGGGGCGGCGGTACTCATAGCTGCCTCTGAAACTGAATATATATTCAAACAATAAAAAAACTAAAAAAGGAACCAAAGAAAATACTTCGATGAAAGGGAAAGAGAAGTTCAATGAAAAAATAGTCTTCTAATTGCTTCTGTCAATTTTTACCATTAACAAGCTTTATACGTAAAATACTTAAATACTTTTAAGGCAATTTACGTAAAAAAATTTGATGTGGTCAACTTTAAAAAGGTTATTTCCATAGACATATGAATATTACTAGACCAGAACATAAAGGTGAGGGGTAGACAACAACTACAGCGGGGCGCAGAGCCGGAAGATGATTTTGGAGATATGTGATTCGTCAATAACTCAATATGACAGTATATAGGCATCTCGCATTATAATATCTCCATTTAGTTCTTAAAAGTAAACTCTGCTTTTGAATGAATAAACCTTTTTTGATGGGAGCGCGAATTGCTCACCGCGTAATGAACAAATTTGCGAAGTCTAAATACGGCAAAGTAAAGTTCGCTTTTTTTCAGACTCCAATATTTTGTTGCCTTATTTAGTTAGGACATTATTACAAATGTTTTATAATTTACTTACCCCAGTAAACATCGACGAGCACACGCCATGTATCTCGAGTGATAGTATATATTTACAAGTTTATTGAATTTGTAACACCTACTAATATTGTTAATTATTTATGTTTACAAAAAATCTAAATAGTTAATCCTATAATGTAAAAATATGCAGGTAGTAGCAGGCACAACCTACTACGTATACTCGCCCAACTACCCCAACTCCTACAACAGACCGTCCAGCTGCAGATGGCAGGCTTCCTGTCCGGCCAACACCTTCTGTCGCCTGCAGTGCTCGGAAATCTCCATCCCTTCGGTAAGAAACACCACCACTGTGTCATTCTTCTTCTTTCTTGCCCCCGCCATAGGGGGACATCTAGGTCTGCGAGCCAGTCTAGGGCCTCAGGCGGTGCCCTGCGGAACGCCGGGGGATAAATGGAGCGGGCATTCATTGACCACTTGTTCGCTTGTTTACACCGCATTCACACAATGCCAGCTCTTTAAGGCCCCATCATATGGGCACAACGATTATAGAAACACCTTATCCTATTGATGGCGGATGATATTTTAAAGGGCAATGAGAACCCAGGCTGTCTTTCAGTGAGGTCTTGTATGAGATGGACATTTCCCACGTTGACCTATTGCCACTCATGTTTCCACCTTCTGCGGTAAGAGATAATCGGAGGAGCCTCTACCCTTTAATTCTTCCCGGATATTTAGCGATTCTTCTAGGCCTGGAGACAGGTCGGTCTCCCGCCCCTTACATAGTGGCAAAATTTGTAGTCTGAGGCCTGAGTGCTTAATTTGGGTGCCGCATCACTCACTGCACTACCTACTCGTGCAGTAGGCAACATTATTATTATTTTTTTTTTATTTTTTTTTTTAAATGAAACATAACAAATGTTACAATTTTACAATATAATATATACATCAATATTTCAATCACTCTCCTAATAAAGCAGCTGCTTGTGTTTAGGAGAGGACAACTAAAAAAAAATTACATTTCTTTAAATTAAAACAAAAAATATTGGTAATTTAACAAAAAAATATTAGTGATTTTATGATAAAATACAGATAAAAGTAATAAAAATATAGGTTAGTTAATAAATGATTTAAAGTAAAGGCAAAAACATATATCTAAATACGCAATACATATTTCTAAATATAATATACAATAAGTTAAATTTATGAGGTGGTACTAGAATATTTTAATTTAATTTTTTTTTATATTTTTCATAGCTTTCTTCCGATCGTATATCAAGGGGTAATTTATTAAATAATTTTATACCCTTGAATGTATAGTGATGCTGTGCTGTTGTGGTTCGCACTAGTGGCACGGTTAATCCTCCAACAGATATTATTCTTTTGCTTATATTTAATTGTGGTAAATTATTTTTACTAAAGAAATCTTTATGTATTTGCAATAGTGCAATTTTGTCATAAATTTGTTTAAGTGGGGGAACCGGGAAATCTTGAAAAACATTTATAGTTGGATAGTAATAGGCCTTTTTTAGGATGATTTTTATTAATATTTTTTTAATTGTTTCTAATGGGAGAATGGTTGCTTTGTATGCACCCCCCCAAGCCACGATTCCATATTGTAGTACAGAGTGCGCAAGTGCATAATAAATATCTTTTAGTATTTTTAATGATACAGTATTTCTTAATCTAAAAAATATATATATCAGTTTTCTCATTCTGTCTACTGTGGAATTTATTTGACTTTTCTATTTGATGTTATTATCGATAATTATTCCAAGATATTTTATTTCTTCTTTACTACTAATGTATATACAGTTTGAGTTACAGGGTCGATTCTAAGAAGGTAATTTCTTTCGTGAATTTTTATGCTTAGATTTTTATTTGAGATATTCCCTGTTAGACTATAAGGTATAAAATGGGTTTTCTCGACATTTAGTGTCAATAAGTTTTCGTCAAACCATACTTTTACGATATTTATTGCATTATTAGCTAATATTTCGACCTCATTCCAAGAATTTCCTTCAATAGTTATCACTGTATAATCTGCGTATGATATAATGTTTCCAATGATTGGGAGTTCAAAAAGTTCATTAACATATAATATGAATAGTAAAGGTCCTAAAACAGTTCCTTGTGGAATTCCAAAATCTATATTTTCTATTTCACTTAGTTCCTTGTTTACTTTTACCTGTTGAGTTCTTTGATAGAGATAGCTTTTTAACCATGATTTAGCTTTGCCAGTTATTCCTATATTATTTAGTTTATTAATTAATTTTGAACGTGAGACACTATCAAAAGCTTTACGGAGGTCAATGAATATGCTTAAGCATTTTTTGCCTCTATCTAATGTTTTGTAAATAAGCTTAGTTAATTCTGCAATTGCGTCTTGTGTGCTAAGTTTATCTCTGAAACCGTATTGACTAGGGTTAATACATTTTTGGTTATCTGTATAATCAGTAATTTGTTTTTTTATTACTTTTTCGTGTATTTTTGCAATGTTGGATAATAAGGATATTGGGCGATAATTGTTTACTTCTTTTGAATCTCCGGATTTATATACTGGGATTATAATGGCTTTTCATTGAAAGACTTAATAATTGTGCAGACGCAGCTTCATACTTTAAAAATGATTCATTGAGTGTACGAAAAACACCACGTAGACACATTATTCCTGATACACGCCCGGAGTTGCTACATAAGATACAATTTAATGTATCTGGGCGGTCCACACGCTCTTCCGTTCTGTTTAAAGTGGATCAAAGCAAAACAAGCTGTAAACAATATACTATTTAAGAATTACAATAACATGTTATTAAACGTGGAAATTTTCAAACGAGAACTGAATATTTTACTACCTAAAAAGTCCATAAAATCTTGTTCTGATATGTCAACTCTCTTGTTTCTATCATCCATTGTGTAATCAAGCTCTTCTTGTAGCATAATTGCAAATTCTCACGGCCAATAATAATGTTGTTAGGCGGCCTCCTGCTTCTTGCATTGGTCACGATTGCAATTCTACTTTACTGAATTCTGATCCCTGATCATTCACAGACCACAGGATGCTCTGGCGACCGTCTCCTGGTGTCCAAGACTGGAGATTCTGCTCTGACAGGAGCCGAGAAGTACTGCGGAACGGGATCTCTGGATATCACATCCTCGTCCAACAGGATCTCAGTGGGTGAGTAACCTTTATTGACATAAATAACTACTGAGCAATTAGCTACTTAATCAGTCATTTACTCGATGTGGAGGTAGAGCGTCTATGGGGAGGTATTACAGTATTTTTTAGTATTTGTTGTGCCTCTTGATTTCCAACAGTAAGACAACTTAAAATATGTTGGGTATCTTCCAACTAAGTTATATGTTCGAGTAATATTTGATTTATTTGATTATCGTTAATATTTAAAATGAATATTAAACTGGACAGACGTCCTTACTAGACTGTGCCCAAAGTAGTTTTGCCGCTGCAGCGAACCGTTTGTGCCTAAGACACGAACGACAATAGATAGTACTCTTCTGATATCATACTGCCATCTGTTGGGATATATCAGAACTTCGTATTACAAACAAAGCATCGACATCTATTGAAGGAAGCTGAAACCACATGAATAATAATCAATACACTACAGTAATGTTAACATTCGGCATATCTTGTCAGGACTCCTATCAGAGAGTAACTTAAATAACCTAAATATCTGGGGAGCTTAATACAACAACTGATATTCTGGGCCTATGTGGCTTTTAAACATGTTACCTTGTTGATAAGAGTAATTTTAGCGACAATTTTGGAAACAATGGGTTGTAACAAATTCAGTATATTTTCCTAAACCCTAGAAAAAAATCCCTAAAATGAAATAACCCCAAGCGAATCAACGAAGGTTTGCAAAAAGCGCAAATAAAATATGGTTTGTGATCCAGGGTTGAGCCCTAAAAGTAGTGAATATATGAAAAAAATGATGAACTTAGTTAGTAGAGACTCAATGCAATTTTCGACCCATGTATTGATCCCAGGCATCGATATATTAACTATAGATTAGCCCTTCCATACCCAATTTCAATCCCCAAGTGACACCACCTACGAGAAATTTCATAATACAACTACCCACCGAATTCCGTTGCATCTCTTGCGTGATGTAGTTGTTTTACTGGGAAGAAATTAAACATTTTTTTATCAAATGTTACTTTTCTTGATACGCTGCTTCGAATTCATAAGTTATGTACAAATTTTTGTAGATATTCATATAAATGATTAAATTGTTAATAATAAAGATAGCCCATACCTAAAATATTTCTAACTGCCTGAAATTTGTGTTTTAAAAATGATCTTCACAAAGCTAGATATTCCGTTACCGCGAACTTCCTGGAAAACAAATTAGCTCCACGCAGACCAACTAAAGGTACAAACCATTGCTTCTAGCAATCTTTTGACTGTGAGATAATGGACTTTTTTTTGATAAATGTTTTCGTAAACCAATATTTTTGGTTCCGGCGTCATTTTTAAGACCTACACGCCTTGTTAGATATACTTGGTCGAAGATCTCAGGGTACATTTTTCAGTTTTGACAGGCTAGCAGCTCATTCGGAATACTCCGCAGGCATCTTATTTCATTCTTCGATGGTTTAGTCCTACATGGCTTCTTTCGTTCTTCCTTTACTCTCTATTCAACTTCAATAATTGATATTCTTCAGGTCTAATAGCTCTGGTCGGCAGTGCTGGGGGGAGGTTTATGTGCACCCTGACTTCTACCCCAGCCACCGCTCCCCCCACGACCCCGAGCACTTGCATTGACTGCGGATGGAAGAGAACTGTAAGTATGGGATTTACTAACTTACTGAAATATTTGAGTTATAACGAGAGACACCGCGCGAGATCGAATAGGTACTTTCTCGCTTACACATAATGCGGCAACCTTGTCTACGAACGCAGGGCATCGTAGCGATCGTATTGATCAGGCAATTAAGGCGCCGGATCCCTGCTCAAAAAGAAGAAGATGGAGAGATATGTAATTGTGCGCTAATATTTAAAACGGTAAAATTGAAGCGAAAATTGAGAAAATGTTCAATAAACCACGAATCGTTTAAAATGGGCCCCTTAAATTAGATAGCCCTCTTGAGGGCTAACTAAAACAGCATTTAAAGAAACACTGTGAATTTTTTCATGCATATAACTTGTAAAATAAATGAATCAGACATGAAAATAATAATTTTTGGAGCGTAGCATACTTTGCGATTTTTTTCTATCGACGGAATTTCATATAATTTGCATTTCGGCGTGAGGAATGTATAGATATAATCTTCAAATATAATGTACTTTTTTTAAGAGCTTAAAAACTTCAAATGTTTAAGGGGGATATGCAAGAAATCGGTAGAAATTCGGGTAGCGGCGGCTTAATAAATCAGCTAATCAGTGGGCAGTTCCCCGTTACCTACGACTACCTACCGTAGGATTTACCACCAGCAGCCCTATATAAACGACTGCACGGTCTTGAACCGGCAATTACACGCAATTTTAGTAGGGTTTTTACATAACAATTTTTCCCTACCGATAAAACACAAGGCCTATAACAGCCAGGTACTATTTTAAATACCCACATGAGGTAAAAATTGCAAGGCGCATATGACGCCGTTCTATTTGTATAAGGAAGATTAACTTTAAATTCAGTAAATTTAAATGATTCTTCTCTTCAAGATACATAAGAAACTAGTAAATGAAAAAAAAAATGAACCGGCCGAGATCCAGATACATCCCAAGAGCTCGGTACCTGAAGCTAATACTGAGATATGACGTGTGCAAGACTACTTTAGGGAGAGGGAAGAGTATCCAGTGGATTCCCATATCTCTCAAAGAGATATCCAGAATCCAGATTAAACTCCTAAGGCACAATACCTGAGGTCAATAGTGAGATTGTTTTGTACACTTTGATATGGTAAAGGAACCTCTAGAGCTAGAGATTGTCAGCCTCCAGACTTCAGTCGGAGATTACGTACCGCATTTATTTTGCGATTCTTCGTTATTTTCGTATACATATAACTTTATACCGTGTACGTATTATTTTGTTATGTTATTTTATTTTTAAGTAAAACTTCTTTACGCACGCTTGACTGGGGAGTAAGCTGGTGAATGCGTGACGAGAGCATTACGAAAAGTGTGATCGAGCGAGGCGAACGATCGGGCCTTTACGCACGCTTGACTTGGGGAGTAAGCTGGTGAATTCGTGACGAGGGCGTTATGAAAAGGTGATCGGGCGAGGCGAACGGAAGTTGAGAGGGAGATATAAGTTAGTGAAGTTTTACTTCAGTCGTGTGGTCTAAAGCACACTCGTTTTTTTCTGAATAAAAGTTCTCTGTTACAACCTCACGCAGTATTTAATATAATTTAATATTTAATAATAATAATAATAAGTATTTAATAATATAATAGTACACAACTGCTAACCCTGTACAAATTACAAGTGCGCTCCACGGTTGAATTTGGCAGCCACCTCTGGTCTGGAGCTCCAAAATACCTGAAAAATACTCCCGACTCTGTGCAGAAACGGGCGGTCCGTTTGATAGATTCTCCCATCTTAACAGACGGATTGCAATCTTTAGAGCACAGGCGTCGGGTGGGAATGCTATCCTTGTTCTACCGGTATTACAATGGAAGATGCTCCGAGGAACTAGCACCATTGATCCCTTCGGCACCGGTGCATAGTCTGGAAACACGCCAAACGCGTGCTTAACATTTATACACGGTTAATATTTGTCACATGAGAACGGGTCGTTTCTTCAACTCGTTCTTGTGTTCAACAGCTCGGCTGTGGAATGATTTGCCGGCCTCTGTGTTTCCTCCTTCCTACACCATGGGTCTCTTCAAGACCAATGTTCATTCCTTCCTCTCCTCAAAAAGACCCTCCACACAGCATCCCAGATGGCATAGGCCCTGAGGGAAATTATTTTCCTCAGGGCCTCCTGTGTGGAGTTAATGTAAAAAAATAAAAATAAAAAATAATAATTTTAACTTTATAAATTGACGCCCAACGTAGGGCAATGATGTAAAGCAGGGGTTCCCAATCTTTTTCAGCCAGCGGCGCACTTACAAGTTTAGTATTTTGTCACGGCGCCCTACTTTAGTAAGCTATTTGGAATATACATAGTGACTACATATATATATTATAGTCGAAAGAAATAGGTACCTACAATAATAGTAGTTGGGTAGATAGGCACAAAAATTAACGCATCCACAATATGAAATTGAGTTTTATTATAATTATTAGAATTCAGAATTGGAACAGAGAACAACAAAAAAGACGTAAGAAAAATATAAAATACGATAGTTACTCAGTCAAATCAATATGACGGGTGAGTTTGACGATTTCCGCACAGTTTTTAAAAGCGGGGAATAAGACTTGAGACTGCTACTCTCATTTCTTGCTCCACATTGATCTTTGAGCATTTTGTTCTTGATTACAGCTACAGCTGAAAATCCAGCTTCACATAAAAAATATGACGTGGCAAACGAATGAAAAATTTTAAAGCTTTCGAAGTTAAATTTGGATATTCATTTTGAATCGATACCCAAAACTCCACCAAATTGGAACTGGTGAATCTAGTTTTGAGGCTGTTGTCTCAAGAGACTCTCTTGCTCTTGTGTTTTGAATCCTGGCGGAGCTTGTGCACGGAAAGCGTCTTGGATCCACGCAAATTATTCGACATCATCATCTGCAAAGTACTTCGAAAACCATTCGTTGAGCTTCGATAGGTGTTCCGTGAAAAGGGCCATCAGGTCTTGACATACAACCAGTTTATTAGATGCCGCATATTTATCCAATTAAGTAAACGGACATTGCTAGCAAGCAGTCGTGGGATGGGTAGGGTATCAACGGTTTTCAAGCACAAAGGTACTTTTCGGCGAGTGAGCGACGGCGACGAGTATGTTATGTTCTTTAAAGATGCGCGAATATTTCTGGTTTCGAATGATGATGAGGATTTACTCACGGCGCCCCTCTTTACTTTCTACGGCGCACCTGGGCGCCGCGGCGCACACTTTGGGAACCCCTGATGTAAAGTGTTACCTGGGCTACCTGGGCTACCTGGGCTCCATCATAACGCAGGACAATGAAGACCCAGTAGAAGTAAGAAAGCGCATTACAGCCGCTAACAAAACTTACTTCGCGTTGCTGCCAGTGTTCAAATCCCGAAACGTCCATAGGAAAACCGAAATAACCTTATATAAAACAATTATCAGAACGGTCTTGGCCTATGGATGTGAGGCGGGAACACTGACAGTAAAGTCAGCGGAACGGCTGGACATCTTCGAAAGAAAGGTACTTCGAAGAATCTTAGGAGCGGTGCGAGAGGGAGAGGCATGGAGAATCCGCCACAATAATGAGCTCTATGATATTTACCAAGCTCCCAGACTCTCCACCCATTTAAGACTCCAAAGATTAAGATGGGCCGGACATGTGCACCGAATGCCAAGCACACGAGTACCGAAGAAGGTTCTGACAGGAGACAAAGGAGGTAAACGAAAGGCGGGCAGACCTAGACTGAGATGGGAGGATGATGTCAGGAATAGGGTTGCCATCTTCTAAAATAAAAAAGCCTGGCTCTGCGCTCTGAAAGGCCGGACATTTTGCCCCAAAAGCCGGACGTACGTACATAATTTTGGACATAACTGTTATATTATTATGTTATATATATATAATAATAAAAAAATTGTTACAAGTTACAGTTGTTTATTAATCACGCATTAACCAATTTAATAACAACAATCATTAATCAGTCCTATCCTTGTCATCAGTAGATATTTGTATAGAATATAATGTCAATAACAAAATAAAAAATATTGAGTCTTCTGTCTGTAGACATACTAAACTTATAAAACAAACAAACAAAACATAAATTTTTTTCTGGTTAAACAGTTGACTAAAATTTTTCGTTAAATAGATATAAAATGAAATATATTTATTTTTGTGGACGAAAAACGAAAAACATAAATTAAAATGAAATCTCGACTTCTCCAAATTATTCAAAAATTACAAAAATCTACCATTTTGTACATTTGGCTTTTTCACATACTTTATCCAAAACGTCGTTTTCTTTGGAAATCATTTAATAAAATCCCTGACATGTCATTTTTAAATTATACAATGTGTACACCATCTGCACCAGCAATTGTTTGCAATTTATTGCGTTCCTTGCTCCACTGGGTGTTTATTAAAGAGAAAACTCTTTGAAAGTAATATTCCGCCAATTTCAGAAGTTCGGAAGACAAAACCCGCGCGAACCAAAAAAGCCTAACAAAAGCCGGACAGGCCGGACATATAAATATTTAGCCGGACACAACCTAAAAAAGCCAAACATGTCCGGCTAAAGCCGGACAGATGGCAACCCTAGTCAGGAAGGATGCAAGAGGATTACTCCATGTTGCAGATTGGAAGACGACGGCCGAGGACAGAGGGCGGTGGAGGCTTATTTTGAAGGAGGCCAAGGCTCGAAATGGGCTGTAGCGCCATTGAAGAAGAAGAAGAAGATGTAAAGTGTTATTCAATGTTATGGCATTTGATTTGTATCGTTCCATTGGCATTGGAATTAAAGATGTATACATTCTACATTATTAATTGAAGACAATATAGCGACTCAATCGAAAATTTAGAACAGAATAATCAGAAAAAGATACGGTCGCAGCTATGAGTTGAACCCACGACCTCAGCCTTGCCGGGGCTCTGCTCTACCACTGAACTAATTCGACTACGTCCCCTTCGGTCATATTTAACTCTACCATACTTCGATTTCGACTAAGAACTACAAACATAATCTTCATTTTCTTATCGCATATTTTTATTGGCTGCTATCTTTATTTTATTATGTTTTCAATAGAGAATCGCTAATATTTTCTTCAGTGATCTTATTTTATTTTATTTTTATTTTTATTTTTATTTTTGCAGAAACAAACAGTACATTATTACATAATGGGAAATATTTACAAAGTTATAGAATTAATACAATAATTGGTACCAATGACATGTCGCTGTTATATACTTATATTTTTATGTGATAAATTAGTTAGTAACTTATTGAAGGAGAGGGGTGTGGGAGAGTATTTGTATGTGTGTAAATGAGGGTGTGTGTGTGTGTGTGTGTGTGGATGTGTGTGTTATGTGTGCGAGTTCAGTGTGCTAAAAATGTTTTTCTTAAATAGAGGGAGGGAATCAAAAAATATATCGGTATTTGTGGTTTTTTTAATAGAGTTGAAACTTTGAAGGATGCGGGAAATGGGGGAGTTGGCTGCAGCGTTTGTATTATTACTGGTTGTGTAAAAAAGGTTGGTGTGGCGAGTTCTTTTAGATGGGATGTTAAAATTTATTTGGGATAGAAGTTCTGGGCAGTCTATTTCGTTATGTATAATTTTATGTAGAAATGTCAGGTCAGCTATCGTTAGCCTGGATTTCAGGGATTGGAGAGTGAAGATGTAATTATTGTTGTATTTATAACCGAGATACTTAATAAATTTATTTTGTATGCGCTCTATGTTATTGACGTATTGGGTGTATTTGGGATTCCAGACAAGCGATGCAAATTCCAGTGTACTTCTGACTAGTGAGGAGTAAAGCATTACTAGAGTATGTGGATTTCTAAATAATTTACTGAGACGTAGTATAAAACTTATATTACAATTTGATGATTTACTCATTAAGTTTTTCCAAAAATAAAATTAAAATATGCAACTTGAACTTGCAGAAAAGTCATATAAGTATAGTATATTTGTGGCACGCTGCAGAATGGAAGATACTATCAGTATTGCCCTGATGTAAGACCACCATTCAGAATTGAAACATTTCTTGAAATGGCTTTAGCCGTGTTTGGTGACCAGAACTGAATAGCCAGGTACTTCCCCACGTTCCTCCTCCCCTTCTCCTTCCCCTCCCCACTATCTTCAACCTCACAACATACCCCAATTGGGGATGCTATAGTCTCACTGGCTCCACACGGGAGTACTTGGGACTCTTCTGCGGTATACATATAAAAAAAATTATAAAAAAACTGTCTGGATTGCATTTAGTTAGGGAAGAATCATACATAAAGATAAGTTCTCAGTCTAAGATGACACAGTTAAATATGACCAACGGGGATAGAGTCGAATTAGCTCAGTAGTAGAGCCGAGCCCCATAAAGGTTAAGGCATCAGACCACTGTAAAAAAAATTGTCATTTTTTTATTTCATTTTCTTAAAGAGAGGGGCCGTAGTTAGTTAGTTGATTACCATACCTTCAGGGCCATATTCATCATTGGAACAGTTCAAGACTTAGTGCATACATATACCGCCGCCCCGGGAACCTTTATTGGATAGCCAACACCTCTGCCATAGGTCACCCCAAGTGGTTCGCTACGTTTGGTGATTTAGCAGGGGTGCCCGGGTTCATGGGGTGAGGTTTGTCTAGGTCTTGGAGGCGGATGACCAAGACACACTGAACCCCAGATTCCAACCCGCCCCTTAAACCCTTTTCCTTCCCAGAACTCTCCTCTCCTTCCTTTCCTTAAAAAAACCCTCCACACAGCATCCCCAAAGATGACATAGGCCCTGAGGAAAATATTTTCCCATTTGAGCTCATGTAAAAAAAAAAATTCAAATCGGATGCATAGTTTTTTAATATGTTGTCAACCGGGTTGTAACTCATAGTTTTGAGAAAAACGCGTTCAAAGTTTTGCTGAAGGATAATTCAACATACAAACTGTTTTTTAAAAAAAAATCACGTCAACTCAAATCAACAACGGTTTCACATAAAATGCAGCAGGTATATCCGTCAATTTTCACGAATTTATTTAAAACATTTGGTGAGAGCATTCGTAACAATTGCATCATACAGAATAGTATATTAAAATATAAGTGGATAAACAGGTCTTTAAAACACGCGCGATTTTTCGAGCACGACGGCGTAGCCGAGTGCTTGAAATAAAGCAAGTGTTTTAAAGACCAGTTATCCACGAATACTTTACGCTATTTTTTTTATTGGTACACTTTGAAAACATAAATATTGATATTATTATTAAAAATTTGGAAATAAGAACTATTAATGAATTCGTGATGTGACATCACAATATCTTGTTGTCATGGAAATGAAAAACACAAACATTAATTTGCAATCTGTCACATAAGATTAATAGTTGACATCACAGTTTTTACTAGTTATTGTGTGTTGTAAAATGAGTTCTAACATTGATAATTTAAATACCAAAGCAGAATCGCGGTTAATATCTGAAAAATCCAAAGACGTTTATAAAAAAGAATATGAAAGGTTCATAACATGGATGGAGGAGCAAAACGTAGTAGATGTAGATGAACGAGTTGTGCTTTGTTGATGTTGCCATGGTAACTTTAAAAAACGCGCGTTCCATAAAGTGCGATTTAAACACGCTAGGGCGTACTTTAAATGAGTAAAAAAGGGCACCAATAAAAAAAAAAAAAAATTTTAAATACTATTTTTCTTACAGTGGTCTGGTGCTTTAAAGTCGTGGGTTCAAATCCTAGAAGCGATAATAACTTTATGTTTCATATTTTCAATTGAGAGTCGCCAATGTTGTATTCAAAGATTAAATATTACAGTTCGAAGTTTCACACATAAAGTTTTTTTTTTACATTAACTTTACACGGAGGACTTCAGGAAAATAATTTCCCTCAGGGCCTATGTCATCTGAGATGCTGTGTGGAGGGTCTTTTTGACGAGAGGGAGGAATGAACATTGGTCTTGAAGAGACCCGTGTTGTAGGAAGGAGGAAACAAAAAGGCCGGCAAATCGTTCCACAGCCGAGCTGTTGAACACAAGAACGAGTCGAAGAAGCGACACGGTCTCATGTGACAAATGTCAACCGTGTACATATATTGGGCACGCATTTGGCGTGTTTCCTGAATATGCACCGGAGCCGAACGGATCAATGACGCTAGTTCCTCGGAGAATCTTCCATTGTAATACAAGTAGAACAAGGATAGTATTCCTACCTGACGCGACGCCTGTGCTCTAAAGTTTGCAATCCGTCTGTTATGATGGAAGAATCTATCAAACGGACCATCCGTTTCTGCACAGTAGTAGTGAGTGTATTTTTCAAGTATTTTGGAGCTCCATACCAAAAGTAGCTGCCAAATTCAACCGTGGGGCGCACATGTGATTTGTACAGGGTTAGCAGTTGTGTACTATTAAAGTATTTGCAGGCCCTGTACAGTACGCCCAGTTTCTGAGAGACTAACTTTACTCTGGCTTCGATGGTTATTATTATTTGTTATTCGAAGTTATCCAAAAACAAAACATAAAAACTAATTATTCATTTCCTATTGCAGTCCAGGATCGTCGGTGGAGTGCAAACGCTGGTAAATGAATATCCAATGATGGTCGGGCTTGTGGACGTCACGCTCAAGATCGTGTACTGCGGAGGAACAATCATCACCACCCGTTGGGTGCTGACTGCAGCCCATTGCCTGGATAACCAACAAGCTTCCAACGTAGCAGTCTTGTACGGAGAACACAACTTGAGAGTTGGAAGTAGGTGTTTTCTTCTACTTAACAGTATTGTACGAATCAGACTTGCGATCTTGACACCATCCTAAGCTGAAGAATGCATTCTGTTACTGAATGCTTATGTCAACAGACCGCCTCAGCGTTTCCGATGTGCAGAGAAATGAAAAACTATAAGTGGTATTTACAATAACTAAATATTATAGTAACACCTTTCGTATCGTGAAATCTTTGCCCCATCGACTGCAGCTGGTTAGGTCGCCTCATGACCACTAATGGTGCGTCAACTGTATTGGAAATATCCTCAACGTGGCTGCCATCGGAGCAATGGCTGCGGAAAAGTTGCCAACCTATCGACTTCCACTCATCAGCATATTATACCACTGGCTTCTTCAATTTGATGAATTTGGTCCAGCGTCATAATGGTTGAATGAATTGAATCTATTTTATTGAACTTGAAACCCTCAGTGTCAACAAGACGGCTCTTGAAACGTTTCGAAGTAATTTACACCATTGGCTTATATATTTTCAAAGCTTTTGGAAGAATCTGGCACTGAATGCTCGTTATAATGCTGATATTTTCATTCTCTCATCATTTCGTTTTTCTTACAGCTGAAACTACCGGAACAACCCTTGTGCCAACAGACCAGCTTATTAGACATCCGCTTGTGTAAGTCAATTTTTTATATGCATATAATTATAACCGCTCGCACTTCTTGATAATAAATCAAAGATTTTCTGGAAGCATTTTTTGCTCTCTACATTGCCATTCTTCTAAATATCAGGCTTGCCTCAAGGATCTCAACTAGGACCACTTTTAAATTTGAATGTGCTGTACTCCTAAAACAAATCATTATAATGGGTGTTATTGTATTTTTACAGAATCTATTATATTTTCAGGGAAACAGAATAAAAGTAACCCTAATACATAGTCACAATCATGGTTTGTGCTACAAGCCTATCGATGTTGAAGAGAGCTTTATCAACACTAGTATAATGAGATAAATCAAAAGAGTAAACGATTTATATGAATAATTACATCCAGTGTGTAAATCAATATGGATTATAACACATCGCCAAAATTATGACAAAAGTGAACGATCTTTTTTTATTGTGGAGCATTTTCACAAAGAGAATATACCTGAGAATCCCCCTGGGTCAATATTATGATAATCTTTAAACGCACATTCAATCGACTGTTAGACGTGATGGATAACAAGAAAACTCAATTCATGTATTAAAGTACATATGTCTATAATAACGTATACTTGTAAATGCCTTCGAGGTGTGAATAAATTAATAAATAAATAAAATAAAATAAATACAAACAAAATAAATTTTAAAAGTTTGGGGTAGATATTTTTATATCTTTATAAAAACGCTCCTCAATTTCTCATTTTAAATCGATGTCTAACCATAAGTTATAATATTTTAATATTATTTTAGGTCAGATTACAATAATGACATTGGCCTGATAAGGACAAAAAAGATCATAAACTTTAGCGCCAAAGTTGGACCTGCCTGTATGCCATATTCCCTCACCAGCACAAATTTTGCAGGAAAAACGGCCGTCTCCATAGGTACAAAATTCAAAATAATAACATGAAAATGAATAAAACATTATTATTTTTACTGTTTTAGCAACGGTTACCAAAATGATATTGGACTGGTCAGGACAAGCCAAATCATAAACTTTAGTACCAAAGTTGGGCCAGCGTGCCTGCCTTTCTCGTTAACCAGTTACAACTTTAATGGAAAAACTGTTACTGATCTAGGTAGGAAGAAGAGAAATGACGGATTTAAAAGCAACTAACGATGATTGAATAGTAACAGCTTTGAATTTGACTGCTTAATATTGAGTTTTGACTTTAACATCAACTTAACTTTGATTTTGCCACTTGAGTTTGCGCTAACCAGTTTCAACGTTAATGGACAAACTGTTACTGATCTTGGTAGGAGGAAGAGAAGTGACGGATTTAACAACAACTAACGATGATTGAATAGTAACAGCTTTGAATTTGACTGCTTAATATTGAGTTTTGACTCTAACATCAACTTAACTTTGATTTTGCCACTTGAGTTTGCGCTAACCAGTTTCAATGTTAATGGACAAACTGTTACTGATCTTGGTAGGAAGAAGAGAAGTGACGGATTTAACAGCAACTAACGATGACTGAATAGTAACAGCTTTGAATTTGACTGCTTAATATTGAGTTTTGACTTTAACATCAACTTAACTTTGATTTTGCCACTTGAGTTTGCGCTAACTAGTTTCAATGTTAATGGACAAACTGTTACTGATCTAGGTAGGAAGAAGAGAAGTGGCTGGTTTACCAGCAACTATCGACGATTTGCAGTAACAGCTTTGAATTTAACTGCTTAATATTGAGTTTTGACTTTAACATCAACAACTTTGAGCTTATCTTTAAGCTTATCGTTGAGCTTAACAATTATAATAACAATTCAACTAACGTTAACGTAACTTTTTATTAACTCTTGAGTTTAATTTTGATTTTAGCTTTTAACTAAACTTTCAGATTAGCTGTGCTTTTTTATGTTAGCTGCACAGAGTAATTCCCCTCAGGACCTACGTCATCTTTGGGAATGCTGTGTGAATAGTATTTTTAGGAAAGGAAGGAGAGAAAGTTCTGGGAAGGAAATAAGCAGTAGGAGGGGTCAGTGTGTCCAGGAGCGACAGATGTATAAATCCATCCCTTCCAAGGCGGTAGAAGGCAATGTTCCAAAAGAGTCCTGCTGGATAAGTCAAAAGGTCTCTCCCAATCGGTCTCTCCGATTCGGCCTGCCTGTTGTAGTTGGTGGGCAGACACATCCACTGCCAAGACCCGCCAAAACTGACAAAACTCACCCCATGAACACGGACACCCCTGCTAAGTCACCAAACGTAGTAAATCACTCAGGGTGAAATATGACGAAGGGTTGGTTATCCAACAAATGGTTCTTAGGGCGGCGGTACCCATACCCACCTTCCAAATTGTTTGCTTAACTTTTAGAAGAACTTCGAGAATAACTTTGAGCTTGGCTTTGAACAGAACATTACGAGTAAATATCTTCGAGCTTAATCTTTATATGACTGTGTTCCAGTTTAGCTTTAAGCTTTACATTTTTCAACTCTGAATTCATTGTTGATTTCAACTTAACTTTCAGTTTAACTGAGTGCTTAACTTTGAACATAACATTTTTAAAAGCTTAGCTTTGTTTTTAAACTCTGGGTCGACTTTGATTTATACTTTGAACTTAATTTGAAAATTAACTTTGAAATTTGATGAGTTGTTAAAATTCTGTGTAACAACCCGTCCTAACTCTTTTCTATTTAACTTTGAGTTAAATTGTGGGCTTAACTTTGAGCTTAGCTAACATAACATAGAACTAGGCTAACATATCTTGGAATTTTCTTTCAGATAAACATTCAATTTTTGTGTTTTAGTTTTTTTTTTAATCTCGATTATAAATTAAAACTATTTATGTCACAAAGTGGTTGTTTGGCGGTATCTATGTCGGGGATACTAAATTGTTTTGTTCTCATGAACTGCGGAATGATGACAACTGGGTCGTAGATGTCGTTGAAGTGTCCTTTTGGATACAAAATTTAATTTATTGAAATTTTATTGCAACATGACAAAAACGCAAACTGCCTAATCATTGTAATTTTGAATCATTGTGGATTTTACTCTTACTGGATCAACATGTAATGATGATCGAAACTGTTTTCCGTCATGAAATATTATCAAATTTTGCACCATTTCTAACATGCGAAAATAACCAAAAGGCTGCCTACGCAGCAGGCGATCGCTCTACATATAAGATGTACATATGTCTTTGTTGTACATGTAGACCAGTGCCGATTGACATTTTGCAGATATATTTTTGTCAGCGAGTAGATTTATTAATCAAATAATTTTTAGGGCATTATGCCCAGCGAGTTTGGATTATTTACTCATCCCAGACTCACATAAATATTATGTCAAGTGGAAAACCAAATTACTCCCTTTTCAACAAACGTCAAAAATGTACATTTATTGCTTCTTTCAAAATATTCAAGTAATTTTAGAAAAACAGCGCGGAGACGTAATTTTAACAAAGAAATAATCACATAGTGCGTACACAATATTCTTAATTCTAATATTGTAGCCTGTCGGTTAAGCTTAAAATGAAGCTATGGTGTAGGGTGGTATTTAAAAGACGTTAAAAAAAACCTACTTCAAATTGAATAGATTTTTTTAACTTTATATAATTCAAACCTGCTACATATGTTTTTTTTTATTGAAGTAAAACTTCTTTACGCACGCTTGACTTGGGGAGCAAGCTGGCGAATGCGTGACGAGAGTGTTACGAAAAGCGAGGCGAACGGTAGTTGAGAGGGAGATATAAGTAAGTGAAGATATAAAGAGAGAGAGTTGCGTTTCATATTACTGTAGGGGCAAGAGAGAGAGGTGCGAGCACACATTTTCTTTCTCTCTTTCTGTCAAAGCCAGTTACGTTTCGTATCTATGCCATGCACAGTGCAGGCCTATTGTCTGATCCTCCTCCTCACTATGAAATTCTGTGCCGAGGGGTAATATGTTTTCGTAAAGTTTTCAGCGACTTCTACGGTTTGAGTAAGGTTTTCCAG
This sequence comes from Limnephilus marmoratus, assembly GCA_917880885.1. Lineage (NCBI taxonomy): Eukaryota > Metazoa > Arthropoda > Insecta > Trichoptera > Limnephilidae > Limnephilus > Limnephilus marmoratus. The sequence goes on along the minus strand of OU862928.1, from coordinate 23,481,644 downwards.
AAAATACTTTTTAGTTTGTCGACTTTATAGACAACATTTAATGCAATAACGTGGTTAAATTAATAGAATATTATAAATACAAATATACAGGATACAACAGCGATTCTTGGGTATATTTGAAGTAAATACATTGTTCCTGACAAAAAATAACTACTAATGAAATAAAGATAAAATCCATTGCAACCTGAACTGAATCTCATATTTGATGACTACTGTTGTAGGCTGGGGAACAACATCATTCGGTGGACCAGATTCTGACTACCTTCGAAAGGTCGCTCTGACGATCTATGACCAGACTTCTTGCGCCAATACACTGGGTTCAGTAGTAACCTCAAACATCATCTGCACCTATGCAGCAGGAAAAGACGCTTGCCAGGTATGGACAGAAACTATTTGTTTACTATAGAATTCTTTAAAATTCAAGGTCTTCCTTTGTCCGAGATCAGATACTCTTGGGTTTTCAGGACGTTGGTGCTTACCAAGTTGGCATTAATCTACTGGAATTTGTGGTCAACTTTTGATGATTGGTTTTTTTTTGTTTCTTTCCAGCATGATTCCGGCGGCCCACTCTTGTGGCAGAGCCCTACCAACGGTCGCGTTTACGTCATCGGAATCATCGCCGGAGGATACGGATGTGCCATCAACGGAAAGCCTGGACTTAACACCAGGGTCACTCCTTACCTCAACTGGATCGCTACCACAACTGGAACTACCAACTTCTGCAAATACTAAATAAATTTCATACAATCTATTCAATTACAGTACAATCTGGACATAATTTCTAACTTTTTGGGCTAAAGATTCCTACATGGAAACAATTTCAAAACCAGTATTTGTTAAGGAGTTACATCCTACATAAAGAAAAAAGTGTCCACTGCACATATTCAAGAAGTCAATCCAGCAAGCATTTCGAATTGGATTAACGGATTTCGTTTTCTTCTAATTGAATGGAAAATGTAGCATTGTATCATTTAATTGTACATTCACTTTTATCTGGACATAATTTCTACCTTTTTTGACAATGGATTTCGATATGGAAACAATTTCGAAACCAAAATTTGTTCAGGAGTCATATCCTAACTAAAGAAAAAGTGTCCACTGCACAAACTAAGGAAGTCAATGGTGGAAGTGGCCTTGTATCATTTAATTGGATATTCACTTCAATCTGAAATTAAACAGACCAAATATTTGTTGCAGAAGAAGCTCAACTCTCTTTTGCCAACTAAAATTAAAACTAAATGGATTACACTTCTTGAAATGGACTATTATTTACGAAATTGTAATTATGTAAACAATACAGACCAAATAATATTTGTTAGTTGGAGATATTTTATATCCTATATGTAAAAATTATTCAACATCCACCTGATATTAATTGAATCTAAATGAAACCATACTGCATTACCGTAAAAAATATTATTATTTGTGGATAATGCATGTTTGTAGATTTATTGAACGTTCTAATTAATGTAAATGTGCTCCTGTAAATAAAAATGATAGTTTATATGAGTTTTAAAATATTTGGACTTTTTTGTATAGGTACCTACTTTATTTTAGAAATTCATCCACGTATTCGACAAATAAATCCAGTCTCTGGATTGCCTTCAATAATGAATAAATCTATCACCTTTTACTAAAAAAGAATTAAAGATAAATTGATAATTTGTAGAGCGTCATTTTTGTGAAAAAATACCTAAAGGTTCGACGAGTTCCTAGGCTCATCCAATTTTATTATTTACAAACAGTCACAGAAAATATACTTACCTGGCAGGTCACTTCCGATAAACCCACTTTAATTAGAAAGTTTATGCTTGGAGAAGATGTGACATTGCACGAAGAGGACAAAATCTTACTGATATCCGAATAAGCAAAAAATCTGAGCTGTGGTGTCATAAGGTTTACACAGCGCTTCATTTATACTTCGTTTTCCTGGAGATTTTCAATAAAAATTGCTTTAAAAATAATATTGTACGTCACTGAACAAGAAAAACGTGTCTTGAAACTCGGTCGGAGCTAAAAGTAAGTAGTTACCTCTAATCAAATGTTAAGTAATTATTCTGAGCAGAAGTAGGTAGTTAAAATAGCGAGGGTTCTCAACTGGTCGATTGCGAAACAAAATTTGGTCGTTCTGAATAAGGAACTCCAGTGAAAATATTAGACCAATAAACGCTGATTCTGAATAAATAAGTTTTATTTAATAATATTAAACGCTGAGTTTTAAAAAAAATATTAAAAAGTCCATTTTTAATCGGGTCGTAAAAACACGCCGTCAAGTTGGCATTATTGAAATTTTAGTGGTGACGTCACTGTTCGACGTGTCGTGACGTCACAGTAAAGTCATTTTATGGAAATGAATGATATGACACAAGCCGTCGTATTAATTTATTCGTTTATTTACATACTTTTTATAGAGATTTTGTTGTTGTGTTTATTGAAACATTATTTTGTAACATTATTTTGATGTAGCCACCCATTTTATTTGTTACACCTATCATTCCTATTATATGTAAAAAATTTCAGCCCCCTATCTTATATACAAGGGGGTGCTCATCGAATCAGAAGTTTCTGACAAAAGTTCTGGATTTTAAGTAAAACACCTAATTTAAGGTTTATTAATATTACAAGTATTTTGGTTAAATAGGTATAAAACGTATTTAAATATGAACAAAATTTGGTAACAAAGCAATAATTAACACAATATTAGTCGCAATCTTTCAAAACTATGTTTGTTAACTCCATTTTGAATGTTTCAGTAGAAACGATTTTTCTGTTTTGTTCAACGATGTGAAGTAAAAATTGCTTTTCTTTCTCATTCTTAGTGAGTATCGTGTTGTAATCTTCAAAAGTTTAACACCTCTCTCCGCTGTATCATTAACAACATGCAAATTTTTAACTCAACTTCACCTTGAAGGTAATCAACATTGTTATTCCAAGTCTTAGCAGGTAATTACAAGAAAGAGTCCTTGATGTCAAGAACCAAGAGCGTTTTCAACGTTCTTTGTGTTGCAAAAGCTTGTAATGTAACCTCTGAGGCAAGCTTAGCAGAATCACCTCTTACTGAACGATTACCGTCATCAGAATTTATTTTTTGAACAATGGCCTGTTTCTCAGCATCAGACAGCTTCTCAGAAAACAAGGTAAATGAGACTAGTTCATCTGACAAATACCATAAGTGACGCTCTAAGACACCCCTAGCTGCTATACTGATTTCGGAATCAATGCTTCGTACAATTTTAAGCTATTCCAAAGTATTAAGTCATTTACTGGTGCATCTGCTGCCAAAGACGCTTCGATTCAAACTTTGGTGTAGATGATAACTAACAAATCGAACAATTTGTTTTTCTTCTCTCTTGATTAGTTTAAATATTATTACGATCAAGCGCACTGGTAACGTATTGTGTAAATATGTCACTTGTAGACAGCTCAACGCACTACAAACTCATCTTTGGACTTATCCTCTAATATGCTAGCATTACCTGTTGAATTAAAATAATTAATTTATTAGTTCCTGGCTTTGCAGCCCTTATTAGATCCAGGGTGGCAGGAATTAGGGAAAGGATAACCAGCTCTGGAAACATCCTCGTCACGGAAGCCCGCCTTAGTCCATCATCCAGTATTGATGCACACTGGAGAAAAATACTGGCTCCTTATGTGCTCACAGAATCCTGAAAGCTTAATATTATTATTTCTTTGTTTTCCTTCTACTACTATTAGCTTATTATCTTTTTTTGTTTCGTGTACATTCATATCCAGCTTCTTTTTCTTTTTTTTTCCTTTCAAATACTTTGTACATGTATGTGTATATTATACCCTTATGGAATGTGTGGGATTGCACTCTCCTCCCCACATACTAGAATAAAAACATATTTATTTATTTATTTATTACTAGAAGTGCTACTGAAGTTGCACTCAAGTTCTAACTCTTGTCTCGACACCACCGAAGATGAAGCATTACTTTCAGCAGCCATTTCTTTCAATTCTTCAGATCTTTGTGTCCGTTTTAGAGAACTTTCTTTGACCTTTTCTAGTTTCTTGTCGATTGAGGTCATAATCATCTTACGTTCTCATCCTTGATCGATGAGAAACGCTCTGTCTTCCGCAATTTTTATCAAATTCAAAGCGCTTGCATGGGCAATATCAAAAAGTTTGCCTAGTTCTTTTTTAAACAAATACTCTCCTTTTTTTGTGCTTCAGAATTTCTTCCTCTATTTTAATTCAGCAGCAGTTCTTAAGAAACCCAGTTTTTCAATGCAGTGATTTTGTTGTCTGGTCGGAATACTAGATTTACTCCATACATTTATATGTTCTTGAATAAGTGTATGCGCGGAATCTTTCACATTTTTGGAATCATTTGATATGTTGTGATAAAGGAGTAAGACTTGCCGAAGAGTAGGATGTTGGTTAAGCCTCATCAATGGCTCAATATCTCGAACCCCAAGTAGAAAAATTTCGTATTTTTTTCTAGTAGATGAACACATTTTAATACACTGATTCACTTCACAGTCTACTAAATAAGTATCAAATACTGTTCAAATTTGTCTTTAAAACTCTTCAGTAGTTTATTTTAATATTTATTTAATAGTTTAATACACGAAACTGGCCTGTAGCAAAAAGTAAAAATTAAGCATTTTACACAAAAAATTCAAAAACAACACTCGATTGAGCACCCCTTTCTACTTGAGCTATCTCGTTGAACTTTTACTATGTTATTTCTATGAATACGTGTAACAAATTCACGGGGTGGCCAAATGAAAAATAATAAAAAAAAAAATTTGGACCACCTTATTCACCATACATACGGTGGTTTTCGGGGGGTCTTGAAAAATTAAAACTTTGACAATTATTTTAACTATTAAAACTAACTCTAATTCTAAAAATAAAAATGCAGTTATTTAAGTTAGAAGGTTCATTAAAAAAAATTGGACTGGAGTTCTCTATTGTGATGTAGGAATTCCATTGCAGTTAATATCGCGTAATGGTAGGGCCACACTGCGGCCAACTTCCAACTTCAAACGTTTGGACGATTGTGTGGAAGGGTAGTTCGCGCGTTGGAAATTCGAGTTGGAAGTTTGGAGTTCGAGTTGGCTCTAGATCGCCTCCGAAGCGATCGGCGATGGCTGGTTCATGCGAGTCGGCCCAACACATCTGTCTGCGCAATATTATTACGGGAGAGTTGTATACAAATTGTATGAAATTGTTCTTTATTTAGCTTTACGAATCGAAATCAATGTTATGGAAACCGGAGCACCGCCTCCTGTACAATTGTAGGTAACTGATAAGATACGGCACCGAATCAGCTATTCGACGTCCGCCATTTTGGAGTTTGGAATTCGGAGTTGGAGGATTGGCCGCAGCCACCACACGATCGGCCAATCTTCCTTTGAACTAAGTTCGGAGTTGGAAGGTTCGCTTTAGCGTGGAAGTACCATAACGTTACCATGATGAAATTGTTACCTTGGTAAATGAAAATATGTGTAGTCTGGTTCCATGCCAACATAGAATCAAGTCAACTCAATACCTCTTTGAAAAGTCATTAAAAGCTACGATAAAAATAATTTTAAAATAGCCCATAACCCTAACCTAACGTAATCTATATAACCATTTTCATCACTAACAACACTTACTTCGTATTGCTGCTGTTATGTTAAGATCTCTATGATACAATATTGTCTATGGGAGATCCGGAAATGGGATCACCCACTTTGTACTCTCTGTTCAAGATGTCAACAAGTATTCCAAATAAATGTTATCTCAAATAATAAATCTTTTAATGTTAATACCTAACATTATAATATGGTGTCAGAAGTTAAAAAACATCAAAGTCTCAAGTGTAAAGTGTATTATAAAATAATACGTTACGTGAAATTATAAAGGATTGAAAAGATTTTAAGTGATTAAAATAAAATTAAAAATGGCGAGTGTAAACGCCTGTCCGCCAATGAGTTTCGATGGTAATCTATCACACAACTGGTCAAAGTGGATCTTAAAATTTGAATTATTTTTGCAAGCATGCAATCAAGATACCGCTACAGATTCCAAAAAGGTTGCTCTACTTTTATTTTCAATGGGCGAGAATGCTATCGAAATTTTCAACACATGGACCGATATCGATAACAAGACAGCAAAATACACCGTGGTTATTAAGAAGTTTGAAGATTATTTTATGCCGAAAAAACATAAAACAATGGAAAGGTATAAATTTTTCACAAGAAAACAAAAAGAAGATGAAAATTTTCAAGATTTTTTATTGTCACTTCGTAAATATATTGCGTCATGCGAATTTGGAAATATGAAAGACGATATTTTAAAAGATATTTTTATCATAAATATGCACAAAAAACACTTCAGAATTCGAGAAAATCTATTACAACAATCCGATATTGACACTGACAAAGCATTCAATATTGCTCAAAATATGTTGTTGTCAAATGAAGCTGTAACAGAACTTCAAGAAGAATTTCATTCTACTAGTGAAATACATAATATTCACAGTCGTCGGGATACATTGAGGAATACGTCAAGAAACCGAAGAAGTCCGTCAAGAAACCAAAGAAGTCCATCAAGGAATCGATTTGGAAGTCAGTCAAACCAGTACACAAGTCATAATCCAGTCGGAAAGGAAAGGTCATTTCAATTCTCGCAGAGAAGTCATTCAAAAGTACAATCATGTAAACGATGCGGAGAAATTCATCGCACCAGATGTCCGGCAATGAGAGTTAAGTGCTACAAATGTCATTCTTTTGGTCATTTTTCTAAAATGTGCTACAGTAAAAATATTAATTCTAAAAATAATGTAGGAATGTTATTTTCTAATAATAATAGTGATTTAGATTTTAATATTGGTACAATCAATTTAGATTTAAACTCAGATAAATATTGTCAAAATAATTCAGTACATAAGAGTGGTCAACTAATTTTGAATAATAATACTCAGAAAATCTGTCAAAACAATTCAAATGTAAACAAACAAAGTTATGATTGTTATATGTCTAATTTAAATATTCCAGTCAATGATTTTAAAATCAAGTCAGAGTCTAACAATGTGAATGAGGAATTATTTATAAGTCATATTAATATCCAAAATGTTAATAATTTGCATAATACAAATTGGATAATTGAAATAACAATTAATAATTGTAAAATAAATGCCATAATCGACACAGGAGCGATGGCAAATATGATTTCGTTAGAAAATTTTAATAAATTAAAAATACCTAAGTCGTTACTAAGAAACACAAATGCTAAAGTGACAGCATTTGGAGGATTCAATGTACCTATAATTGGAGAATGTAATTTAAAATGTTATTACAATGAAAACAGAAGTCAAATAATAACATTTATAGTATGTAAATTTAAATGTCAAACAAAAATTGGTTTAAAGATGTGTGAAAAAATGAATTTAGTTCCAAAAATTTATCAAAATTCTTTTGTGAACTATAAAAATACTGAAAATTTATTAAGGCAATATAACGATGTGTTTCAGGGTCTTGAATGCATACCGTACACATGTCATCTGTCAGTGGATCCGAACATAATTCCAACAATAGATGCTCAACGCAGAGTTCCTTTCAAACTAATGGACCGACTAAAAGAGGAACTAGATGGAATGGTAAAACAAAACGTTATAGAAAAAATTACAAAACCTACAAAATGGGTGAGTTCGTTAGTCATCGTAGAGAAGCGTGATGGTAAATTGAGGTTATGTTTAGATCCCAAAACTTTAAATAAGGCATTACAAAGGTCACACTATCCATTACCAACATTTGAGGAAATTAGATATAGAGTTCATGGAGCAAAAATTTTTTCTCATCTAGACGCAACATCAGGATATTGGTCAATTCCGTTAGATAAAGAAAGTGCAGAATTATGTACATTCAATAGCCCATTCGGGAGATATTGTTTCAAACGTTTACCTTTTGGTATTAAAAATTCTTCAGAAATATTTACTAGAGTAATGAAAGAATTATTTGAAAATATTGAAGGAGTAACAATATTTATTGATGATATTTTAGTTTTTGGAAAAGATCAAGAGAGTCACGATAAATCTTTAAAACAAGTGTTAGATAAGGCACGGGCAAATAATTTAAAATTTAACATGAGCAAATGTAAATTTAACGTCAAAGAAATTAAATTTCTAGGAAATATATTTTGTGATGAAGGAATAAAAGCTGATTATTCACAAATAAGTGCTATTAGGGAAATGAAGTCACCTAAAGATAAAAAGAATTACAAAGATTTTTAGGAATGATTAACTATTTAAGTCCATTCATCAAAAATATGTCAGAAAAAACTAATGTATTAAGACAATTATTAAAGAAAAACGTAGAATTTTTGTGGGATGAAAATTACGAAAAGTCGTTCAATGAATTAAAAAATATAATTAGTTCAGAACCAATTTTAACACATTACGATAAAAATAAACCAATTACATTATCTGTAGACTCATCAAAATCAGCAGTAGGTATGGTCATTATGCAAGACAAAAGACCAATAGCATATTCTTCAAAAACACTCACACCAGCACAGACTAGATATGCACAAATTGAAAAAGAATTATACGCTATAGTTTGTGGTTGTTATAAATTTAATCAATATTTATATGGTCAAACCGTATATGTGCAAACTGATCATAAACCCTTAATTACTTTATTTCAAAAATCGTTATATGACATACCAGCCAGATTGCAAAGAATGATGCTAGATTTACAAAAATATGATCTCATTGTAGAATATATTCCGGGAAAAAATTTGTACATTGCAGATACATTATCAAGGTCGGCATTGCCAAACACAGAAACATTAACTTTTGAAAGCGATATTAATTTACATGTTAACACTATAGTTAATAACATGGCAGTAACACCACAAAAATTAGAAGAAATTAAAAAAGCAACTAGGGAGGACACAGCTTTACAAATTCTAATAAAGTACTACATTGAAGGTTGGCCGACATCCAAAAATAAAGTAAATTCTTTAGTTAAACAATATTGGAATATACAATCAGAAATAAATGTTTGTAACGATTTAGTTTTTAAAGGTCATTCTTCAATAATTCCTACAGTTATGATACCAGAAATATTAAAGAAAATGCATGAAGGGCATCAAGGGATTATAAAAACAAAGAAATTGGTTAGAGATTTTCTATATTGGTCAAATATGAATTCAGATATTAAAAATATGATTGAACAATGTCAAACATGTCTAAAATTTAAACCTTCTAATCAACCCGAGTCACTTATATCACACCCAATATCAAACTACCCTTGGGAACGTATTGGTGTAGATATTTTAACATTTAATAATACTTATTATTTAGTAGTAGTTGATTATTACTCAAAGTATATAGAAATTGCAAATATGAATAAGCATTACACAGCAGATGTAGTAGTAAAAAATTTAAAATCAATTTGCAGTCGACATGGAATACCATTAGAATTAGTCAGTGATGGAGGTCCACCATTCAATTCAGTCGCATTTAAATCATTTACGTATGAATGGGATATTTATCATATAACAACAAGTCCGTATCATTCTCAGTCAAACGGACAAGTAGAAAGTTCAGTCAAAATCGTAAAAAATATTTTAAGAAAATGTCAAGAAGATAAAACCGATCCATATTTGTCATTATTACATTATCGTACAACGCCAAAAGAGAATTTACCTTCTCCGTCACAATTATTAATGTCAAGACAACTTCGTTGTAACTTACCGTCTACTAAAAGTCAATTAAAACCAAAGGTAGTCAAATTTAAAGAATATAAAAAAGAAACAGAAAATCGTCAAAATAAAATGAAAAAATATGCCGATAGAGGTAGTCAGAATTTAAAACCATTAAATATTGGGGATAAAGTAGTTTTTAAAAGAAAACCAGAAAGTCATTGGGAGCCAGCAATAGTAAAGGAGTTGTGGAATAAAAGTCCAAGGTCATACATAATTGAAACTTCAAATGGAAATAAATATAGAAGAAATAGAATTCATTTAAGATATGATAAGTCAAATGAAAATAATAGTTATAATAGTCAAGAAAAAAGTCAACAAGACAGTCAATCATCAGAAGTAATAAATAAAAGTCAGAATACTAGTCAAATGTATTTTCCAAGTTTAGATTTTGCGGTTCCATCTACCTCAAGTCAAGTCATTACTAGATCAGGAAGAGTTGTGAAGATTCCTGACAGATACATGTAAAACTAATTAAAGATATTTACATAAAATACAAACATATTATATGTTTTAAATGTGTTTATATAAAAGCATATTCTTAAGAAAAAATATGTTTTGTTTTGTTTATATAATTTATTGCAAATGTATATGCATTGTCTAATGAAGAAGACTGTTTTTAGTTTGTTAAAAAACATTAAATATGTATTTAAGTTTTCATTATAATTTTTGTTAAAAATGTCATAATTTAGTAGTAAGTAAAAATGTCGAAAAATATTTAGAGACATGAGATGAAAATTAAAATTTATTATGTTAGTTAAAAAATAAAAAATATTTATTTTTTTTTATAAAAAAAGGGAGATGTTATGTTAAGATCTCTATGATACAATATTGTCTATGGGAGATCCGGAAATGGGATCACCCACTTTGTACTCTCTGTTCAAGATGTCAACAAGTATTCCAAATAAATGTTATCTCAAATAATAAATCTTTTAATGTTAATACCTAACATTATAATATTATTTTCAAGGGTAAGACTATTGGATGCTTTTATAGCATAATATTTGTAGTGCCTTTGTCCAAAGCTTGTATTCACTGTCGGAGATTTTGTGTTATTTTGTACGATTGTCTAACTCATAGGTTCCCAACCTTTTTTTGCCCACCGCCCACTTTGAGAATATTTTTTTTCTAGCGCCCCCCAACTCGTAAATCTGAAACAGCAATTGTCGTCACGATTATATTTACCACAACGGGCCAGAGGGGGGGGGGGGGGGTGTGGAAAATATGATGAGGCAAGATGCGTTCTTTTTTATTTTTATTTTTTTATTGTATATTTTATTCGGTGACCGGCCAACTCAGAATGAAACCAACCTCAGAAGCACCTCAGAAAGGTCATTAAAGAGTGATGATAAAAAAATATTGGTTAAGTTGGGTTAGGGTTACCGGCAATTTTAAAATATTTTTTCATAGCTTTTAATGACCTTTCTGAGGTGTTTCTGAGATGGTTTAATTCTGAGTTGGCATGGAACCGTTCTGAATTATTTTAATTTTTTTTACTTGGGTTTTATTGCCCAGAAAGATTACACATGTGCAGTAATTCACGTGATACGCTACAGTGATATTGTAGACCAATTTCCGTTTTTTGACGTCTAACTTTCCATTTATCCTACTTTTCTTTTTATTTTTAACCTTTTCTGCAATTTTTTAATTTAAATTTCAAAGTTAGTGTTTAGTTTTAATTTGTTATAGATTATGATTCCTGAGTATTTAATATCTTCTACTTCTTCAATATTTTGATTTTCTATATTTAGGGTAGTAATTTCGTTGAGTTTCTTCTCTAATGCCATGAATTTACTTTTAGTTGCATTTATTTTCAGTTTATTCGAAGAAAAAAAAACTTTAATATATTATATAGAAGTATTCTTTAAAAAAAGCTTTTTTTGTCAATGCATCTTCGATATTATTTGGTATAATATATAAAAGTGTGTCATCAGCAAAAGTTTGATAGAACAGTACTTTAGGCACTTCACTATATCATTAATATATATACTTAATAAATAGGAGCGCTCCCAACACAGATCCTTGAGGAACTCCGAGGTTTACTTGTTGTTCTTCAGATACAGCATCTCCAATTTTGTTTCTTTGTTTTCTATTTTTAATTTTATTATTAGTATTTCTCTGTCTATCGTTTCAAAAACACGTCTAAAATCCAAGAACACTACTATTGTGATTTTCTTCTGATCCATACTGGTTTTCCATTATGAATATTTGTTTCTAAACCCTGCTGTTTTACAAGAATGTTTATTTTTTTTCAATAAATTTTCTCATCTGTTCTTTAACTATGGATTGTAGTATTTGTTAATATTTAGGTTATCCATTTATTTTTCTGAGGTCTTCGAAATTTTTAGCATTTATTATTTTGGGCACTGGTGTTATTATGGAAGTTTTCCACGACTGCGGAAAAATTCCCTTCAACACGGATTAATTTATTAGTGCAACTACTTAAATTTAATTATGCCTATAGTAATTCCAGACGTCGATGATTTTTGCGTCATCGTATTAAATTTTTTCATTAAATACTCACTGTTACCTGAAAATATTATTATTCTCTCTTCTTTCCGATGATTGAGAAGAAGTATCTGTGAATAATGAAATATTCTTTTTTATGTTTTCGACACTTAGTATTAAATTTGGCTATTTTAGTTTTATTATCTTCAACTCCATCGGGAACCGAACTGCCTTAATGTTTTCCCTCTGTTTGCCACTTATGATTTTTTTAAGTGTAGTCCACATTTTTCTGGAATCTCTTTGAGAGGTAATAATTTTTAGCCTAGAATACGAATTTTTGGTATGTTTTATTTCAGTACCTATACATGTTTCTAAGTTTCTTAAAGGTTTCCCACCTTTCTTCTAGAAATTGTATTTTACAGGCTTTATAAGCTGTATCCCTTTGTTTTTTTAGAAGATGTAGGGATTTCGTAGGTATACTATTTATTTGTATCTTTTAATATACTACTAGCTGGTTCCCGGCATGCGTTGATATACCATTTTTAAAGAAATAAATTGTTTCCCTGTTCCCCTCCCGCATTTCCTTCCCCTCTCGCGTTCCCTTTCCACCTTCCCCGCCTACCCCCTCCCCTCTTCCACTTCCACGTCCCGCCAATTTTCTGCGCATTTTTCTTAAATTTTCTTTCCGTAAGAACCTTCTACAAAGTATTAAGAAACTTAAAAAAAAAGTGAAATGAAGGCGTGACCAAGGGAAACAGGAATTCATTTTATATATAAATACTAGCTGGTCCCGACATGCGTTGCTATGCCATTTAATAAAGAATTTTTTTCTCCCTGAGTGTCCTTTCCCATTCGACCCGTTCCCCTTCCGCCTAGAATATTTGGTCTGTATCAGTAATTCTATGTTTTTTAAGATCGTTTTCTGCGCGATTTCTAAGTGATCGATAGCTGAGTTTGTTGCTCCTCCCCACACAATTATTCCATATTCTATTATTGATTGACAAAATGCAAAATATATTGTTTTCATTTGTTTTACTTTATATATGTTTCTTATGTTTAGGAAAATGTGTATTGTTTAGAGGAGTTTATTTGTGATTTGTTCGATATGATGTGTCCATCTAAAGCAGGGTTTCTTAAACTTTTGCAGTCACGGACCACTTTCACAATTCAAACAATTCCACGGACCCTCCCCCCCCCCCCCCCGGACATGAATATTTTTAGAAATGAAAAAACCTTATTTATACTAATAAAAAATACTTTTATTGGTACTTTCATTACACTTAGTTAATGAGAAGGGTGCTGCTGTTTGGCCTCTAAGTTAAATTGTGGGATTGTCTTCGATAAGGCAAGGCGCATGTCATCTGTGACGTTCAATCGAATGCGACTTTTTGTTTTTATTGACACCAGAACCGAAAACCCTGCCTCGCAAAGATAAGTAGCAGCAAATGGTATCAGAACGAACATAGCTCGCTTGACAAGAAGAGGGTAAGCTTGAATCAAAGAACACCAAAACTCGCCAAGATCTTTACCAAGACCTACTGCGGACCCCTGATACACATGCTACGGACCCCTAAGGGGTCCCTGATCTAAGGTTATGTTCAATTACGATTCCTATATATTTTATTTGTTCTGTTTTTTCTAGAGAAGGGCAATTACAGATGTTGTTATTTAAACATTCGTGTATTTTTATGGTGATTGTATTGTTTTGTTGGTTGTCCCGTGCTGTTTATACTGTACGTAGTAAATAATAATTAAAAGAAGAAAAAATATAATAAACATTATAATTAAAAGAAAATATGTTCTGGCCCTGAGAGGCTAATTCTTATTGGTACCTACGAATTAGAATTAATTAAGGAATTAATTAACCAATTGGCGCACAATTATGAATAACAACTAACTGCTGTTAAAGCTGTGTCAATTTGGCGAATTGTGTGCACAGCCACACATTTTCTTTTGCCGTTTCCTGTTTTTCTTTCCAAATACATAAAAGGCCTTTTCCGAGAATTGGCAGCACCATTAGTGCGAGCTTTCCAGACATCTTCACACCATTGTTTTTTTTAATCGAAACCTGCTAATAAAGAGGAAAGTGGAAAACAGGATTCAAAATGATTGGTGAGTGAAAATGTTCATAATTACACAAAAAACTTTAGATCTGAAAAATAGGAAAAATAATTGGATAAGTTTTAAGATTTTCACGGCCAAAAGCATTTTCGTTATATTTTTTTGGGGTGTTATGCCGTGTTGCGCTACCTCCTTCTTTAGCCAACGTTTCGGACATTGTTGCAGTGTCCATCATCAGGGCAGATCCGGCAGATCCGGTAGATGTGTGTGTAGGTGTGTGCCGGCAGATCCGGTAGATGTGTGACACACATCTACCGGATCTGCCGAATCTGCCCTGATGATGGACACTGCAACGATGTCCGAAACGTTGGCTAAAGAAGGAGGTAGCGCAACACGGCATAACACCCCATATAACGAAAAAGGAAAAATAATTGTCATTGAGATGGCGACGATTCTATGAACTATTTATTTAAACAATAGCAGTTAAAAACCCGCTCCGCAAGTTTTTTATGCAAGGCCCTGCGGGCGGCTTGATCCAATGACAGCTAAGTTCAAAGAATAATAACAACTGAGTTCAAAGCAACCGTGAGAGGCAATGACGCCACTATGTAATCTCTCCATATTCGGATAGATACTTAAATTTTATAAATCCGTGGTGTTATACCTAGGGAAGTAACGTCCACACGCGAGCTGCTGACGGAAGTAGCGCCATCTTGTGTCGAAATCTTGAATTAGAAACCGAATTATAACAGTAGCTTTGTGTGAAATTCCACGTGCACAGATGTTATTTGCGCACTCGTAGCTGGGTTCTGAAAGGCAGACGCTAAGGTAATAATAACGTTCGATAATATATAGAACTATATTTACAGTGCTACAAATAATATAAGTTGGCGAAAAAAAAGGGTGCTGTTGTCCATGACATAACGACAGTAGAAATGGTTGCCATATTAAAATATAAAGATACAGTTTTAATTCGTATATGATTTTAGATTTTCACGGCCAAAAATTTTATGGTTATTTCCTTTTGGGGTATTATGCCGTGTTACGTTAACTCCTCCTTTAGCCAACGTTTCGGACAGCGTTACAGTGTCCATCATCTGCCATCTGACATCTGCCCTGATGATGGACACTGTAATGCTGTCCGAAACGTTGGCTAAAGGAGGAGGTAACGTAACACGGCATAATACCCCAAAAGGAAATAACCATAAAGTTTTAATTCATGTTTGAGCCACCGCCTACTTATACGTGTAGAACTGTTACTGGCAGGTTCCTTGCGATTAAATTAATGTTGTTTAGTAGACAAATCGAGATATCAAGAACTCGAACCCGGGACCTGCTCCTAGAACTCAAGTAATTTTAAAAGGAAGCACGTCTCGGAGGCAAATTTTTTTGAAAAAAATTTCTTCTTGCGAAGTCGGAAAATTGGTCTGAAAATAAGTCGGGAAATTTTATTACTGCGTTTATCTTTTTGACATTTTTTTTTTTAAATTTTCTGAAAAAAATTCTTCTGGTTGAAATTAGAGATGAAACGGATAGTTGTTTGGCCGGATACCGGATACTGGATATCCGGTGAGCTGCGAGGCCGGATGGCCGGATATTCGGCGGCCGGATATTAGTATATTATTATAATTTAACACTTGTTAATTTTGGGTATTAATTCAAACTATTCTCTTTGATAAGAAGAAGAACAAGAGGTATATTATGGTGCTTCAATGTCAGTATTTAATCATTTCAATAATATCTGTGTTTTTTAAGATTTTTAGTTCACTATAATGGTGATTGTGATTAGTTAATCAGGTTAATTTAAGTTTTCGCTACTCTGCGAGGTTTTTGTAAGTTTTTACTAAAAGTTTTTAGTTTAGATTTATGTATTTATCATTAGAGTGAATATCTCAGAAGAAAATTTTAGTTTTTTGGAAGGCCTTATGGCATTTTTGTAACTTTTTCAACTTTAAATAAAAGCCGACATAATTATAAGTCATTTTATTGATATTTACCTCACAAAGATTAATGTATTGCATTTTATTATAGGTTGTCGTAGTTTTTTAATATACGGTATCCGGCCGGATATTGAGTTACTATCCTGTATCCGGCCGGATAATAAATTTAGGCCGGGTAGGCCGAATACCGGATATCCGTTCATCTCTTGTTGAAATGCAAAAAATCTATCGTAAAATTGGTCGGAAAAAAATTAATAAAAGTTTTTGAAACTGAGAAATTCCCAGTTTTTTTGATTTTCTTTGTGAGTTTTTATCATCGGAATGTTGTTTGAAAAGTACAACGGTTCTTTTTTGAAATAACAGAGGGCGCCACATCATAATACGATAATAATACTATCAGTAAACCATCTTCCAAAATAACAAATTTTACCTATGAAATATTCAGTGATTTAATGCACATCTTTGGAGACCCCGGACTAGGGATGTAAAAGTGAAAAAAAAAATCGATATATCGATGTATCGATATTTATTAAAATATCAATATCGAGGAAAAAATATCGATATATCGGTCAAATTTTGAACATATTTTGCATTTTTAAAATAATAGTTTATTCAGCTCAATACTATCAATAGTAATTTTTACGCACAATGTGCTTTTTTAACGTACAAAAATCTCAATAAAAATGAAGGTATTTTTATCAGTATTCATTTTTATTAGGTAATAATTACAAAAATATCAAAAACTAAAAGGCTGTCTTCTAACTTATATGTAAACTGAGACGCATACAAAGTTTGTACGCGTCTCAGTAACATTCTATTGGCGTATTAATCTGTCAAAAAGGACTTCGTGTTTGGAACAAGGTAAAGTCAATAATCATAGACAATTGGGAACCAACACATTGGAGTGAAAAAAATGGCGAAAAATAGCGTACATTTCTATGTATGTACCTACACACATGAGATAGTATTAGTGATCACAAATACTAATGCAAAGACATTAGGTTTCTAAGCTATTAATGGTTAAAATTTCAACCGCCAGATGTCATGACCCAATACAGTTACTTATTCCGTTCGTTCCTATACGGTTTTGGATTCTTGTGACTTTAAATACATAAATTTAAAAAAATATCGTTTTTGATACAATTTTCGATATTGGATATTTTGTATCGATATATCGGATCAAAATACATCGGCTAAAGAATATCGATATATTGAATTAAAAATATCGATATATCGATACTTTTTCAACAAGCCTACCCCGGACTTAACAAAATTGGAAAAAATGGCTTTGACGGTCACCCTTACTATACATGTAATTATGTTATTGTTTGTAGAGTAAATATTTATATAGATGGATTGGAGACTTTGTCTTGATCTGTTTATAAACAAGAAATAATATCTACACTTTATGCAATGCAGCATCTTATCGCAGCACTAAAGGGATTTCTCCATATTTCTATGTGTCTGTCACAACAAAAGACAGAGTGTCAATGATGTTTCGAGACTGAACAAAATAATATTTAAAATTTGCACATTTTTACAACGTTTTGAAAAAAAAAACAAATTGTTTCACAGTCAAACACATTAATTTCAATTGTACGTGCGTTAGTACTGCGTGAAATCTGTTTCAACGAACTCAAATTTACTTTGAATTTAAGTGTTACTTTCAAAATTGGCGCTGATTGTGTAAAGAATTCAAACAAGCGATAAAGTGGGTATCTACCTATATTTTTTTTATTTTCAAAATTGTAACTGTTTTGTCAAGAATTGAGATTTTTCACTGGTCTGC
The DNA here is from genome assembly GCA_917880885.1 of Limnephilus marmoratus. Lineage (NCBI taxonomy): Eukaryota > Metazoa > Arthropoda > Insecta > Trichoptera > Limnephilidae > Limnephilus > Limnephilus marmoratus. The sequence goes on along the minus strand of OU862928.1, from coordinate 23,463,689 downwards.
GCTAGTACTTGTATAATAATTATATTGCCTCTAGTGTGGAGTAGATATTTTTTTCTTATGTTAGTTTTTTAAAAGAAAGACAAACATTTCTATGTTACGAATAACCTGACTACATTTGAATTTCTTCTATTATTAGTGCAAAATGTCGCTTGTGCTAAGATGGGGGATTTAGCTAGCAGAAGACTGAATCCGTGACGATTATTTTTGACTCGAGCGCAATTGTTTTCTGTCGTACTACTTAAGATGAAGTCATAGTAAATAATGCAAAATCATATGTTTTTGTTTTGAAAATTTGACGCTTAGAAGTATTGTAGATGCTTCAATTAAATACTGCGTGTAGAACATACCTTGGCCCTTAAAAATATCGGTCATTTTTTTTATAAGTTTTTTAATAAGCCTATAAAAAAATAAAGTATAAGGTCTAAAAAACACACTTTCAAGTCCAAACTCTCCTATTTATAAACCCCTTTTCGGATATGGTTTTATCGTGTAATGTGGCAAATTCAGTTTATTTTATAATAATCGCAAAAAAAGTTGATATTTACACCCAATCTTCCCAAAATAAAATAAAATATGCATTTTCGTGTTGATATTTTACAATACGGCCGCTAGTCGACGAATTCGGTTATTCAAAGTGACCCCTATGGCGTCCACCGAAGGACTACTGTCAACGGCACAGTAGTGAACTCGATCCACAGTAGTGGATCGCCTTAAGAGTTTTTGTTTTAAATTATCTCTAAAGCAATCATTAAAGGTAATTCACTAAAAAAAGTGTTTTCTTGTAAAATGATGCCATCCCTAATTTGGTATGTTGTGACGTGACTTATTTACTTGTGAGGCTTTTTTATGGGAAATCGCACAAGAGTCCCAACTGCTCTCAACTGTCTAGAGCCTGTGAGACAATGGCATCCCCAATTGGGGCTTGTTGTGACGCTGTAGGTAGAGGGGAAATGTAGGAGATGGGGAAGAGTAAGGGGGAGGTTGAAACGTACCTGGCTATTTAGATCTGGTCACCAAACACGGCCAAAGCCATTTCAAGCAAAGTTTCAATTCTGAATGTTGATCTTACACCATGGCGATACTGAGAGTATCTTCCACTCTGCATCGTGCCACTACAGATTATATTTAAATGTGTTTATTGTGAACTAACACAAGGAGATGGGGAAGAGGATGGTTTGAAAATTTAGTGTGAAGTTAAGATAAAAAGATTTTACTATAAACAAGCACATACCAGTGAAAATTACGGAATATTATAATGAACTGAAATCTGCCGAATCTGTCCTGATGATGGACACTGCAAAGCTGTCCGAAACGTTAGCTAAAGAAGGAGGTAGCGGAACACGGCATAACACCCCAAAAAGCAAATAACGAAAATGAATTGAAAGTATTTATAAAAAAAATATTTGTCTCAAACTTGAAAAATAACGAAAATCTGTCAAAAATTTACGAAAAAACGTTTCAAACATTGAATTATTTTTTGTGTTCATTAATTCCTTCTCACAAAAACTTCCGATTTCCCATTTTTTAAATCAAAGCATTTCCCAGTTATACACATATACAAAAACACTGAATCATTATTTTTAAGCATTAGTAGAAAAATAACGAAATGCAAAAAATTAGCACAACCCTGTTCGATATAGGTACTTCATTAGTTGAAAAGAAAAACACAGTACGTTATCGTGTATAAGTAAATAAATGTATGGCAGTTTCAGGTAAATGTTTCTAACGGCAGGAACTACTACTATTGTGAAAAAATTAAAAATTAATTATTTTTACATCATTAATTACATTGCGTTTTGTGATAACGATATCGCATTTTAAAAGTAGTGACTTTCCGCGACCATGAAAAGTGAGTATAAAATTGTGAACATTTACTGTAATTAGTTTTTACTTACTTGTCACAGGAGGCCGTGGGGATTAATAATAATAATTATAATAATAAAAACAATTAAATTACGTTTTTACACGTTTACATTTTGTTTGTTTTTTATAACACTGTTTCTTTTGACAAATGTATAAATATAATACATTCAGGGTTTCTCCCGGAATGCAGCTGGTTTTCAGCAGTGCCTCTGATATAATAAACATAATATATAAAAATTAAAATAAAAATTAAATCATTTCCGCTTATAATGATGGTAGTAGGCAATATCAAGTATTCATATACATATTTTAGGTTATTCATCTCGTGAATAAATTATTGGGTTCGTCGCGTTTTCAAAAATATCCAACGAACAAAACATCCCCGACAAAACATCCCCCAAAAAATTATTTACTAAAATCTAATCTAACCTAAAGTAACAAAAAATGTGACATAAATAATACAGACATCCTGTAAAGACAATAAATTATTGATCAAAAATAGTAAAATGGGACAAAATAATACAAACATCCTGTAAAGACAATAAATTATTGATCAAAAACAGTAAAATGGGATAAAATAATGTAGACATTATATAAAATAGTAAAATGGAGCAAAATAATACAAACATCTTGTAAAGACAATAAATTATTGATCAAAAACAGTAAAATGAGATAAAATAATGTCTATATTACTATTTTTGATCAATAATTTATTGTCTTTACAGGATGTTTGTATTATTTTGTCCCATTTTACTATTTTTAAAAATATCTTGTTGTTTTTACAGGATGTCTGTATTATTTTGTCACATTTTACTATTTTTTAACAAAAGTTTATAGTCTTTACAGGTGCATGTATTATTTTTGTCCCATTATTTTGTTAGGTTAGGTTTTAGTAAATATTTTGTCGGGGATATTTTGTTGCGGGACGAAAACGGGCGTTACCAAATTATTGATTTCGCTTGTCCCTTTTGACTGCATTCTTTATTTGTGAGAATAAGGAACTCCAAGGAAAAATATTATGACTTTAAAAAAATATATTCTTATAGACCAATAAACGCTGATTCTGAATATATAAGTTTTATTTAATAATATTAAACGCAGAGTTTTTAAAAAATTATTAAAAAGTCCATTTTTAATCGGGTCGTCACTGTTCGACGCGTCGTGACGTCACCGTAAAGTCATTGTATGGGAATGTATGATACGACACAAGCCATCGTATTAATTTATTCTTTTATTTACATACTGTTTACAGAAATTTAGTTATTGTGTTTATTGAAACATTATTTAGGCTTAAATAATGTTTCAAAAATAAATGAATCTCTTATTAGTTTATCTCTATTATTGAAAATATTCAAAAAATACTGCACAAAAAAATAGTAATGCTACTTCTAGGAAGAATGCTTCGAACAACGGAATTCAAAATGGCGGCAGTTGATCAGCTTATTGGCCGATCCTATACTAATTTTTCAGGAGTGATGACGTTACACGATTCACCATACATACGGTGGTTTTCGGGGGATCGTGAAAAATTAAAACTTTGACAATTATTTTAACTATTAAAACTAACTCTAAAAATACAAATAAAAATGCAGTTATTTAAGTTAGAACGTCATTATTCATAAAAAAAATAAAAAAAATTGGACTGGAGTTCTCTATTGCCCCGAACGCTTGGAACGTAATGCATGGACTTGGCTAGTGACGTCGCGCCGAAGCTAAACATAGCGACATGGAAATGTTAAATGGGGAAGTAAAACCGTTTAATTGTAAGTATTATAATAATACATAACATATTTTAGCATAATATCTGCAGCGAAGTTATTGTTAAGAAAGTCATCCATATTACCTAATATGCAAATGAGAAAATGCACCATAAATACATGACATTATTTGTTGTCTAAGTCGACTGCTAGGTGAAATACTTACATTTAAAGGTAATTATCGGTTCGGACTGGCCACGCTTATTACGAATAATTTTTAGAAAAAAACTTTAGATTCGCCTTAATTACTATAAAAGGAAACTTTTTGGCTTTGGGGCGGCGGAAAATAATGCATTTTAATTTTCAATTGCATAAAACCAAAATTCACTTCGCGAACCAACCCAGCGAAAATCCGCGGCCGTAGCTGTCACTGTTATGGACTGTAGCTGACTTCGTGGGATACCTACATGAAATACCGCGAATCACAAACCATGTTGCACAAACCTAGCGTAGCCGCTAAATAACCACTTGAAAACTGGGATGTTTTTCTTGCTTTGACGCGAGCAGGCGTTATAAAGGGGCACATTATTTTGTATCACAAACCATGTTACACAAACAAGCCCGCTAGAGAAATTTCATAATTACGCGCTTTATCCCACGAAGTCAGCTACAGTCCTTAACAGTGACAGCTACGGCTGCGGATTTTCGCTGCGTCGTCGGTTCGCGAAGTGAATTTTGGTTTTATGCAATTGAAAACTAAAATGCATTATTTTCCGCCGCCCCAAAGCCAAAAAGTTTGCTTTTATAGTAATTAAGGCGAATCTAAAGTTTTTTTCTAAAAATTATTCGTAATAAGCGTGGCCAGTCCGAACCGATATTTACCCATTTAAAAGCTATTCTATTAATTTAGAACGAGTTCCATCTTATTTTTCCACTTTAATAGGGAACCATATTTCAAACATATTTCCCAATTTCTTCTCTAGATTTTGACACTAGTCAAATGTATTTTTTTTTAATATATAGGATATCGATCAATAGCGTGTCGTATTTGGTTTTTTTTTGTAGGACTTCTTATAGGAGTTAGAAACCGCCCCAAAATCATTAAAATTGCCTGATTTGATCGCAATCAAAAGACGTTCATACAAAGCAAAAGTACAGACATAAATATTTTCTTCTAACACAGTTGGAAAAATATCTTTGAAATCGGTTCAGTTTTGTAGATGAACAGTTTTTAAACAATTCAATAAAAATACTAAAAGATATTTATTATGCACTTGCGCACTCTGTACTACAAAATGGAATCGTGGCTTGGGGGGGGGTGCATATGAATCATCCCTGCTTCCACTGGAAACAATCCAAAAAATATTAATAAAAATCATCTTAAAAAAGCCCTATTACTACCCAACAATAAATGTTTTCGGTTAAAAATTTATGACAAAATTGCACTACTACAATTACATAAAGATTTCTTTAATAAAAATAATTTACCACAATTAAATATTAGCAAAAGAATAATATCTGTTGGAGGACTAACCGTGCCACTAGTACGAACCACAACAGCACAGCGTCACTATATACTCAAGGGCATTAAAATCATTTAATCAATTACCCCTTGATATACGATCGGAAGAAAAGTTCAACAGAGATTAAAAAAAAAAAATTAAAAATACTCTCTAGTACCACCTCATAACTTTACTTATTGTTTAGAAATATGTTTTTGCCTTATCAATTCTTTGAATCATTTATTAACTAATCTATATTTTTATTACTTTTATCCATATTTTCTGATAAAATCACTAATATTTTTTGTTAAATTACTAATATTTTTTTGTTTTAATTTAAACAGATGTAAAAATATTTAGTATTTATCCTCTCCTAAACACAAGCAGCTGCTTTATTAGGAGAGTGATTGAAATACTGATGTTATACAAGGTGTCCGGAAACTCATAGTACAAGCGGGAAACTGGAGAATCCACATCACATTTGGAGTCGATTTTGTGGTTTAACTTTTTTTGATTTGAGCTTTCGTTTTCGAGTAAATCGGGTCCGAAGTTGGAATTTTTTAGGTTAAATTTGAAATAAATTTTCACTAGGGGGTTGATTTCAGCTGTGTAATGTCTTATAAAATGCAACGAATGGTAAACCGGGCTCAACATTTTTTTTAACCCTTTAGTTGCCGAAAAAATAGAAAAATAGAAAAAAAAATATTAAAATCGAAATGCTTAGATCGAAAAAAATAAGTTTTTTGGGTTCTCTACGTGATGTAGATTCACCAGTTTCCCGCTTGTACTACGAGTTTCCGGACACGTTGTATTATGTTGTAAAATTGTAAACTTGATAAATGCTTCAATAATAAAAAATAAATAAATAAATAAAAATAACCGATTACGGTTTCAAACAGCAAGTAATTTATTTGAAATAAGGAGTGATAATTATGTTATGTTTATTTTTAGTTCAAATATCAGAGACTGAATAATTAATTTATCATTTTAAAATAAAGGCTGATTGATTAGGATTGACAATTTTTTTCCACGAAAGCATGACCTTATATGGAAGTTTCGGTTTCGGTTTCGGCCGAACCTGAGACCGAAGCCGAAACTCAGTTTCGGTTTCGGCCGTAAAAACTAGTTTCGGTCGGACACTAATTTACTCATAAAAATATCAACGGAAATATACAACAATGCTTCGTAAGTACGATCATCTATTTTGAAAAAAAATGCATGTAAGTAATCATTTGGTGCCGTGCCTGTAATACGCTTTTTAAATGCTTATGAGTAAAGCAAGATCACAAATTGTACCATTCTTGACACCAAATTCGTTTATTTTTATTAAAATACAAAGTTAACCCAAGAGCTAAGAATGCTTTGTCTCTGTTATATTCCATTTTTATCAGCCGCACAAAATTCACTGTCAACCATAAATAAACCAAACAAACTATCGAAAATCACCTCTAGTCATAGACAAATGCTTGCCAGAACGCTTGGAGACTATCAAGCGACTTGACGGCCAGCACGTAAATTTATTTTCCGTTATTGTCTATGAATGCTTGCCTCAACAGCTTGATGCGCGCTTCAAGCCGTTGAGCCAAGCCTTAGTCTATGCCTAGACGATATTTCTCTCGAGAGGCATTTGAACATATTACTCCTTTGTCTGTGGTTTCCTGTCATTTTCGCTAGTTGAAAGTGATTTTTGTGCGAGATGGAATCTAGTAAAGAAAAATAATTATTTGTTATGTTATAATAAAGGTTATATATTAATATTTTAATATAACATTAACGTAATAACATTATTAAATTATATTTACATTAATTTAAAAGAAAAATCAGATGGATTTCTACAAATTAAACACAAAAACAATTAATACCTATTTTGTAATAATTAATCTATTTTTTATAAACGTTTTACGTGATACGCAATATCTAAAATCACCACTCAGGTACTTATTTGTCTATGATTTGTTGTCTACGCCCAAGAAATATAAATTCGCTTCAAGCGTTGCGCAATAACGTAGATTATTGCGCAATGCTTGACTCCAGCGTCAAGCCACGGAGGCGTCTACTAATATCTACAGGAATTCCAAAAACTGAAAAAATCGAACTAATATCTATGAGAATCAAAGTGTTGACGAATATCTACAGCTCAAACTGTTGATTAATACCTATGAGAACCAAAGTGTTGACGAATATCTACAGCACTGGCAGAGGTTGGATTTGTAATTGTGTGTAGCATATTGGAATAACGTAATATTGCGTATGCAGTTTAAAAAACTTAATTTATATAAGTATGTATGTAAAAATCCCTAATATCGGACTATTGGACACATTTATCTGATTAGTCCAACCTATGCTCTGTAGATATTAGTTCAACCTAAGCTCTGTAGATATTAACCAACACTCTGAAGTTCGTAGATATTAGTTCAACATATGAGCTGTAGATATTCGTCAGACATACAGGCTGTAGATATTAGTATCTGGAGTCCAAGCCACCTCTGGAGATGGTCAAAATGCGGTCAAAACTCTAGCCATAGACAAAAAACTACGTGATTGAGCCAAGCCGCTTGATAGTCTCGCCAGCCCTTAACCAACGTTAGATTACCAACGTTAATTGCACCTTATTTCATTTCGACCTATGTGAAACCATATTATTGAGTAATATTATACTCGTGCATGGGTGAGAAAAACGAGTGACATTTATTTATTTTTTGTACAACAGAATAATTCCAACACAGTAGGTACAATTTAGTTACCCTTTCAGTGTTTAGGCAAGTGACTCTTCAAAAATAGTTTTAGGGCATATAAAAAACAGTCACATCCAAATGGTTTGCAATTTCATTTAACAGCGCCACTCCCAAGCACCTTTGCCAAGACGTCTGTTCTGCCGTTCGGTACTTTAAATGAATCATGATGTCGACTTCGGCTGTAGTGGTCTGGTACATATAAATCATAGCATCCCAAGAGAACAAGGGCGGATCCAGGGGGGGGGGTCATGGGGGTCATGACCCCCCTCTGGGCTGGGTCCAGGACCTAGGTGGACCTACTTTTTACTTATATCTATTATTATAAAAATTAAATTATAACCTCCAGTGACTTGACCACGACTATGTGACCCCCCCTGGCGTTATGTGACCCCCCCTGGCGCCAAAGCTGGATCCGCCCTTGCAAGAGAAATGGGCTTTCTATGAAATTGTTCCACCTTCCCCGCTTTCCCCCTCCCTCGTCTCTTCCCTCTCCGCGAACCCCACCTCCCCCGCTCCCCTCCCCCCTGCCATTCCTCCCTGCCGCTAAAATATATGAAATACTCACATTTTCATTTACACAAATTTCATAACGTCAGAGCTTACCATTCAATATAGCCAATATGTTGTTCTGATGTATGCAGGGGCGGCCCTAGGCCGATGAGAGCGGTGCGACCGCACAGGGCGCCGTCATAAGGGGGACGCCGAAAACACCCGACCGCTGATCGACTATCTATCGATCGTGTGGTCGGTGCGGGGAGCAAGCAGTGTTGCCAACGTAGGCAATTTTTTGCCATTTAGGTTACTCAGAACGGTTAGTTTACACGCTGTAGAAAAATGTACGTCTCCGATGGATCTTGCGCCAGTACTAGCACAGCAACTTAATATTCGTTAAATCGGTTTCTTTATTTGGATTTCTTCAAGGATTATTTGTATTATGCTCTGGATCAACAAAGAGGTGAAAAGTCATATCCAAACACATAGAAGGACTATCACTGCAAAAAGTTTGCGAAACTCGCTGGGAGAGTTAGCCTTGTAGCCTTGTTAGTTCTAGCCTTGCTTCTGTTCGCTATAACTACTCTTCAGTTCATGATGCCCTTTTGAATCTTCACGAAGAAACGAATGACTCAATTGCTGCATCAAAGGCTTTGTCATTGATTCAGAACATGGAGCAATTTGAATTCATAGTTACAATGGTAGCTTGGTATGATACACTTTTTCAAGTAAACATTGTAATTAAAGCTACGCAGTCTGAAACTATGGACTTAGCAAACGCTTCGCAATTGCTAAAAAACTGCTCGAAATTTGTGAAGCAGAACCGGACTTGTTCATCTGCTCAAATAACAGCTAAGGAAATAGCTTTCCTGGCTGGGATAGATTCTACGTAAGCCAGTCCGATCCCGAAGAAAGAAGCAATTATTTGAATATGAAGCTGCAGATGAGACGCCAATAAATCCCGAAGAACTGTTTAAAATTAAGGTATTTTACCCTATCGTAGATACAATTGCAAATGCATTGGTCACTCGGTTTGGACAATTATCTAAATTCAATGATACATGGTCTTTTTGTATGTCATCAAAATAATTCCTGATAAGTATTCGTTAGAAAAAGCCTGTGCAGATTTGCAAATCATTTTAATCGATGTGGAAAAATGTGATGTCTCTAGTCGAGAATTGGTTGAAGAACTTTTGAGCCTAAACCCATTACTAAAAAATCTTGGGTAAATTTTCGGGATTAGTGTCCATGGCTATTACGAATAATTTTTAGAATAAAACTTTAGATTTGCCTTAATCCCTATAAAAGGAAACTTTTTGCATCACGGCCGGCGGAAAATAATGCATTTTAATTTTCAATGTCGTTAAATAAAATTTCTCTTCGCGAACCGATCTACGACAGCCCGCCCGCTGCCGCCCGCCATTTTGTCACTGTTATGTTGTTGGTATCCCTAACCTCACACAAACGAGAACTAGATACGATTGTAGCCGACTTCGTGGGATACATTAGTACTTACTAACTTATAGCCAATCGTTATTTTATGGTAATAATAAATATTTATTTTTATTTTATTTTAAATACATAAACGGCTATACTGCCTTTTATAAATAAACATATAATAGAGTACAAAAGTAAGAAAAATAATATCATTACTAAATAGTAGTTTTAAACTTAAAAATAACATACAATTATTTTGTGTATCACAACAAAAAATAACAAAAAAGAACAATGAGAAATATCATCATTTCATATATACGAAGGGAGGTTTGTTAACATTATAAATCTCTTTTTCATAATTACGCGCCTTATAATGCTTGTGTATGTTACCTTTACTTTAAAAAACAGCCTACGTTTTTGAATGGTTTGTTTGGCTACGCAGGATTTGTGTAGCGGGCTTGCGTATGTTATCTTTACTTTAAAAAACAGCCTACGTTTTTGAATGGTTTGTTTGGCTACGCAGGGTTTGTGTAGCGGGCTTGTGTATGTTATCTTTACTTTAAAAAACAGCCTACGTTTTTGAATGGTTTGTTTGGCTACGCAGGGTTTGTGTAACGGGCTTGTGTATATTCTCTTTATTCTAAAAAACATCCCAGGATTTGAATGGTCTGTCTCCATTCCAGTGCCTGATTAGAGGTTCGTTTACATTATATTATTAATTCTGTTTTTCATAATTACGCGCCCATCATGTATCCCACGAAGTCGGCTACAATCGTATCTAGTTCTCGTTTGTGTGAGGTCAGGGATACCAACAACATAACAGTGACAAAAAGGCGGGCGGCAGCGGGCGGGCTGTCGTAGATCGGTTCGCGAAGTGAAATTTTATTTAACGACATTGAAAATTAAAATGCTTTATTTTCCGCCACCCGTGATGCAAAAAGTTTCCTTTTATAGTGATTAAGGCGAATCTAAAGTTTTTTTCTAAAAATTATTCGGGATTAGTGTCCATGGCTATTAAGCCATGGACACTAATCCCGAAAAATTACCAAATCTTGACTCAGCAAAGCCACTACAAGTTCTTCAACTTAAAAAAAATGATTGGCAGGATATATTCCCGAATGTGAGGACAGCGCTTCGGATTTTGCTGACCATCCCTGTAACTGTCGCCAAAGGAGAACGAAGCTTAAATTAAAACGTACTTACGTTCGGCTGTGTGTCAAGAAAGACTATTAGATCTTACAATTTTATCAATTGAGAATGATATTGATCAAGGGTTAAATTATTCTGATTTAATTAAAAAAATCGCAAAAGCAAAAAAAATTGTGTTCTAGTGTTCTTATTGATTTCGCAGATTTAATTAAATAAATGTAATCAAACATATATTTTTTTCTTTATTATTTCTCATTCGTCCTACTAGGTACTTCAATTAAAGTTGCATAACTGCATAGAAAGAGCTCTATTTTTGTTAGGAGAGGAGGGGCGCCAACTAGAGATTAGAATAATTTAGCTAGGGCCGCCCCTGGATGTATGAGCCATATTATTGTAAAGTTTCATTAAAATCCATTCAGCAGTTTTTGCGTTAAAGAGTAACAAACACACATACATCCATACAAACTTTCGCGTTTATAATATTAGTAAGAAGATTAAGAAGTTTTAAACACAATTCGAAAAGTAACACTAATCAAATACTAATAATGTGATAAATAATAATGATGGTTCTGCCACTTTTCTTGCTGGAACAAATTAATTGAGAATCTTTTGTAAAATTAATTGAGAGCATTTGCATTGTAAAATGTTTTGGCTTACGAGGCTTCTTTCGGATTTAGTTTATTGTAATGGCTGATTAAGTTCTTTAAAGTACGATTGGAAAACACTTTAAACATTTTTGAAAACCTTTTATGCTAACGATTCTGATATTTTTTGTATGCCTCTACTGAAGTATAAAGCTGTACTAATCAAACAATTTAGCAGTACGTTTTTTAACAAGGACACTGTATACAGGTATTTTCTGTTTGCTTCTTCTTCACTGCTTTCAATAACTTTGTATTAATATGTATTATTTTTCTTTTGGTTTATTTATAATTAATAGGTATTATTTTTCTTATGTATTATTTTTATTTTGGTAATATGTATTATTTTTCTTTTGGTTTATTTACAAGTAAACTTATAATTTTACATTTCTTTCTTTATTCTATATTGAAAAAAAAAACATGTACGTAAAGAACACTTGTGCATAATTATAAATAATTAATAATAACTAAATTAGTAAATAATTAAATTATGCATACATTATAAATAATTAAATATTTTTGCCTGAGCTTTAGTACATAAGATAAAGTTTTTTGGCGATGATTTGTTGATTTGTGTCCCAAATTGGTCATTTCTAAATTAAATTTTACGCCTATCAAAATGTTTGTCATTTGACTGTCCTAGAACGGGAGACCTTCCTAGTTGGACAGTCAAAGCTTCTTTGTACTGATGTATTCTCTATAACAAATAAACGTTTTATTATTATTATTTTTAATTGTAAAACTAATGTTTTTAAGACAAGATTTTTTATGCATAGCACAAAGGGTAACAATTATTATAAGCAATAATTATCAGCTTGAAACACTCATCCACATTGAAAAATCTTCCGAGAAAAGATACATGACGCCAACGGGACTTGAACCCGTGTCCTCTCGATTGCCGGTCGAATGCTCTGACCACTGAGCTATGGCGGCTTATCTCGTACCCGCCAAATGATTCAATATATGCTAGTGTTTCATTCAACAATTACTGCTTATTATATTTTTTCCACCTGAAATTATTATTAATTATTACCTGTTTTATTATTATTATTATTATTAAAAAATACGTTTTTTTCTGTAAAATCGTCAGTCAGTCATACGTCACACCCTGTACTGCTATCAACAGCTAATAATAGCAGTAAAATAAAGCGGTAATTAATGAAATTTAAGCCTTTCTTATCGTTTTATTGAGGCCGCTAAGGCGCTAGAGTGCATAATCTGGGCTACTACAGCTAGTAGGCAAATGTCTTAAGTATTTGTGGGATGTGCTTATTTTTTTATCTACCAAACAGTATAATTTTCTAGGTAGAAACAATAAACTAAGTGTGCTGTTTGTTCTGTTTAATTGCTTACCTTTACGAGGTGTTGTGAAAATAAAATGCTTTATCAGAAGTAGCGGTTGGAGGTAATTAAAAAGGTTTCGTTAAATTTGTAAACGCGGTTTGTTTTGAAAAATATTTTCAGAAAATAATTATTCAGCTGTGACGGATCTACAATTACGTGCAAATGAAAAGTGTAGAGTTTTCTCTAAACTCTGGAATGAGAAATCATAATTTTTTAGGACTACTTAAATACGAAAGAAATTATTTTATTCACCGTCCTCCTCACTAGAGATTCGTGTTCCTGAGTGAACAGTAGATAGTTTGGCTAGTGTTACATCATGATTTCCTCATCTCTATGTTAGTTGATTTAATTTTTAGAAATTTAATTAAAATTAAATTTGATAATGTTATTATTGAGTTCTGCAAGTTTTTTGGTTAGTGTTTTAGTTACAGCTGTTTCGACTTGTAAGGTCATTTTCAAACTGTGGTGAAGCCACGTACGGACGACTTATTTATAAGATTTTAAATGTCAATTTTTTAAAGGTGTCTAAGTTGATTTTTTACCGGTTAAACCAATTTGTAGAGACACTAATTGAGAGAGTGCTAATGTGGGATTCGGAGTATTTCCCTTTGGTTTGCCTTGCACTAAGTGTAAGGGTTTTCTTAATTGATTTAGAATGACGTTATTGCTATGACTCATTTAAGTGCATTATATTTTTTAGGTTTGGTAAACATACTAAGTAGTGGGGAATATTTTTTTTTTACTTTATTAATTAGCGTTATGTTGGGGTCATTCGTTCGTTTATTGATTTCTAATTGTTCAAGCAAATTTAATCTAAGACCCTTTTGTTCAAGATGTAATGGTTTTGGCTGGTTATTTTTAAGTGGAACGTGATTATTCACTAAGAGATGTTCGGCGAATTTTGTTTTTATTTTTATAACATCTTATATGTTCTTTGAATCTAGTTGAGAATGCCCTACCTGTTTGTCCGATGTATGTAGCGTTACAGTCGGCGTGGTCACATTTTAATTCGTATATGCCACCGTTATTGAGTTTAGGATTTCTACTTTTCGAGTTTTTAAGGCTTGTTCCCATATTATTATTGGTTCTAAAAGCTATATTTAAACCACATTTTTTAATTTCTTTTGCAAGTTTTAAAGATATTGGGCCGAGGAATTCGAGACATGCAAATTTTTCTATTTTTTTGTTATGTACCGGATATATTAAATTAATTTTATTTTTGTATTTCTTGTTTTTTATTATTTTTTCAATGTGTTTTGCCTCATAGCCGTTATTAATCGCGATTATTTTAAGAGTTTCCTTTTCTTTTACGTATGCTTTATTATCTAAGGGAATGTTAATGAGTCGATGTACCATTGAATGGTAAGCTGATAATTTGTGGGACCAAGGATGAGTTGAATTTGCATTTATCGTAGTATCTGTAAACGTTGGTTTTCTAAATATTTCGAAGGTATGTTTATTATTACTTCTACCAATTGTCAGATCTAAAAAAAATATTTTACCTTCGATCTCATGTTCAACTGTGAAGCAGATTTTATTATTAATGGTGTTGGCCCAGTTAGTAAAGATATCTAACTGTCGGTTGGTGCCGTTCCAACAAATAAAGATGTCGTCTACATATCTGACATAATATATTATGTGTTTTGCTAAGGGAGATTTAAGCATTATATTTTCAATATAATCCATAAATATCTCTGCGAGAAGTGGACTTAATGGTGACCCCATGGGGAGACCATTTATTCCCCACTACTTAGTATGTTTACCAAACCTAAAAAATATAATGCACTTAAATGAGTCATAGCAATAACGTCATTCTAAATCAATTAAGAAAAACCTTACACTTGGTGCAAGGCAAACCAAAGGGAAATACTCCGAATCCCACATTAGCACTCTCTCAATTAGTGTCTCTACAAATTGGTTTAACCGGTAATAGATCAACTTAGACACCTTTAAAAATTGACATTTAAAATCTTATAAATAAGTCGTCCGTAGGTGGCTTCACCACAGTTTGAAAATGACCTTACAAGTCGAAACAGCTGTAACTAAAACACTTACCAAAAAACTTGCAGAACTCGATAATAACATTATCAAATTTAATTTTAATTAAATTTCTAAAAATCAAAATGGAGTTCTACGAATTAAACACAAAAACAATTTATATTTGATTTAATTATGTTTGTAAAATCGATTTTAAAATTGATTTCCGTATTTAAAATTTTAAAATTGATTTCCACAGATTCATGTTTGTTGACTTCATTATCTTAATGTGTGTTGATTTCTACATCTTCACGTTTGTTGATTTCATTGTCTTCGTGTGTAATGATTTCCACGTCTTCATGTGTGTTTATTTCAATATCTCCAGGAGTTTCCACATCTTCATGTTTGTAGATTTCATTTTCTTCGTGTGTGTTGATTTCCACGTCTTCATTTTTGTTGACTGTGGGTTGTATTGGTGTTACTTCATATTTTTTTTATGATTTCCTCATCTTCATATTTACTTAGTCATATTTGGTTTGTTTTTGTACTTGTTTATCTCCATGATATTTTTTATTGCATTTGGAAGGTTATTATATAGTTTAGGAGCATGGAATTAATGGTTTTTCTTTCCAAAGTATTTGATTTTAGGACTTCAAGTAGATTCGAGGTTTTCGACCTTGTAATGATGGTCAGTGAGGTACATACACATTTTTTTCTTTAAATTTGAGATTCAACGAGCTGCTTCATGTGGTTGTTTGAGGCAGATCCCCATTCAATAAGCCCATATTCTATACGTTATTGTGAAAGAGCATAGTCGACTTTTTGCAGATAATTTGTATTTAATACCTTTTTTTAATTTTTCTTTATTCATTGCTTTGAATGGTTACATCATTTGTGGATTTTTCGACCACCATGCTAGGCTCATGCCCATGTGACCTATATTGCGAATATTTCTAAAGAAGTAGGTTCATGTGCTTTGTGAGTTTCTTTTTAATTCTGTTTATGTAGGAGTCCCGTTGAAGATTTTCGTCGACTTCAATGCGAAGATATTTTATGCTTCTACAGTGTGTTATAAAATTATCTGTCTTTAATTTACCTGGTGAATGAGGCTCTTATACTCCTTACAGTTCTGCACTGCTTGGAGAGTCAAAGACACTTGTGTCTCCTGTACTCTATTTTGCAAGTAACCACGAGTTTCTCCGGCTTCAAGTTCTCAGTTTGGTTAGCAAAGTGTCCAAAGTATCTTAGGATTTATTGCAGGCAAACAGTTGGTAGACTATTTTAGATAGCTAATTTATCTAGCTCTTTCAGAATGTACAGTTTACTGCGCGAGCTGGCCATGGAATTCTTTCAATTCGTTGGTGACGCTAATTTTATTTATTTTATTTTAAATTTAGATACAGTTATATTGATTATATCCAATAATAAATACACATTACACACAAATAAATAATACGAATATAATAAAACGATTTCTATTTTTTAAAGCCCATTTAAAAATATCTATGTCGGATGCAAGTACTTTTTTTCCAAGCGGTATTATCAATGGTAGGTTAGTTCTGGATCTCGGAACAACGGACATCCTGCGCGCACTTGTGAAGTTGTCGGGAACATAAAACTAAAATTTTGGTATTATATCCAGAATACAGATATGGCCGTTCAGAAGGTTGTGGGCTGTTATCCTTCTTTTTTCCTCTATCGGAAGGCTATTAATAACCAACATACCGGACAGAAAGGCTGATCGACATAACCAAGGATAATATCCGAAGTCCCGAAGGTATACATATCTCAAAAACTTATTTTGTACTTTCTCTACCATTAGAGAGTAATCAAAACCCATTGATTCCCAAATTATTAAGCCGCTTTTAAAAATACTACGCCAATCGCAATTAATAAATAATAACAACGTTTTATTTTCAGGATCCAACTATTTGAGGAGCTGTGGAGTGGTGTTTCTGATTCTACTGACACTAAACATTGCATCTGGTCAAGATGCCAACTGTGATTACTTTCAAAATGTAAGTACATAGTTACAAAAAATATCGAAACCTAACGCATTCGCCGACAAGACCCAGACAAACCTCACCTCGTTAACTAAACGTAGCGAACCAACTGTGGTGGCCTATGGTAGGGTTGTTGGTTATTCAATAAATGGTTCCCGGGGCGGCGGTACTCATAGCTGCCTCTGAAACTGAATATATATTCAAACAATAAAAAAACTAAAAAAGGAACCAAAGAAAATACTTCGATGAAAGGGAAAGAGAAGTTCAATGAAAAAAGAGTCTTCTAATTGCTTCTGTCAATTTTTACCATTAACAAGCTTTATACGTAAAATACTTAAATACTTTTAAAGCAATTTGCGTAAAAAAAATTGACGTGGTCAACTTTTAAAAGGTTATTTCCATAGACATATGAATATTACTAGACCAGAACATAAAGGTGAGGGGTAGACAACAACTACAGCCGGGCGCAGAGCCGGAAGATGATTTTGGAGATATGTGATTCGTCAATAACTCAATATGACAGTATATAGGCATCTCGCATTATAATATCTCCATTTAGTTCTTAAAAGTAAACTCTGCTTTTGAATGAATAAACCTTTTTTGATGGGAGCACGAATTGCTCACCGCGTAATGAACAAATTTTCGAAGTCTAAATACGGCAAAGTAAAGTTCGCTTATTTTCAGACTCCAATATTTTGTTGCCTTATTTAGTTAGGACATTATTACAAATGTTTTATAATTTACTTACCCCAGTAAACATCGACGAGCACACGCCATGTATCTCGAGTGATAGTATATATTTACACGTTTATTGAACTTGTAACACCTACTAATATTGTTAATTATTTATGTTTACAAAAAATCTAAATAGTTAATCCTATAATGTAAAAATGTGCAGGTAGTAGCAGGCACAACCTACTACGTATACTCGCCCAACTACCCCAACTCCTACAACAGACCGTCCAGCTGCAGATGGCAGGCTTCCTGTCCGGCCAACACCTTCTGTCGCCTGCAGTGCTCGGAAATCTCCATCCCTTCGGTAAGAAACACCACCACTGTGTCATTCTTCTTCTTTCTTGCCCCCGCCATAGGGGGACATCTAGGTCTGCGAGCCAGTCTAGGGCCTCAGGCGGTGCCCTGCGGAACGCCGGGGGATAAATGGAGCGGGCATTCATTGACCACTTGTTCGCTTGTTTACACAGCATTCACACAATGCCAGCTCTTTAAGGCCCCATCATATGGGCACAACGATTATAGAAACACCTTATCCTATTGATGGCGGACGATATTTTAAAGGGCAATGAGAACCCAGGCTGTCTTTCAGTGAGGTCTTGTATGAGATGGACATTTCCCACGTTGACCTATTGCCACTCATGTTTCCACCTTCTGCGGTAAGAGATAATCGGAGGAGCCTCTCTCCTTTAATTCTTCCCGGATATTTAGCGATTCTTCTAGGCCTGGAGACAGGTCGGTCTCCCGCCCCTTACATAGTGGCAAAATTTGTAGTCTGAGGCCTGAGTGCTTAATTTGGGTGCCGCATCACTCACTGCACTACCTACGCGTGCAGTAGGCAACATTATTATAATTTTTTTTTTTTAAATGAAACATATAACAAATGTTACAATTTTACAATATAATATATACATCAATATTTCAATCACCCTCCTAATAAAGCAGCTGCTTGTGTTTAGGAGAGGACAACTAAAAAAAAATTACATTTCTTTAAATTAAAACCAAAAATATTGGTAATTTAACAAAAAAATATTAGTGATTTTATGATAAAATACAGATAAAAGTAATAAAAATATAGGTTAGTTAATAAATGATTTAAAGTAAAGGCAAAAACATATATCTAAATACGCAATACATATTTCTAAATATAATATACAATAAGTTAAATTTATGAGGTGGTACTAGAATATTTTAATTTAATTTTTTTTTTATATTTTTCATAGCTTTCTTCCGATCGTATATCAAGGGGTAATTTATTAAATAATTTTATACCCTTGAATGTATAGTGATGCTGTGCTGTTGTAGCGCACTTGAAGTGAAATGTCACAAAACTGCGCTATATAAATAAAATGTTATTATTTATTATTATTGTGGTTCGCACTAGTGGCACGGTTAATCCTCCAACAGATATTATTCTTTTGCTTATATTTAATTGTGTTAAATTATTTTTACTAAAGAAATCTTTATGTATTTGTAATAGTGCAATTTTGTCATAAATTTGTTTAAGTGGGGGAACCGGGAAATCTTGAAAAACATTTATAGTTGGATAGTAATAGGGCTTTTTTAGGATGATTTTTATTAATATTTTTTTAATTGTTTCTAATGGGAGAAGGGTTGCTTTGTATGCACCCCCCCAAGCCACGATTCCATATTGTAGTACAGAGTGCGCAAGTGCATAATAAATATCTTTTAGTATTTTTAATGATACAGTATTTCTTAATCTAAAATATATATATATCAGTTTTCTCATTCTGTCTACTGTGGAATTTATTTGACTTTTCCATTTGATGTTATTATCGATAATTATTCCAAGATATTTTATTCCTTCTTTACTACTAATGTATATACTGTTTGAGTTACAGGGTCGATTCTAAGAAGGCAATTTCTTTCGTGAATTTTTATGCTTAGATTTTTATTTGAGATATTCCCTGTTAGACTATAAGGTATAAAATGGGTTTTCTCGACATTTAGTGTCAATAAGTTTTCGTCAAACCACACTTTTACGATATTTATTGCATTATTAGCTAATATTTCGACCTCATTCCAAGAATTTCCTTCAATAGTTATCACTGTATCATCTGCGTATGATATAATGTTTCCAATGATTGGGAGTTCAAAAAGTTCATTAGCATATAATATGAATAGTAAAGGTCCTAAAACAGTTCCTTGTGGAATTCCAAAATCTATATTTTCTATTTCACTTAGTTCATTGTTTACTTTTACCTGATGAGTTCTTTGATAGAGATAGCTTTTTAACCATGATTTAGCTTTGCCAGTTATTCCTATATTATTTAGTTTATTAATTAATTTTGAACGTGAGGCACTATCAAAAGCTTTACGGAGGTCAATGAATATGCTTAAGCATTTTTTGCCTCTATCTAATGTTTTGTAAATAAGCTTAGTTAATTCTGCAATTGCGTCTTGTGTGCTAAGTTTATCTCTGAAACCGTATTGACTAGGGTTAATACATTTTTGGTTATCTGTATAATCAGCAATTTGTTTTTTTATTACTTTTTCGTGTATTTTTGCAATGTTGGATAATAAGGATATTGGGCGGTAATTGTTTACTTCTTTTGAATCTCCGGATTTATATACTGGGATTATAATGGCTTTTCATTGAAAGACTTAATAATTGTGCAGACGCAGCTTCATACTTTAAAAATGATTCATTGAGTGTACGAAAAACATCACATAGACACATTATTCCTGATACACGCCCGAAGTTGCTACATAAGATACAATTTAATGTATCTGGGCGGTCCACACGCTCTTCCGTTCTGTATAAAGTGGATCAAAGCAAAACAAGCTGTAAACAATATACTATTTAAGAATTACAATAACATGTTATTAAACGTGGAAATTTTCAAACGAGAACTGAATATTTTACTACCTAAAAAGTCCATAAAATCTTGTTCTGATATGTCAACTCCCTTGTTTCTATCATCCATTGTGTAATCAAGCTCTTCTTGTAGCATAATTGCAAATTCTCACGGCCAATAATAATGTTGTTAGGCGGCCTCCTGCTTCTTGCATTGGTCACGATTGCAATTCTACTTTACTGAATTCTGATCCCTGATCGTTCACAGACCACAGGATGCTCTGGCGACCGTCTCCTGGTGTCCAAGACTGGAGATTCTGCTCTGACAGGAGCCGAGAAGTACTGCGGAACGGGATCTCTGGATATCACATCCTCGTCCAACAGGATCTCAGTGGGTGAGTAACCTTTATTTACATAAATAACTACTGAGCAATTAGCTACTTAATCAGTCATTTACTCGGTGCGGAGGTAGAGCGTCTATGGGAAGGTATTACAGTATTTTTTAGTATTTGTTGTGCCTCTTGATTTCCAACAGTAAGACAACTTAAAATATGTTGGGTATCTTCCAACTAAGTTATATGTTCGAGTAATATTTGATTTATTTGATTATCGTTAATATTTAAAATGAATATTAAACTGGACAGACGTCCTTACTAGACTGTGCCCAAAGTAGTTTTGCCGCTGCAGTGAACCGTTTGTGCCTAAGACACGAACGACAATAGATAGTACTCTTCTGATATCATACTGCCATCTGTTGGGATATATCAGAACTTCGTATTACAAACAAAGCATCGACATCTATTGAAGGAAGCTGAAACTACATGATTAATCAATACACTACAGTAATGTTAACAGTCGGCATATTTTGTCAGGGCTCCTATCAGAGAGTAACTTAAATAACCTACATAAATATCTGAGGAGCGTAATATAACAACTGATATTCTGGGCCTATGTGGCTTTTAAACATGTTACCTTGTTGATAAGAGTAATTTTTAGCGACAATTTTGGAAACAATGGGTTGTAACAAATTCAGTATAGTTTCCTAAACCCTAGAAAAAAATCCCTAAAATGAAATAACCCTAAGCGAATCGACGAAGGTTTGCAAAAAGCGCAAATAAAATATGGTTTGTGATCCAGGGTTAAGCCCTAAAAGTAGTGAATATATGAAAAAAATTATGAACTTAGTTAGTAGAGACTCAATGCAATTTTCGACCCATGTATTGATCCCAGGCATCGATATATTAACTAAAGATTAGCCCTTCCATACCCAATTTCAATCCCCAAGTGACACCACCTACGAGAAATTTCATAATACAACTACCCACCGAATTCCGTTGCATCTCTTGCGTGATGTAGTTGTTTTACTAGGAAGAAATTAAACATTTTTTTATCAAATGTTACTTTTCTCGATACGCTGCTTCGAATTCATAAGTTATGTACAAATTTTTGTAGATATTCATATAAATTATTAAATTGTTAATAATAAAGTCCGGGATAGCCCATACCTAAAATATTTCTAACTGCCTGAAATTTGTGTTTTAAAAATGATCTTCACAAAGCTAGAGATTCCGTAATTCCGTTACCGCGAACTTCCTGGAAAACAAATTAGCTCCACGCAGACCAACTAAAGGTACAAACCATTGCTTCTAGCAATCTTTTGACTGTGAGATAATGGACTTTCTTTTTGATAAATGTTTTCGTAAACCAATATTTTTGGTTCCGGCGTCATTTTTAAGACCTACACGCCTTGTTAGATATACTTGGTCGAAGATCCCAGGGTACATTCTCAGATCTCAGTTTTGACAGGAGAGCAGCTCATTCGGAATACTCCGTAGGCATCTTATTTCATTCTTCGATGGTTTAGTCCTACATGGCTTCTTTCGTTCTTTCTTTACTCTCTATTCAACTTCAATAATTGTTATTCTTCAGGTCTAATAGCTCTGGTCGGCAGTGCTGGGGGGAGGTTTATGTGCACCCTGACTTCTACCCAAGCCACCGCTCCCCCCACGACCCCGAGCACTTGCATTGACTGCGGATGGAAGAGAACTGTAAGTATGGGAGTTACTAACTTACTGAAATATTTGAGTTATAACGAGAGACACCGCGCGAGATCGAATAGGTACTTTCTCGCTTACACATAATGCGGCAACCTTGTCTACGAACGCAGGACATCGTAGCGATCGTATTGATCAGGCAATTAAGGCGCCGGATCCCTGCTCAAAAAGAAGAAGATGGAGAGATATGTAATTGTGCGCTAATATTTAAAACGGTAAAATTGAAGCGAAAATTGAGAAAATGTTCAATAAACCACGACTCGTTAAAATGGGCCCCTTAAATTAGATAGCCCTCTTGAGGGCTATCTAAAACAGCATTTAAAGAAACACTGTGAATATTTTCATGCATATAACTTGTAAAATAAATGAATCAGACATGAAAATAATAATTTTTGGAGCATAGCATACTTTGCGATTTTTTTCTATCGACGGAATTTCATATAATTTGCATTTCGGCGTGAGGAATGTATAGATATAATCTTCAAATATAATGTACTTTTTTTAAGAGCTTAAAAACTTCAAATGTTTAAGGGGGATATGCAAGAAATCGGTAGAAATTCGGGTAGTGGCGGCTTAATAAATCAGCTAATCAGTGGGCAGTTCCCCGTTACCTACGACTACCTACCGTAGGATGTACCACCAGCAGCCCTATATAAACGACTGCACGGTCTTGAACCGGCAATTACATGCAATTTTAGTAGGGTTTTTACATAACAATTTTTCCCTACCGATAAAACACAAGGCCTATAACAGCCAGGTACTATTTTAAATACCCACATGAGGTAAAAATTGCAAGGCGCATATGACGCCGTTCTATTTGTATAAGGAAGATTAACTTTAAATTCAGTAAATTTAAATGATTCTTCTCTTCAAGATACATAAGAAACTAGTAAATGAAAAAAAAAATGAACCGGCCGAGATCCAGATACATCCCAAGAGCTCGGTACCTGAAGCTAATACTGAGATATGACGTGTGCAAGACTACTTTAGGGAGAGGGAAGAGTATCCAGTGGATTCCCATATCTCTCATAGAGATATCCAGAATCCAGATTAAACTCCTAAGGCACAATACCTGAGGTCAATAGTGAGATTGTTTTGTACACTTTGATATGGTAAAGGAACCTCTAGAGCTAGAGATTGTCAGCCTCCAGACTTCAGTCGGAGATTACGTACCGCATTTATTTTGCGATTCTTCGTTATTTTCGTATACATATAACTTTATACCGTGTACGTATTATTTTGTTATGTTATTTTATTTTTAAGTAAAACTTCTTTACGCACGCTTGACTGGGGAGTAAGCTGGTGAATGCGTGACGAGAGCATTACGAAAAGTGTGATCGAGCGAGGCGAACGATCGGGCCTTTACGCACGCTTGACTTGGGGAGTAAGCTGGTGAATTCGTGACGAGGGCGTTATGAAAAGGTGATCGGGCGAGGCGAACGGAAGTTGAGAGGGAGATATAAGTTAGTGAAGTTTTACTTCAGTCGTGTGGTCTAAAGCACACTCGTTTTTTTCTGAATAAAAGTTCTCTGTTACAACCTCACGCAGTATTTAATATAATTTAATATTTAATAATAATAATAATAAGTATTTAATAATATAATAGTACACAACTGCTAACCCTGTACAAATTACAAGTGCGCTCCACGGTTGAATTTGGCAGCCACCTCTGGTCTGGAGCTCCAAAATACCTGAAAAATACTCCCGACTCTGTGCAGAAACGGGCGGTCCGTTTGATAGATTCTCCCATCTTAACAGACGGATTGCAATCTTTAGAGCACAGGCGTCGGGTGGGAATGCTATCCTTGTTCTACCGGTATTACAATGGAAGATGCTCCGAGGAACTAGCACCATTGATCCCTTCGGCACCGGTGCATAGTCTGGAAACACGCCAAACGCGTGCTTAACATTTATACACGGTTAATATTTGTCACATGAGAACGGGTCGTTTCTTCAACTCGTTCTTGTGTTCAACAGCTCGGCTGTGGAATGATTTGCCGGCCTCTGTGTTTCCTCCTTCCTACACCATGGGTCTCTTCAAGACCAATGTTCATTCCTTCCTCTCCTCAAAAAGACCCTCCACACAGCATCCCAGATGGCATAGGCCCTGAGGGAAATTATTTTCCTCAGGGCCTCCTGTGTGGAGTTAATGTAAAAAAATAAAAATAAAAAATAATAATTTTAACTTTATAAATTGACGCCCAACGTAGGGCAATGATGTAAAGCAGG
Source organism: Limnephilus marmoratus (assembly GCA_917880885.1). Taxonomy (NCBI): domain Eukaryota; kingdom Metazoa; phylum Arthropoda; class Insecta; order Trichoptera; family Limnephilidae; genus Limnephilus; species Limnephilus marmoratus. The sequence continues at coordinate 23,439,016 of OU862928.1, read as the reverse complement.
GGTTCCCAATCTTTTTCAGCCAGCGGCGCACTTACAAGTTTAGTATTTTGTCACGGCGCCCTACTTTAGTAAGCTATTTGGAATATACATAGTGACTACATATATATATTATAGTCGAAAGAAATAGGTACCTACAATAATAGTAGTTGGGTAGATAGGCACAAAAATTAACGCATCCACAATATGAAATTGAGTTTTATTATAATTATTAGAATTCAGAATTGGAACAGAGAACAACAAAAAAGACGTAAGAAAAATATAAAATACGATAGTTACTCAGTCAAATCAATGTGACGGGTGAGTTTGACGATTTCCGCACAGTTTTTAAAAGCGGGGAATAAGACTTGAGACTGCTACTCTCATTTCTTGCTCCACATTGATCTTTGAGCATTTTGTTCTTGATTACAGCTACAGCTGAAAATCCAGCTTCACATAAAAAATATGACGTGGCAAACGAATGAAAAATTTTAAAGCTTTCGAAGTTAAATTTGGATATTCATTTTGAATCGATACCCAAAACTCCACCAAATTGGAACTGGTGAATCTAGTTTTGAGGCTGTTGTCTCAAGAGACTCTCTTGCTCTTGTGTTTTGAATCCTGGCGGAGCTTGTGCACGGAAAGCGTCTTGGATCCACGCAAATTATTCGACATCATCATCTGCAAAGTACTTCGAAAACCATTCGTTGAGCTTCGATAGGTGTTCCGTGAAAAGGGCCATCAGGTCTTGACATACAACCAGTTTATTAGATGCCGCATATTTATCCAATTAAGTAAACGGACATTGCTAGCAAGCAGTCGTGGGATGGGTAGGGTATCAACGGTTTTCAAGCACAAAGGTACTTTTCAGCGAGTGAGCGACGGCGACGAGTATGTACCTATGTTCTTTAAAGATGCGCGAATATTTCTGGTTTCGAATGATGATGAGGATTTACTCACGGCGCCCCTCTTTACTTTCTACGGCGCACCTGGGCGCCGCGGCGCACACTTTGGGAACCCCTGATGTAAAGTGTTACCTGGGCTACCTGGGCTACCTGGGCTCCATCATAACGCAGGACAATGAAGACCCAGTAGAAGTAAGAAAGCGCATTACAGCCGCTAACAAAACTTACTTCGCGTTGCTGCCAGTGTTCAAATCCCGAAACGTCCATAGGAAAACCAAAATAACCTTATATAAAACAATTATCAGAACGGTCTTGGCCTATGGATGTGAGGCGGGAACACTGACAGCAAAGTCAGCGGAACGGCTGGACATCTTCGAAAGAAAGGTACTTCGAAGAAACTTAGGAGCGGTGCGAGAGGGAGAGGCATGGAGAATCCGCCACAATAATGAGCTCTATGATATTTACCAAGCTCCCAGACTCTCCACCCATTTAAGACTCCAAAGATTAAGATGGGCCGGACATGTGCACCGAATGCCAAGCACACGAGTACCGAAGAAGGTTCTGACAGGACACCCGGGAGGTAAACGAAAGGCGGGCAGACCTAGACTGAGATGGGAGGATGATGTCAGGAAGGATGCAAGAGGATTACTCCATGTTGCAGATTGGAAGACGACGGCCGAGGACAGAGGGCGGTGGAGGCTTATTTTGAAGGAGGCCAAGGCTCGAAATGGGCTGTAGCGCCATTGAAGAAGAAGAAGAAGATGTAAAGTGTTATTTAATGTTATGGCATTTGATTTGTATCGTTCCATTGTCATTGGAATTAAAGATGTATACATTCTACATTATTAATTGAAGACAATCAATCGAAAATTTAAAACAGAATAATCAGAAAAAGATACGGTCGCAGCTATGAATTGAACCCATAAACGACCTCAGCCTTGCCGGGGTTCTACTCTACCACTGAACTATTTCGACTAGGTCCCCTTCGGTCATATTTAACTCTACCATACTTCGATTTCGACTAAGAACTACAAACATAATCTTCATTTTCTTATCGCATATTTTTATTGGCTGCTATCTTTATTTTATTATGTTTTCAATAGAGAATCGCTAATATTTTTTTCAGTGATCTTATTTTATTTTATTTTTATTTTTATTTTTATTTTTATTTTTGCAGAAACAAACAGTACATTATTACATAATGGGAAATATTTACAAAGTTATAGAATTAATACAATAATTGGTACCAATGACATGTCGCTGTTATATACTTATATTTTTGTGTGATAAATAATACATTATATCTACCTAAATTAAGTTAGTAACTTATTGAAGGAGAGGGGTGTGGGAGAGTATTTGTATGTGTGTAAATGAGGGTGTGTGTGTGTGTGGATGTGTGTGTTATGTGTGCGAGTTCAGTGTGCTAAAATGTTTTTCTTAAATAGAGGGAGGGAATCAAAAAATATATCGGTATTTGTGGTTTTTTTAATAGAGTTGAAACTTTGAAGGATGCGGGAAATGGGGGAGTTGGCTGCAGCGTTCGTATTATTACTGGTTGTGTAAAAAAGGTTGGTGTGGCGGGTTCTTTTAGATGGGATGTTAAAATTTATTTGGGATAGAAGTTCTGGGCAGTCTATTTCGTTATGTATAATTTTATGGAGAAATGTCATGTCAGCTACCGTTCGCCTGGATTTCAGGGATTGGAGAGTGCAGATGTAATTATTGTTGTATTTATAACCGAGATACTTAATAAATTTATTTTGTATGCGCTCTATGTTATTGACGTATTGGGTGTATTTGGGATTCCAGACAGGCGATGCAAATTCCAGTGTACTTCTGACTAGTGAGGAGTAAAGCATTACTAGAGTATGTGGATTTCTAAATAATTTACTGAGACGTAGTATAAAACTTATATTACAATTTGATGATTTACTCATTAAGTTTTTCCAAAAATAAAATTAAAATATGCAACCTGAACTTGCAGAAAAGTCATATAAGTATAGTACATTTGCGGCACGCTGCAGAATGGAAGCTACTCTCAGTATTGCCCTGATGTAAGACCACCATTCAGAATTGAAACATTTCTTGAAATGGCTTTAGCCGTGTTTGGTGACCAGAACTGAATAGCCAGGTACTTCCCCACGTTCCTCCTCCCCTTCTCCTTCCCCTCCCCACTATCTTCAACCTCACAACATACCCGAATTGGGGATGCTATAGTCTCACTGGCTCCACACAGGAGTACTTGGGACTCTTCTGCGGTATTCATATAAAAAAAATTATAAAAAAACTGTTTGGATTGCATTTAGTTAGGGAAGAATCATACATAAAGATAAGTTCTCAGTCTAAGATGACACAGTTAAATATGACCAAAGGGGATAAAGTCGAATTAGCTCAGTAGTAGAGCCGAGCCCCATAAAGGTTAAGGCATCAGACCACTGTAAAAAAAGTTGACATTTTTTTATTTCATTTTCTGAAAGAGAGGGGCCGTAGTTAGTTGGTTGATTACCATACCTTCAGGGCCATATTCATCATTGGAACAGTTTAAGACTTAGTGCATACATATACCGCCGCCCCGGGAACCTTTATTGGATAGCCAACACCTCTGCCATAGGTCACCCCAAGTGGTTCGCTACGTTTGGTGATTTAGCAGGGGTGCCCGGGTTCATGGGGTGAGGTTTGTCTAGGTCTTGGAGGCGGATGACCAAGACACACTGAACCCCAGATTCCAACCCGCCCCTTAAACCCTTTTCCTTCCCAGAACTCTCCTCTCCTTCCTTTCCTTAAAAAAACCCTCCACACAGCATCCCCAAAGATGACATAGGCCCTGAGGAAAATATTTTCCCATTTGAGCTCATGTAAAAAAAAAAATTCAAATCGGATGCATAGTTTTTTAATATGTTGTCAACCGGGTTGTAACTCATAGTTTTGAGAAAAACGCGTTCAAAGTTTTGCTGAAGGATAATTCAACATACAAACTGTTTTTAAAAAAAAAATCACGTCAACTCAAATCAACAACGGTTTCACATAAAATGCAGCAGGTATATCCGTCAATTTTCACGAATTTATTTAAAACATTTGGTGAGAGCATTCGTAACAATTGCATCATACAGAATAGTATATTAAAATATAAGTGGATAAACAGGTCTTTAAAACACGCGCGATTTTTCGAGCACGACGGCGTAGCCGAGTGCTCGAAATAAAGCAAGTGTTTTAAAGACCAGTTATCCACGAATACTTTACGCTATTTTTTTTATTGGTACACTTTGAAAACATAAATATTGATATTATTATTAAAAATTTGGAAATAAGAACTATTAATGAATTCGTGATGTGACATCACAATATCTTGTTGTCATGGAAATGAAAAACACAAACATTAATTTGCAATCTGTCACATAAGATTAATAGTTGACATCACAGTTTTACTAGTTATTGTGTGTTGTAAAATGAGTTCTAACATTGATAATTTAAATACCAAAGCAGAATCGCGGTTAATACCTGAAAAATCCAAAGACGTTTATAAAAAAAGAATATGAAAGGTTCATAACATGGATGGAGGAGCAAAACGTAGTAGATGTAGATGAACGAGTTGTGCTTTGTTGATGTTGCCATGGTAACTTTAAAAAACGCGCGTTCCATAAAGTGCGATTTAAACACGCTAGAGCGTACTTTAAATTAGTAAAAAAGGGCACCAATAATTTTTTTTTTTTTTTTAAATACTATTTTTCTTACAGTGGTCTGGTGCTTTAAAGTCGTGGGTTCAAATCCTAGAAGCGATAATAACTTTATGTTTCATATTTTCAATTGAGAGTCGCCAATGTTGTATTCAAAGATTAAATATTACAGTTCGAAGTTTCACACATAAAGTTTTTTTTTTACATTAACTTTACACGGAGGACTTCAGGAAAATAATTTCCGTCAGGGCATATGTCATCTGAGATGCTGTGTGGAGGGTCTTTTTGACGAGAGGGAGGAATGAACATTGGTCTTGAAGAGACCCGTGTTGTAGGAAGGAGGAAACAAAAAGGCCGGCAAATCGTTCCACAGCCGAGCTGTTGAACACAAGAACGAGTGGAAGAAGCGACCCGGTCTCATGTGACAAATGTCAACCGTGTACATATATTGGGCACGCATTTGGCGTGTTTCCTGAATATGCACCGGTGCCGAAGGGATCAATGACGCTAGTTCCTCGGAGAATCTTCCATTGTAATACAAGTAGAACAAGGATAGTATTCCTACCTGACGCGACGCCTGTGCTCTAAAGTTTGCAATCCGTCTGTTATGATGGAAGAATCTATCAAACGGACCATCCGTTTCTGCACAGAGTTGAGTGTATTTTTCAAGTATTTTGGAGCTCCATACCAAAAGTAGCTGCCAAAGTCAACCGTGGGGCGCACATGTGATTTGTACAGGGTTAGCAGTTGTGTACTATTAAAGTATTTGCAGGCCCTGTACAGTACGCCCAGTTTCTGAGAGACTAACTTTACTCTGGCTTCGATGGTTATTATTATTTGTTATTCGAAGTTATCCAAAAACAAAACATAAAAACTAATTATTCTTTTCCTATTGCAGTCCAGGATCGTCGGTGGAGTGCAAACGCTGGTAAATGAATATCCAATGATGATCGGGCTTGTGGACGTCACGCTCAAGATCGTGTACTGCGGAGGAACAATCATCACCACCCGTTGGGTGCTGACTGCAGCCCATTGCCTGGATAACCAACAAGCTTCCAACGTAGCAGTCTTGTACGGAGAACACAACTTGAGAGTTGGAAGTAGGTGTTTTCTTCTACTTAATAGTATTGTACGAATCAAACTTGCGGACACCGTCCTAAGCTGAAGAATGCATTCTGTTACTGAATGCTTATGTCAACAGACAGCTAGCTAGCAACCGCGTCAGCGTTTCCGATGTGCAGAGAAATGAAAAATGATTAGTAGTATATTGGTAAGCAGAGTTACAATAACTAAATATTATAGTAACACCTTTCGTATCGTGAAATCTTTGCCCCATCGACTGCAGCTGGTTAGGTCGTCTAATGAACACCACTGGTGCGTCAACGGTATCGGAAATTTCCTCATCTTGGCTGCCATCGGAGCAATGGCTGCGGAAAAGTTGCCAACCTATCGACTTCCACTCATCAGCATATTATACCACTGGCTTCTTCAATTTGATGAATTTGGTCCAGCGTCATAATGGTTGAATGAATTGAATCTATTTTATTGAACTTGAAACCCTCAGTGTCAACAAGACGGCTCTTGAAACGTTTAGAAGTAATTTACACCATTGGCTTATATATTTTCAAAGCTTTTGGAAGAATCTGGCACTGAATGCTCGTTATAATGCTGATATTTTCATTCTCTCATCATTTCGTTTTTCTTACAGCTGAAACTACCGGAACAACCCTTGTGCCAACAGACCAGCTTATTAGACATCCGCTTGTGTAAGTCAATTTTTTATATGCATATAATTATAACCGCTCGCACTTCTTGATAATAAATCAAAGATTTTCTGGAAGCATTTTTTGCTCTCTACATTGCCATTCTTCTAAATATCAGGCTTGCCTCAAGGATCTCAACTAGGACCACTTTTAAATTTGAATGTGCTGTACTCCTAAAACAAATCATTATAATGGGTGTTATTGTATTTTTACAGAATCTATTATATTTTCAGGGAAACAGAATAAAAGTAACCCTAATACACAATCATGGTTTGTGCTACAAGCCTATCGATGTTGAAGAGAGCTTTATCAACACTAGTATAATGAGATAAATCAAAAGAGTAAACGATTTATATGAATAATTACATCCAGTGTGTAAATCAATATGGATTATAACACATCGCCAAAATTATGACAAAAGTGAACGATCTTTTTTTATTGTGGAGCATTTTCACAAAGAGAATATACCTGAGAATCCCCCTGGGTCAATATTATGATAATCTTTAAATGCACATTCAATCGACTGTTAGACGTGATGGATAACAAGAAAACTCAATTCATGTATTAAAGTACATATGTCTATAATAACGTATACTTGTAAATGCCTTCGAGGTGTGAATAAATTAATAAATAAATAAAATAAAATAAATACAAACAAAATAAATTTTAAAAGTTTGGGGTAGATATTTTTATATCTTTATAAAAACGCTCCTCAATTTCTCATTTTAAATCGATGTCTAACCATAAGTTATAATATTTTAATATTATTTTAGGTCAGATTACAATAATGACATTGGCCTGATAAGGACAAAAAAGATCATAAACTTTAGCGCCAAAGTTGGACCTGCCTGTATGCCATATTCCCTCACCAGCACAAATTTTGCAGGAAAAACGGCCGTCTCCATAGGTACAAAATTCAAAATAATAACATGAAAATGAATAAAACATTATTATTTTTACTTTTTTAGCAACGGTTACCAAAATGATATTGGACTGGTCAGGACAAGCCAAATCATAAACTTTAGTACCAAAGTTGGGCCAGCGTGCCTGCCTTTCTCGTTAACCAGTTACAACTTTAATGGAAAAACTGTTACTGATCTAGGTAGGAAGAAGAGAAGTGACGGATTTAAAAGCAACTAACGATGATTGAATAGTAACAGCTTTGAATTTGACTGCTTAATATTGAGTTTTGACTTTAACATCAACTTAACTTTGATTTTGCCACTTGAGTTTGCGCTAACCAGTTTCAACGTTACTGGACAAACTGTTACTGATCTTGGTAGGAGGAAGAGAAGTGACGGATTTAACAACAACTAACGATGATTGAATAGTAACAGCTTTGAATTTGACTGCTTAATATTGAGTTTTGACTTTAACATCAACTTAACTTTGATTTTGCCACTTGAGTTTGCGCTAACCAGTTTCAACGTTACTGGACAAACTGTTACTGATCTTGGTAGGAAGAAGAGAAGTGACGGATTTAACAGCAACTAACAATGATTGAATAGTAACAGCTTTGAATTTAACAGCTTAATATTGAGTTTTGACTTTAACATCAACTTAACTATGATTTTGCCACTTGAGTTTGCGCTAACCAGTTTCAACGTTAATGGACAAACTGTTACTGATCTAGGTAGGAAGAAGAGAAGTGGCGGGTTTAACAGCAACTAACGATTGGCAGTAACAGCTTTGAATTTAACTGCTTAATATTGAGTTTTGACTTTAACATCAACTTAACTTTGAGTTTATCTTTAAGCTTATCGTTGAGCTTAACAATTATATAGGTAATAACTATATAATAGCAATTCAACTAACGTTAACGTAACTTTTTCTTAACTCTGAGTTTAATTTTGATTTTAGCTTTTAACTAAACTTTCAGATTAGCTGTGCCTTTTTATGTTAGCTGCACAGAGGAGGCCCTGAGAAAAGTGACTCCCCTCAGGACCTACGTCATCTTTGGGGATTCTGTGTGGATAGTATTTTTAGGAAAGGAAGGAGAAAAAATTCTGGGAAGGAAATAAGCAGTAGGAGGGGTCAGTGTGTCCAGGAGCGACAGATGTATAAATCCATCCATTCCAAGGCGGTAGAAGGCAATGTTCCAAAAGAGTCCTGCTGGATAAGTCAAAAGGTCTCTCTCAATCGGTCTCTCCGATTCGGCCTGCCTGTTGTAGTTGGTGGGCAGACACATCCACCGCCAAGACCCGCCAAAACTGACAAAACTCACCCCATGAACCCGGACACCCCTGCTAAGTCACCAAACGTAGTAAATCACTCAGGGTGAAATATGACGAAGGGTTGGTTATCCAACAAATGGTTCTTAGGGCGGCGGTACCCATACCCACCTTCCAAATTGTTTGCTTAACTTTTAGAAGAACTTCGAGAATAACTTTGAGCTTGGCTTTGAACAGAACATTACGAGTAAATATACTTGTATCTTCGAGCTTAATCTTTATATGACTGTGTTCCAGTTTAGCTTTAAGCTTTACATTTTTCAACTCTGAATTCATTGTTGATTTCAACTTAACTTTCAGTTTAACTGAGTGCTTAACTTTGAACATAACATTTTTAAAAGCTTAGCTTTGTTTTTAAACTCTGAGTCGACTTTGATTTATACTTTGAACTTAATTTGAAAATTAACTTTGAAATTTGATGAGTTGTTAAAATTCTGTGTAACAACCCGTCCTAACTCTTTTCTATTTAACTTTGAGTTAAATTGTGGGCTTAACTTTGAGCTTAGCTAACATAACATAGAACTAGGCTAACATATCTTGGAATTTTCTTTCAGCTAAACTTACAATTTTTGTGTTTTAGTTTTTTTTTTAATCTCGATTATAAATTAAAACTATTTATGTAACAAAGTGGTTGTTTGGCGGTATCTATGTGCTTTCGGGGATACTAAATTGTTTTGTTTTCATGAACTGCGGAATGATGACAACTGAGTCGTAGATGTCGTTGAAGTGTCCTTTTGGATACAAAATTTAATTTATTGAAATTTTATTGCAACATGACAAAAACGCAAACTGCCTAATCATTGTAATTTTGAATCATTGTGGATTTTACTCTTGCTGGATCAACATGTAATGGTGATCGAATCTGTTTTCCGTCATGAAATATTATCAAATTTTGCACCATTTCTAACATGCGAAAATAACCAAAAGGCTGCCTACGCACCAGAAGATCGCTCTACATATAAGATTAGTGTCTTTGTTGTACATGTAGACCAGTGCCGATTGACATTTTGCAGATATATTTTTGTCAGCGAGTAGATTTATTAATCAAATAATTTTTAGGGCATTATGCCCAGCGAGATTACGAGAGATGGGAAGGCTGATAGAGATATTGAAAGAAGGGTGAATGCAGGTAACTCTATTAATGGAGGACTGAACGCCGTTGGCAGCAACAAAAAACTGTCCAAAGACGCGAAACTGGCCGTCCATAATGGAGTACTGGTACCTACCCTGATGTATGGCAGTGAGGCATGGAACTGGCAGAGGAAGGATGAAAGTAGACTGAACGCTGTATAAATGAGATCCCTGAGGCGTATGTGTGGTAAAACCATGTATGATCGTGTGAGAAATGTGGAAATCCGCAAAGAATGCAAGGCTGATGTAAGCGTGATGAGTAAGATCAAGAAAGGAACGCTCCGATGGTTTGGGCATGTAGAGCGAATGAACGAGGAAAGGAGTGTAAGGAGAATATATGAAGCAAATGTGAATGGTAGAAGAAGTCGAGGACGCCCAAGAAAGACATGGCACGACCAAGTGAATCAGATACTTGAGTCGGGCCATGTCAAGAGTCAGAATAATAGAAGAGAATGTATGAGACGTTGTATGAATGTAAACGAGGCAAGGAATGTGTGCCAAGACCGGGATGTTTGGCGGTCCGTCCTCTCTGCCTACCCCTGCGGGGAAACGGCGTGATGGTTAGTTAGTTAGTTAGTTAGTTAGTTAGTTATGCCCAGCGAGTTTGGGTTATTTACTCATCCCAGTCTCACATATTATGTCAAGTGGAAAACCAAATTAGGGAGCGTTCAAGTATTACGTAACGCAATTTTTGAAGATTTTAGACCCCCCCTCCCCCCCATGTAACGACCCGAAAGTCACAATTAAGTTGCCCAACGTACTGAAATGTCGCTTAAATACCCTTTTTCTTGATTTTATTTCGTTTGCGGTAATAAATAAAACAAGAGATTTCGAGAGCGAAAAGGGTTGCCAAATTGGAAGATTTGAATTCCCTAGTTTTTTTAATCTAAATAAAGAAAAACATGTTACGTAACGCGTTGTTCGAACCCCCCCTTCCCCCCCTCGTAATGCACAGTAACGTTTCACAAGACCTCCCCCCCCAAGTGCGTTAGGGGCCGTTCAAGTATTACGTAACGCACTTGGGGGGGTCTGGTGAAACAACATCATTCATATGTTGCATAAATTATTATTTTTTTAATTTTTCTTTTGCTGTCTTCCAAATTTGGTTGGCATTTTTGGTTGCGCTGCGCTGGCAAGTCAGCATGAGAGCCTTTATAGGCCAATAACAGCTGATGATGTAAATCTCCCGGTTTGGAGGACATTATAATTGCTAAAAACTCACATTAACAATACTGACTACAGCAAATTGTGTTTATGCGTATTTCGTGTTTAAAACACTAAAGAATACTGACAACGAAAATAAAATGAAAATGACGCACAATACAGTCGAGGAATTCCCCGTACAACATAAACTAAAAGGCTTGCCAACTTGGAAGATTTCAATTCCTTAGTTTTTTATTTAAATAAAGTAAAACATGTTACGTAACGCGTCCTTCGAACCCCCCCCCCCCCCTTCCCCCCCCCCCCCCCCCGTAACGCGCCGTAACGTTTCACCAGACCCCCCCTCCCCCCCCAAGTGCGTTACGTAATACTTGAACGGCCCCTTACTCCCTTTTCAACAAACGTCAAAAATGTACATTTATTGCTTCTTTCAAAATATTCAAGTAATTTTAGAAAAACAGCGCGGAGACGTAATTTTTAACAAAGAAATAATCACATAGTATGTACACAATATTCTTAATTCTAATATTGTAGCCTGTCGGTTAAGCTGAAAATGAAGCTATGGTGTAGTAGGGTGGTATTTAAAAAACGTTAAAAAAAATCTACTTCAAATTGAATAGATTTTTTTAACTTTATATAATTCAAACCTGCTACATATGTTTTTTTTATTGAAGTAAAACTTCTTTACGCACGCTTGACTTGGGGAGCAAGCTGGTGAATGCGTGACGAGAGTGTTACGAAAAGCGAGGCGAACGGTGGTTGAGAGGGAGATATAAGTTAGTGAAGATAGAAAGAGAGAGAGTTGCGTTTCATATTACTGTAGGGGCAAGAGATAGAGGTGCGAGCACACATTTTCTTTCTCTCTTTCTGTCAAAGCCAGTTACGTTTCGTATCTAAGCCATGCACAGTGCAGGCCTATTGTCTGATCCTCCTCCTCACTATGAAATTCTGTGCCGAGGGGTAATATGTTTTGGTAAAGTTTTCAGCGACTTCTACGGTTTGAGTAAGGTTTTCCAGAAAGTACTTTTTAGTTTGTCAGCAGGTACATATAGACAACATTTAATGCAATAACGTGGTTAAATTAATAGAATATTATAAATACAAATATACAGGATACAACATCGATTCTTGGGTATATTTGAAGTAAATACACTGTTCCTGACAAAAAATAACTATACATGAATTAAAAATAAAATCCGTTGCAACCTGAACTGAATCTCATATTCGATGACTACTGTTGTAGGCTGGGGAACAACATCATTCGGTGGACCAGATTCTGACTACCTTCGAAAGGTCGCTCTGACGATCTATGACCAGACTTCTTGCGCCAATACACTGGGTTCAGTAGTAACCTCAAACATCATCTGCACCTATGCAGCAGGAAAAGACGCTTGCCAGGTATGGACAGAAACTATTTGTTTACAATAGAATTCTTTAAAATTCAAGATCTTCCTTTGTCCGAGATCAGATGCTCTTGGGTTTTCAGGACGTTGGTGCTTACCAAGTTGGCATTAATCTACTGGAATTTGTGGTCAACTTTTGATGATTGGTTTTTTTTTGTTTCTTTCCAGCATGATTCCGGCGGCCCACTCTTGTGGCAGAGCCCTACCAACGGTCGCGTTTACGTCATCGGAATCATCGCCGGAGGATACGGATGTGCCATCAACGGAAAGCCTGGACTTAACACCAGGGTCACTCCTTACCTCAACTGGATCGCTACCACAACTGGAACTACCAACTTCTGCAAATACTAAATAAATTTCATACAATCTATTCAATTACAGTACAATCTGGACATAATTTCTAGCTTTTTTGGGCTGAGGATTCCGACATTGAAACAATTTCAAAACTAGTATTTGTTAAGGAGTTACATCCTACATAAAGAAAAAAGTGTCCACTGCACATATTCAAGAAGTCAATCCAGCAAGCATTTCGAATTGGATTAACGGATTTCGTTTTCTTCTAATTGAATGGAAAATGTAGCATTGTATCATTTAATTGTACATTCACTTTTATCTGGACATAATTTCTACCTTTTTTGACAATGGATTTCGAATGGATGGAAACAATTTCGAAACCAACATTTGTTCAGGAGTCATATCCTAACTAAAGAAAAAAGTGTCCACTGCACAAACTAAGGAAGTCAATGGTGGAAGTGGCCTTGTATCATTTAATTGGATATTCACTTCAAATAAAATTAAACAGACCAAATATTTGTTGCAGAAGAAGCTCAACTCTCTTTTGCCAACTAAAATTAAAACTAAATGGAATACAGTTCTTGAAGTGGACTATTATTTACGAAATTGTAATTATGTAAACAATACAGACCAAATAATATTTGTTAGTTGGAGATATTTTATATCCTATATGTAAAAATTATTCAACATCCACCTGATATTAATTGAATCTAAATGAAACCATACTGCATTACCGTAAAAAATATTATTATTTGTGGATAATGCATGTTTGTAGATTTATTGAACGTTCTAATTAATGTAAATGTGCTCCTGTAAATAAAAATAATAGTTTATATGAGTTTTAAAATATTTGGACTTTTTGTATAGGTACCTACTTTATTTTAGAAATTCATCCACGTGTTCGACAAATAAATCCAGTCTCTGGATTGCCTTCAATAATGAATAAATCTATCGCCTTTTACTAAAGAGAATTAAAGATAAATTGATAATTTGTAGAGCGTCATTTTTGTGAATAAATACCTAAAGGTTCGACGAGTTCGTAGGCTCATCCAATTTTATTATTTACAAACAGTCACAGAAAATATACTTACCTGGCAGGTCACTTCCGATAAACCCACTTTAATTAGAAAGTTTATGCTTGGAGAAGATACGACATTGCACGAAGAGGACAAAATCTTACTGATATCCGAATAAGCAAAAAATCTGAGCTGTGGTGTCATAAGGTTTACACAGCGCTTTATTTATACTTCGTTTTCCTGGAGATTTTCAATAAAAATTGCTTTAAAAATAATATTGTACGTCACTGAACAAGAAAAACGTGTCTTGAAACTCGGTCGGAGCTAAAAGTAAGTAGTTACCTCTAATCAAATGTTAAGTAATTATTCTGAGCAGAAGTAGGTACTTAAAATAGCGAGGGTTCTCAACTGGTCGATTGCGAAGCAAAATTTGGTCGTTCTGAATAAGGAACTCCAGTGAAAAATATTATGGCTTTAAAAAAATATGTTCATATAGATCAATAAACGCTGATTCTGAATATATAAGTTTTATTTAATAATATTAAACGCTGAGTTTTTTAAAAAAATATTAAAAAGTCCATTTTTAATCGGGTCGTAAAAACACGCCGTCAAGTTGGCATTATTGAAATTTTAGTGGTGACGTCACTGTTCGACGTGTCGTGACGTCACCGTAAAGTCATTGTATGGAAATGAATGATATGACACAAGCCATCGTATTAATTTATTCGTTTATTTAGTGTTTATTGAAACATTATTTAGGCCTAAATAATGTTTCAAAAATAAAGGTATCTCTTATTAGTTTATCTCTATAATTGAAAACATTCAAAAACTACTGCATAAAAAAAGTAGTAATGCTACTTCTAGGGACAATATTTCGAACAACGGAATTCAAAATGGCGGCAGTTGATCAGCTGATTGCCCGATCCTAAAGTAATTTTTCAGGAGTGTTAGAAGGTTCATTAAAAAAAATTGGACTGGAGTTCTCTATTGTGATGTAGGAATTCGATTGCAGTTAATTTCGCGTAATGGTAGGGCCACACTGCGGCCAACTTCCAACTTCAAAAGTTTGGACGATTGTGTGGAAGGGTAGTTCGCGCGTTGGAAGTTCGAGTTGGAAGTTTGGAGTTCGAGTTGGCTCTAGATCGCCTCCGAAGCGATCGGCGATGGCTGGTTCATGCGAGTCGGCCCAACACATCTGTCTGCGCAATATTATTACGGGAGAGTTGTATACAAATTGTATGAAATTGTTCTTTGTTTAGCTTTACGAATCGAAATCAATGTTATGGAAACCGGAGCACCGCCTCCTGTACAATTATAGGTAACTGATAAGATACGGCACCGAATCAGCTGTTCGACGTCCGCCATTTTTGAGTTTGGAATTCGGAGTTGGAGGATTGGCCGCAGCCACCACACGATCGGCCAATCTTCCTTTGAACTAAGTTCGGAGTTGGAAGGTTCCCTTTAGCGTGGAAGTACCATAACGTTACCATGATGAAATTGTTACCTTGGTAAATGAAAATATGTGTAGTCTGGTTCCATGCCAACATAGAATCAAGTCAACTCAACACCTCTTTGAAAAGTCATTAAAAGCTACGATAAAAATAATTTTAAAATCGCCCATAAACCTAACCTAACGTAATCTATATAACCATTTTCATCACTAACAACACTTACTTCGTATTGCTGCCAGTGTTCAAATTCCGAAAAGTCCATAGGAAAACCAAAATAACCCTATATAAAACAATTATTAGAAAGACCTTGGCCTATGGATGTAAGGCGGAAACACTGACAGCAAAGTCTGCGGAACAGCTGGACACTAGACACCTTCGAAAGAAAGGTATTTCGAAGAATCTTAGGAGCGGTGCGAGAGGGAGAGGCATGGAGAATCCGCCACAATAATGAGCTCTATGATATTTACCAAGCTCCCAGACTCTCTACCCATAAAGCGTAAGGGTACTGACGTTTCAAAGAAGGTTCTGAGTTATTTTCATTCGGAGTTGTTCGATCACCGTATAGTCGATCTCAGGGGTCGGATTTTGCGGCTCGCAAACCGTATGCGGCTCTTTGCATAGGCGTCTGCAGCTCTTCAGATATCAATTGCAATTTCACCTCTACTCAACCAGCCTTATGAGATGGAGGAAAATGAAAAATGAATCTGCAACTTGAATTATTTTATTGCATTCCGAACACAAAATTGGTTTTAATTTAATAAGGAATCTATGCACGAGTTCATTTATAGAAACATTTAAATTGGCAGAAGTTTGATGTTAAAGTAAAAATGTAGATAATACAAAGCAAATCGTAATTATCGTTCCACCACATTTAAAGCCAGACTCTCTCAACCCATCGCCTTGCACGACTCCAGATACTAATATCTACAGCCTGTATGTCGAACGAATATCTACAGCTCATATGTTGGACTAATATCTACAGAGCTAAAGTCGGACAAATATCTATGACGGTCCCAGTGGTGACTAATATCTATGGAGCGTAGGCGGGACTCATATCTACAGAGGGCAGCTGAGCAAGAGGTCGTACGGAAAACCTAACCTTACCTAACATAACCTAACCTAACCTAACCCAACCTCTGCCAGTGCTGTAGATATTCGTCCTCACTTTGGTTTTCAGTTTGTTCAGTTTTTTGTATTCCTATAGATATTAGTAGACGCCTCCCCTTGCACCGCATTGGGAGGGATGGATCGATATGTCCATCAGTCCCAGACGCACTGCCCCCAGATTCCTACCCACCCCTCATTTCTTTTTCCTTCCCAGAACTTCCTCTGCTTCCTTTCCTTAAAAAAAAACTCTTCACTCAGAATCCTCAAGGATGAAATAGGCCGTGAGGAAATTTAATTTCCTCAGGGCCTCCTGTGTAGGACTAATGTAAAAAAGGAACTTCTAAACAAAGATCACGTTTTTACAATTAAAAATTCTTATTGTAACTCTTAGCCAAAGATATTGAAATACAAAAGAGATAAGCTATGATGTCCGCGCAACTGTCGGCGGCCTACGACCTAATCGGGGTAGTTTGCATACGAAAATAAATTGTTCATTTCGTTGATTTTTTTAAGGTGTGCAGTAGTATTGGTTAACAATATAGTATGAATACGGAAAGAATTCGTTCATTGAGTTTAACGTTCGTTTGGTTTATTCGTTCATTTAGTTTATTTGTTAATTGGTAAACAATATCGGCGACACCCGGAAGCGCAGTCCCACCTAGTAAAAACTGCAGATAGCACATCTATTATATTTCAATATCTTTGCGCTTAGCTTAAGGCTCTGCAACAGGGCTCGAAAAGAAGAAGATGGAGAGATACGAAATTACGAATGTTAGAGGAGAGCGCTAAAATTTACAGCGACAAAATCGATGCGAAAATTGCAAAAATGTTTAATAAAACACGACTCATTTAAAATAGAGCGTAAATCTCGCGGGAATTGTCTTAAACAGCATTTAAAGAAACACTGCGAATTTTTTCATACATATAACTTGTAAAATAACTGAAAGAAACGTGTTTATAATAATTTTTGGAGCATACTTTGCGATTTTTTCTATCCAGGGAATTTTATATAATTTGAGTTTCGGCGCAGGCAATGTCTAGATATTATCTTCAAGAATAACATATATTTTTTTAAGAGCTTTAAAACTTACCGTGTTTAAGGAAATATGTAATAAATCGGTATAAATTCGGGTTTCAGGCCCTTTTGACTACATATTTTAGGTATAATGTATAGCACAAGCTATCATTTTTGCCGTACGTAAATGTACGATGTTAGCTCGACGCTGGTCAGGACAAGAATGATGACGTCACATTTTTTTAGATTCAAGCGAGGCTCTCGTAAGCCCAGCCGGCTCCATGCTCCATGTAGTAAAAAGGGTTGGGAACCCTTGAAATAAGGCAATTAAATCAAAAGAAACTCGACAAAAATGCATTTTTTCAACAGCAATATTAACATGGTTTGCAGATTTACAAACAATTAATAATAACAATAACTGGTACGGACCTAGTTATAAAAGCGTTTTGTTTTATGGGTTTTATTTTGTAATCAATGCTATACCTTTTGATTAAAAGAAAAATAATATTTTTTCAGTTTTGTTGGGTATTTTTATCTCAAATCTGAAAATAAGTTTTGTATGAAAAAGCCCGCTTAGCCGCTTCTATTGATGATATGGATGAATCGAAAATAATAAAAAAAACATACCCCAATTGGGGATGCCATAGTCTCACTTGCTCCACGCAGTTGGGAGCAGTTGGGACTGCGGTATTCACAGTAAAAGAATATATCCGAGTGTGTAATTCACACGCGGCACATAGAGGAGACCGATAGGCTAAGAACACAGAGGAGATCGATTATACTGTGGGAGCGGGCCGAATCGGTAGAGACGGGTAGAGAAATGAAAGGCGTCAGTAGATGTAGTGAGTCAGTCGTTTATTGGGCTACGTAGCGAGGGTCGATGAAGCAGTAACCAGATGTAATGCAGGATGCCGTGATGAGATGCTGCAGGCGTACGGAGGTGATGGAGATGGTGTTGTGAAGGTCAGTGAGTTGCTCAACACCTTGGCGGTGGAGATGACCTATCTTCCAGGCCGTTGCTCGACGCTTTGAGTCGCGGAGATGAACGGTGAGTGGCTCGGTGAGCTGAGCCACCAGCAGGTAGTCCTGACGAGGCGGTGCGTGTTTCCATGGCAGCGAAACACGGTGGGTTTCGGGGTGCCATGAAACGGTGAGCCTGGACTGAAGGTGACGCAAGCCTTGTAAGTCGCGGGATGTAGCTGTTCTGCGAAGCTGAAGGCACGATGGGCCTTGTAGCTGAGACGTGATGAAATCCTCGAGGAGGCTGCACTGGATATGTGTAGATGCCATGCAGGAGCACTTGTGCGGAGATTTGTTACATGATGACTTGTTGACCGACTAATGGTCTGGGACTGACTGAGCGAGCGCCGAGTTTAGTCGCTTTATATATATAAGCGTGACCGGTGGAGTAATGTTCCATTCGCCGGCAATGTGTACACTGGAAGGTACTCGAACATACCCGGTGCTGAATATTCAGGCGGCTTATAAACTCTAGACCTTTCTAGGCGGTGGCGATATTATCATTCGACAAGACGGCCGCGGCAGGTGAGCAAAGTACACCGGCATGTACGTTAGGTACCTAGGCAAATGCCGGCGCCGCGCGAATATTATATATTTCTCGTGTCTTCTTTTGATGGCGAAGTTGATAATGATGTGTCGCCACAATACTATCTTCTCTCGGAGGCTAAATCTTATAGATGTATGTGTTTGTCTCTTTTTTGTGTTGATTATCTATAGGAATCATAGACATATGAATATATATACCTGCCCTAAGTGATAAAAGCGTATTATTTCCCCCTCCCCATACCGGTTCCGTGGAGCCGGCTGGGCTTACGAGAGCCTCGCTTGAATCTAAAAAATGTGACATCATCATTCTTGTCCTGACCAGCGTAGAGCTCACATCGTACAATTTACGAAATAACACGGCAAAAATGATAGCTTGTGCTATACATTATACCTAAAATATGTCGATCATAGCAAATGTGGGCGGTTCTCCAGTGAGCTCGTCGCTGGTTACAAAAGTGTTTTAACTAAATACGGCAATAAAATATTCGCCTGTGAAAAGTGGCGAACTTTACTTTTCCGCATTTGGACTTTGCAAATATGTTAATAACGTGGAGAGTCTATTCATTCAAAAGTAGATTTTACTTTTAAGAACTAAATGGTGATATTATAATGCGAGATGCCTATAAACTGTCAGATTGATTTTTTAACGAATCACAGTCATCTTTCCCCTCTTCGCCCCCATAGTTTGGTTTTACCCCTCATCTGTATCTTCTCGTCTATTAAATTTGGAAGTCTATGATAGGAATGAAGGATGTAAGCAAACACTGTTATATATGATTTTAAAGCTTATTAA
Source organism: Limnephilus marmoratus (assembly GCA_917880885.1). Taxonomy (NCBI): domain Eukaryota; kingdom Metazoa; phylum Arthropoda; class Insecta; order Trichoptera; family Limnephilidae; genus Limnephilus; species Limnephilus marmoratus. The sequence continues at coordinate 23,419,530 of OU862928.1, read as the reverse complement.
ATTTGGCAAATGATTTGTTAGAAATATTTTTTCATATTCTCCAGAACAAAAAAAAGTATTCAACATCAAAAAAATATTTTGCAAAAATATTTTTTTTTGTTAACAACGATCTCATTATTGGCCAAATTAACAAAGATAACAAAAAAATAGATTATATAATCTTTAAGCAGTTTTGTAAGAAGTTCGGTGATGATTTTTTTTTTCTGATATATGTTTTGGTTTATGAGATATAATCACTTTAGGAGAAACCCACATTTTAATGTTTGTGGAGTTGTTGAGAAGTGGGGACTTTTGTGAAAATACTCCCTAGAGTAGGTACTACTTACTTGCAAAAATTCAGCTTTCCCTTAATTTGTTCCAGTTAGGGCTTGTTTTTTGTCTAGATTGACGGTTGACCTGCCCAGTGTCCACGCGTATGCAATGAACACTTGACGTTTGACGTTTTGGCGTTTATATCAATGTTAAAATGCGTTCTGATGAAAAGGAGATGCATCAGGGAGAAAGCACAAATATTTTAATAGATATTTATTTATCAGTAAAGATTTCCGACTAATATCGATTATTGCATGACCTAAAGTTGCTATTAAGAATTTAGGGTGCGTAAATAATTACGTAGCGTCAAAAATAGAATACCGATTTGAATTAGTCATTTTCTCCCGTGTCTAATAAACTTTATTTACAAGTGAGTTCACGAAAGATATAATCCATCCAATATGACGGTATTTATTTACAATTTAAAATCATAATTATTAGGTCCGCGCAGTTAACATAACACCAAAATGACGTTTGACGTTTGTTGTTTACATAAATGTTAAAATGCGTTCTGATGAAGAAAATATGCTACATCAGGAAGAAAACACAAATTTATTTATCAGGAAAGATTTCTGACTAATATCGGTTTTTGCGGGACCTGAAGGAAGTTGTTTTTTAAGAATAAAATTTCCAGTGCGTAAATATTATTTACGTAGGCGTCCAAAACAGAAAAATTATATTAATATTTGATATTATATTATAATTTTATTGTCAAATATATTTATTATTATATTATATTTAGGTATAATAATATTTTAAACTCGTGATTATGCTCTCTCATTGCGAATAAGTATCAAAAAGTCGTTCGGTATATTCTCAATAAACGACCGCATCACGCGGCTCTTGCGAAAAAATGAATTATTTCCCCCCCGCCGCCCGGCCGCCTGCATTCCGGCTTCACCCGGGATGGGATATTTTCCGTCGCTCATGGAAAGCTCGAAACACAAAAAAAATTGTCAATATTTATCATGTTAATGGGATTGTCACGGCAAACGTTAATGGCGGATCTCGCAAGAGATAGGCCTTTAGGTTTACTTGAAGTGAAATAACACAAAAATGTACTGTACATATATTGATTATTTTATTTTTTTTGCGGTGCTTCGTAGCCTCCCCACTCTTGTGTACTTTTGTTTCCGAAGGTTTTACTTGTACCGCGTGTGAGTTGCACACTTTGATTTAGTTTTTCTTTTCTTGTCCGTCTCTGCTAAACCCTATCGGTAACTTTAACATATTTATTTTTTTAATCAACCTGCCAATTAACGACATTCACAATCAGCGTCTGAGCTCTGCAATGATGTTTAGTAAGTTTTTTTTTCATTATTTTTCTAGGTGGTCGCGCTATATTTTGTAAAAGTTATTTTGATTTTTAATTTCGCCGTTCACTTAAATAATTCACTAGTCAGACCTTAATTCAATCGGATGAGATACGCAATAGGTTTTTAATGGATAATAAAATGGTATGACAAATAGTGTCCCACCGAAAAAGGACTTTCCACCGAAACCGAAACAATCTATCCCAGTTTCGGCCGAAACCGAAACTTTTTTTAGATATGTTAAAAATCTACTGTTTACTGAAATTGGACTTATCTTTTACACTTATACAAACGGTTAACACGTGTTAAATTTAATTTTAAAAAAAAAACAATAATTAAAGTATGTGAAAAAAAAAATTTATATCGCTGCCATAAAACAAACAAAAATTTTAAAAATTAACAAAACATGTTAACTACTTCTGGAACAAAAATTTGTCAATAATCAATACTTACATTATAAAGGAAGAACTCCATTAATTGAGTATTTTAATTTTTATTGCGTTTTCAATAACAACATTCTTATAACACGTATTAAATGAAAGAAAAAACATTAATAGGAGTATATGAAATATTAATTATTTATTTTTTTTGATATTACTGCTATAAAACAAACAAAAATTAAAAAGCAAATTAACTATTGGAACAAAAATTTGTCAGCAGCTGATGATGGCGGGTGACACACAAGCTACGAACTTGCCCGAAGTCAGCCGAACGACGCACGATAATTCACGAACGCAAGTGAAGTTTCGGTGTGGCCGAAGGTTCGGCAGATTTTCTGCCGAAACCGAAACTGAGGCCGTGATTAGTTTTTTTTTGCCGAAACTTGCCGAAACCGAAACCGAACCTTCGGTAACTAATGAAAACATCTAGCAAAACACATGCTACAATATCAGATTGAATTTTTGTATTTTACAGCTTAGCTTTCCGGTTGATAGTTTTACAAGAATTTGATGTTCTTCAGGTTCCCATAAATTTATAACTTTTTCTTTCAATAGAAAGTGGTTTACTGCGGAACGGTGGAGTATTATTCCTGTGGCTATCGTTGAGCCATTCAAGTTCCTGTATACATAATATGTACAAATATTACTTTAATGTCAATCGTAAGTTGTTTAGTGTGGAACAGTGAAGTATTTTTCATGTGTCTATTGTTGAGCCATTGAAGCACCTATGCATAATATGTACATATATTACTTTTCTTCCGATAGAAAGTGATTTACTGTGTAACGGTGGAGTATTGATCCTTTGCCTATTGTTGAGCCATTCAAGTTCCTATACATAATATGTACCTTGTACATATATACTTTTCTTCCAAGAGAAAGTGATTTTCTATGGAACAGTGGAGTTTTGATCCTTTTCCTATTGTTGAGCCATTCAAGTTCCTATACATAATATGTACATACATAACTTTTTCCAATAGAAAGTGATTTACTGTGTAACGGTGGAATATTGATCCTATGCCTATTGTCGAGCCATTCAAGTTCCTGTGCATAATATGTGCACATATTACTTTTCTTTCAACAGAAAGTGGTTTACTATGGAACGGTGGAGTATTGTTCCTGTGCTTGTTATTGTTGTTGAGCCATTCAAGTTTCTATACATAATATGTACACGTATTACTTTTTTCGATTGTAATTGGTTTACTATGGAATAGTGGAGTATTTTTCATATGCCTATTGTTGAGCCATTGAAGCACCTACACATAATATTTATATATATTACTTTTCTTCTAGTAGAAAGTGATTTACTGTGTAACGGTGGAGTATTGATCCTTTGCCTATTGTTGAGCCATTCAAGTTCCTGTTTTTTTTTTTTTTTTTTACAGTGAATACCGCACAAGAATCTCAACTGCTCCCGTCTGGAGCCAGTGAGACTATGGCATCCCCAATTAGGGTATGTTGTGAGGCTGAAGGTAGTGGGGAGGGGAAGGAGGTGGGGAAGAGGAAGGTTGGGAAGTACCTGGCTGTTCAGATCTGGTCACTAAACACGGCTAAAGCCATTTTCAAGCAACGTTTCAATTCTGAATGGTGGTCTTACACTAGGGCGATACTGATAGTATCTTCCACTCTGGAACATGCCGCAAATATACTATATATTATTTTAAATGAATTAATTGTGAAATAACACAAATTAATCAAATAAAATTTATTTGCGCATGCCGGGTTCGAACCCGCGACCTCCGGAATGTGAGTCAAGAGTCTTAGCCACTGGACTACGGAGGTCTTACATATTACTTACATATTACTTTTCTTTCAATGGAAAATGGTTTACTTTGGAACAGTGAAGTATTGATCCTTTGCCTATTGTTGAGCCATTCAAGTTTCTGTACATAATATGTACACATATTACTTTTCTTTCAATGGAAAATGGTTTACTGTGGAACAGTGGAGTATTGATCCTTTGCCTATTGTTGAGCCATTCAAGTTCCTGTACATAATATGTACATATATTACTTTTATTTTAATGGAAAATGGTTTACTGTGGAACAGTGGAGTATTGATCCTTTGCCTATTGTTGAGCCATTCAAGTTCCTTTATACATAATATGTACATATATTACTTTACTTTCAATTGTAAGTGACTTAGTGTGGAACGGTGAAGTATTGTTCCTGTGCCTAATGTTGAGCCATTCACATAATAATATGTACAATGTACACAGTGGCGTAGCTAGCATAGGTGGCACCCGGGGCGGTTACTTTTCTTTCAATTGTGAGTGGTTTACTGTGGAACATTGGAATATTTTTCATGTGCCTATTGTTGAGCCATTAAAGTAGGTATACATAATATTTACATTTACAAGTGATATAGTTGGTACGGTGGAATATTGTTCCGATATCTATTCTTGAGCCATTCAAGTTCATATATTTATTATATTTTTCTTCCAACAGAAAGTGATTCACTGCGGTATGGCGGAGAATTGTTCCTGTACATATTGTTGAGCCATTCAAGCGTTCGAGTAGATGGCCAGGATCCTAAAATTGGTTCGGTAGGTTTAGATATTATTTTTCTATCCCCAAATTTATTTTCAAGTTCCAATTTTTTTCTCTCGTAATCGGAAATTTAAACCGTCTGAAATTAGAAGAAAAACGTTAAATGAAAAAAATTATACGCCTAGAAAGAATTTTTTATTTACATTCACTTTCACTATTGAGTGATCCAATTGAGTCATGCAAGATTTCACCATTTACTTTATGACTGAGCGTTAGTTCATCTACCTGTATTCTATATATATAAAAGATGGTCTGCTTTGATTGTTTTTTATACATATCAATTTTTTTTTCCAAGATTGGTGAAATTTTGTACACCTGATTACTATTAGTATTTGTGTTATCATAGGCCGTTAAAGAAATTATTTGTGAGTAAATGATAATTTTCTTTTAAATGTTGCTATTTTATTATAGAAATATGTAACACAAAAATTAATCTATCTATCTATCTATCTTCTATCTATCTATCTATCTATCTATATATCTATCTATCTATCTATCTATCTATCTAACTATCTATCTATCTATCTATCTATCTATCAATCTTTTATCTTCTCTTCTATCTATTTATCTAACTATTTATCTTCAATCTCTATATACCTAAATAAAAATGAATCGCCGAAATGCATGTACGCGCATAACTTCCGAACGACTGCACCAAATTGGTACATTCTTTTTTTTGTTGTGTTCGTTATTGTCAGGACAAGCTTTTTATAAAACTACTGGTGAGCTCTGGCATTATGAAATTTGTATAAAAAAATTGCAATAGGTGGCAAGCGAGCTGTTTTAAAACTGAATGTACCGGGACTGATTGTACGGAATGCGGGAGGAGAGAGGGAAATTCGGGAGGGGGAAGGGGAACTCGGGATGGAGGAGGGGAACTTGGGAGGGGGAAGGGTACCTTGAGTGGGAGGTTCGTGGGAGGTTCGTGGGAGGGGGAAGCGGATTGGGGAAGGGAAGGTGAATGAGGCGGAATGGGAACGCTATAGGGGAAGGGGACGCGGGAGAGAAAGGGGAGGAGGAAGGGGAACGGGACGAACGGGAAAGGATACGCAGGGAGAATCAATTTCTTTATTAAATGGTAAAGCAACGCATGCCGGGAACCAGCTAGTTTTTTTTTTACATGAGCTCCACACAGGAGGCCCTGAGGAAAATAATTTCCAATAGTTTATCAATAAAAGCAATTAGATGGGCGTAAATTTTAAATTACAAATGGTTGATTTACATTGGAATACAAATTTGTCGTTTATAAATAAAAATTTAAGAAAAAGTTTTCTCGAGATTTATTTTAAAATTATATTAACTCAGTAGATAGGGCAAGATTATTTTTTTAATAATTAAAATTAACTCACAAAAAATGCCAAAGTTGCCACTAAAACCTGATTTATTTAATGTCCTATATTTTGAAATTTAAAATATCCTATTAAAATATTATAAAGGCGAACGTTTGGACGTATGTTTGTTACTCTTTCACGCATTTCATTTAAAAATTCTTTTGCGAGTAGGTAATATAGACTAAGCATATATTGGTAAGCTCTGGCGTTATGAAAATATTTATTATACTTTTATTGTCCAGACGAAAAGCAAAGCGTTGCTTGGTAACTATAAGTAATTATTTGACGTGACCTGTCATTTTGTCATTTGTTTAGGTTACTACGGAGATCCCATTGATAGTTAAAATTATATTAATCTACACTTATATTATAAATGCGAAACTGCGTGTTTGAATGTTACAATTTTCAATTTGGGAGGCGGGAATGGGTACCGCCGCCCCGGGATCCTTTATTGGATAACCAACACCTCTGCCATAGGTCACCCCAAGTGGTTCGCTACGTTTGGTGATTTAGCAGGGGTGCCCGGGTCCTTGGGGTGAGGTTTGTCTAGGTCTTAAGAGGCGGATGACCAAGACACACTGAACCCCCGATTCCTACCCACCCCTTAAACCCTTTTTCTTCCCAGATCTCTCCTCTCATTCCTCTCCCTAAAAAACCCTCCACACAGCATCCCCAAAGATGTGTGGAGCTCATGTAAAAAAAAAATTTATTCATAGGTGGCACGCGAGCTGTTTGAAAAATGAATGTAACAGGTATGGAGGAGGTGGTGAGGGGTGAGTGAGGGAGGGGAGGAAACGGGGGAAGGCGGAGGGGAGGGGAGGAAGGGAGGAGTGGGGAAGGGGGAGGGGGGAGTGGAGTGGGGATAGGGAAGGTGGATGAGGCGGAGTGGGAACCCCCCAATACTATGCGAGCGAAACCGGGGGCAAGAGCTAGTAAATAAATAAAGCACATAACCATTTTAGAAATTTGGTATATTTTTGTTTAAAAAATAATGATTCAATTTGGTTGGGTATTTTTGCCCCAAATCTAAAATTAAATTTGGTATGAAAAAGAGCAGAGGGAGCCTTAGAGCAGAGTCCTGGAAAAGCTAAGGTCCAGGGTTCAATTCCTAGATGCGACCGTATCTTTTTTAATTTTCGGTTTCAAATTTTCGTTTGAGGGTCGCTAATATTGTCTTCAATGGTTAAATTTTACAATTTGTGGTTTTATTAATTAAGTAATTCCATAAATTAATTGTATTTTATTCATTTTCCCAACATGTAAATCAACTTCGGCTCAGGTACTTGTGAGGGGCGCAACTGAGACGAAAGTGAACGAGTTTCCCATGGTGGTGGGACTGGTAGACGCTGAGATGAAGATAGTCTTCTGCGGAGGGACTATCATCGCCAGGCGGTGGATCCTAACATCAGCACTCTGTCTGGGAAAGCGAGAAGTTTCCAAACTGGGCATTCTCTATGGAGCACATAATTACAACAATGCTAGTAAGCACTCTTCTCATTTTATTTTATTTGTCCTATTCGGGTCGGGGACCCATCGTTTAGGATATGCGTAGGAGTGAGCGTCTATGAGCGCCTCCAGGAATCCACGTCGGAGAGTGATTCCGGTTCTAGGTACTTAAGGATAGGGAATTGTCCTTAACCTTATAATTATCGACTTTTTCGCTGTCATCTGAGAGAACAAATCGCAGTTAACGAAAAAATCGCCATGAGCACCTACAGGACTCCACGTCCTAGGGTGATTCCGGTTCTAGATAATTAAGGATAAGGAATTGTCCTTAACCTTATAATTATCTACTTTTTTGCTGCCATCTGAGAGAACCGAAATCGCAGTTAACGAAAAAATCGCAATCAGCACCTCCAGGAATCCACGTCCTAGGGTGATTCCGGGTCTAGGTAATTAAGGATAGGGAATTGTCCTTAATTTTATAATTAGCGACTTTTTCGCTGTCATCTGAGAGAACCGGAATAGCAGTAAAGTAAAAAATCGTTAATTTGAAGGATAATGACAACTATTCTGATGTCTTTCCAAAAATCATTGACTATGTGGAGAAACGGGCGGTCCGTTTGATAGATTCCCCTATCTTAACAAATAACAAATTCTCATCACAAAGACCCTCCGTAAAGCATCCGCAAAATGACCAGCCCTAAGTGAAGTTATTTTCCTCAGGGCCTTCTGTCCTATTTGCAGTATAGGGGTCGTCCATTAATCACGTGAGGCTCGAAAGGGGGGGGGGAGTTAAAAAGTTGCTAAAAAACATCACGTGATTAATGGACGACCCCATATGTAAAAAAACTGGAATCGTAGTTAACGTTAAGAGGAAACTAGGCGGATTTTTTTCCGTACAAATGTATTACCCAATTTCCAATCTGGATTTGGACACCAGTTAAGTGCAAATATTTTTTTAAAATAATATAGATGTCGACCATTAGCGTGTCCGCCCGTTTTACTTTTTTTTGGTTGCTTTTATGGGAGTTAGGTACAGACATATGAATATTACTAAACCAGAACATAAAGGTGAGGGGTAGACAACAACTACAGCGGGGCGCGGGGCGGGAAGATGACTTTGGAGATATGTGATTCGTCAATAACTCAATATGACAGTATACAGGCATCTCGCATTATAATATCACCATTTAGTTCTTAAAAGTAAACTCTGCTTTTGAATGAATAGACCTTTTTACATGGGAGCGCGAATTGCTCGCCGCGTAATGAACGAATTTGCGAAGTATACGGCAAAGTAAAGTTCGCTTATTTTCAGACTCCAATATTTTGTTGCCGTATTTAGTTACCGTTGCGGTATTTAGGACACTTTTACAAATGTTTCATAATTTACTTACCCCAGTAAACATCGACGAGCACACGCCATGTATCTCGAGTGACAGTATATATTTACACTTTTTCAAAAACTAACCATGTTTTTGCGGTGTTATTTCGTAAACGCTGTTCGCAGAAGAATGATGACTTCACATTTTTTAATCTCCCCCGGGGCTACTTCAACAGCCTCCGTCAGAAACCAATATCTCCTAGCACTGCCTTTGGACTTGTGAGTTTTGGTCACGATTAATTTAAATGATGTTTGATAAACCATGCATTTATGGCATTACAATTGTGGATAGGAACATTTTTAAATGGATAAAATGCATAAAAGCTTAGTTTTTCAGGTGAAACTGCTGACGTCCACGGCCTTGTCCGAGCGAGGCAAATGGTAAAACATCCTGATGCGTAAGTCAAACTATTATTTATCTATTTTTATTAGAATAACCCTCTTTTTATAATAACTTCTGAAGGTTATTCCCATCAATGTAATTTATCGTTAAAGAAGAAGATATTACTAATAAATCTAAATGGAAATGTTAAAAAAAAAAACAAGACACAGAAAAAAAAATAACTAACTTTCGCAACTGGGACTCGAACCCAGGATCTCTTACCGGGACAAGCGCCTTAACCAATTTGGCCACTGAAACCTTTCATTTCCCTTAGATGTCTAAATGTCTCTTTTAAGGGAATTTTATTTAGGTCTCATATAATGGTTGTATCTCCCTTACGATTATAGTGAGAAATATAATATAAACAAGAGGGCTATGCTATCAAATCTTTTTAGTCATTATTAATTCTATTTGTACTATAGATTTTTATACGTAATTGTCTCTCTGGTGTCATTTCTAATTCAAATGCCACAATCATTTGTTAAACAATTTTTTTTTAATTATTTCTATATTACTATTTTTCATTTTGTGACATGTAATCAGTTCTTATGGTATATGTATACCGTTGAAATTAAATAAATAAATAAACGGTGATAGAAAGAGAAAAAACCACGCTTTATATTCAACCACAAAAATTATATACAAAAGAAGTGAAATGTACACCTTTATGAAACCAAAGTTTCGAATCGCATTTTGAAATAAATTTAAGAAGCTTTGGGATTTTTTTATTAATTATTTTTACATGGAACGACAAAAAAGTGAGGATGTAATAACGTTTATAATACATTTGTCTCTTAAAATAAGTATGTATTTTTTTCGTTATCGGTAATTTCAGTTAGAAAAAACATAAGGTAAGACATTTTTAAAACTTGTTTATGTTTGCGTGCAAAATTTTTCATTTCCAATGTTATATTTCTATTAATATAATTTGAAAGCGTATTTTATCACCTTCGATTATCATACTATCATACTTCGATAGCGTATTTTATAACCTTTGTAAAACAGTTTCTAGTTTTCGGATACATTAAAAAATATTCCTTTAAAATAAAACAATAACTTTGTAAACACCACTTTTATTTTTATGCTTTATGCCGACCGGGTTTCGCTACAACCGTAGCTTCATCAGGGCAGTATAATACTCTACTAACATTAGGTTACATTTGTGTTATAATATATAATTTACCAAAACTGCCCATTTTTTTATTGGTAAAACAGCGCGCAACATAAACACCCGTGTCAAAGAACATCTTAGATGTTTATACAGCTCTGGATTTTCAGAATTTGCAAACCACTTGATCGAAAACGATCATAAATTTGACAAAAACGCTGGCGCCAAACTTATTCATAAAAACAATATAGGTATAAGGTTGGATAATTTAGAGGCACTTGAACTTAGGAAAGCCATAAACACTAATAGCAAGGTAGTTAATAACCAACTAAATTTAAATAAAAGTCCCATACTAAGATTGTTCCCTATTGATAAAGAACACGTCCGTTCCCTTCCCAATTCTCCATCTATGCCTCCTTCTTCTTCCTCCACTTGATGAGTCCAGCCCATTTTTGGTAAATTATATATTATAACACAAATGTAACCTAATGTTAGTAGAGTATTATACTGCCCTGATGAGGCTACGGTTGTAGCGACACCCGGTCGGCATAAAGTAAAAAAATAAAAGTGGTGTTTACAAAGTTATTGTTTTATTTTAAATTAATAATGTCACATCACAAAGCATCCGCTTCATATGAACAAAAAAATATTCCATTTATTTGGATTTTATCGTAAAGCGGAAATATTTAGACCCTCTTAATACTACCATATAAATCGACATCATATTTCAAACTCAGAATTAACAATTTTTTCGACTAATTTTTCCCCCATATTTTTGGCAAATTTCTTATTATTTTTTGTAAAATGTTAACAAGTGTTCGAAGAACTGGTTTGTGACCTAGAAAGTGTCTCGGATAATCATTTTCGATTATTTTATAAATAATATAAATTACTAGCTGACCCCACAAACGTTGTTCTGCCATATAAATTATTTCTAATGAATATTTTGGTTGTTAAATAAAAAATAACGTATGTATTTTAAGTGTTTGGGTTGGGATCTATGACAGAAAGAGGAATGTAGCGCTGTAGACGATGACCGCCGATAAAAACAAAAAAACACCAACTAAAGTAGGAAAATGAAATAAAGAAAATAAATATGAATTTCGAAGAGCAATTGAGTGTACGATATTTTGGTCAGTCGTCTTTAGCCAACACAAATAAGCTCGATGGTTTGCCCACGCGAGAACATGATGCCGAATGAAATATCAAAATGACGCGACGCTTCTTGTGAATGTCTTGCACAAAGATCGATGAGGTGGACGTAACGCCATCTGTCATTCAACAACACAAATAATTTCGTTCTGTTTGAAATACAAAAGACGGTTACATTTGTTCATACAAAAATGGGAGGGTGGGGGTAGGATGGTTAAAATTTGGAGTTACAGGTATTTTTTAATGCCAAATAAAAAAAAACGAAATAAAAATTTTGTAAAAAAAAAAAAAAAATCTGGGTAGGGACACACTAATCACCTAGCGGTATGAAATATACTTTAAAATCTATTGTCATACCTATTAAATATAAAAGCCATTTCGGAGGAGTGCGACCACAAACACCGTGACACGAGATTTTTATATACAAGGTGTCCGGGGGTAAAGTGCATTAACTTCGGGAGGTAATTCTACATGATGGTAGGAGTAAAAAAGTCTAACAACTTTTTCCGAATTTTTTACATTTTTTACCCCATACAAAAAATCGTATGTACGATCTTACTTGCTGAGAGCCTGCCGGGCGCCCGACTCGATTGTGATTGGCCTCGTAACAGCGGAAAATAATAAATCTGGCCCCACACGCCGGACTAATTTTATCTTTTTACCTCAAAACTACCCCTAAAAGTTTGAATTTCGAAAAAAGTTATTTATCTTTTTTACTTTTACTATTACCCCCATACTACACTTTGCCCCCGGACACCCTGTATATTATGTTAAAGAAAAATAATTTTAATTTATTATTTAGATTTATTGGTATTATCTTCTTCTTCATTGTATATTATTTTTCAATTCCTTCTGTCCTCTCTTAATAACTGTTCAAGGGCGGAACCAGGATTTTTTCTGGGGGGGGCACAAGGGGCGGACAGGCAAAAAATCATAGGATTTTTTTCTAAGGGGGGGTCACAGGGGGCGGACGGGCAAAAAAATCAACAATTACTGTAAGGATTTTCTTCTGAGGGGGCACAAGGGGCGGACGGGCAAAAAAATCAACAATTGCTGATAGGATTTTTTTTCTGGGGGGCACAAGGGGCGGACGCACAAAAAATCAATAATTACTGTTAGAATTTTTTTCTCGGCGGGCACAAGGGGCGGACGGGCAAAAAAATAAACAATTACTTTTAGAAATAAACTTGAAGTATCATACTTCAAGTTTATTTCTACAAGTTCAAGTAAGAATAGGAAGGTTTATGAAAATGTCAAAACAATCGAAAAATTAAATGTTTAATAAAGACAGTTTTGGCTTCTAAGTATGTACTGTGATGGAATGTCCACAGTACACAAAAATACCATCTGGGGGGGGCACGTGCGCCCGTGCCCCCCCCCCCCCCCCCCCCCCCCTAAATCCGCCCTTGTAACTGTTGCTCTGACAATAGTATATTTATGTGGAGTATTCTGCTGGTCATGGCATGAAGATCTCTTTCAGCCATAAATTACTTTACACGAATTTAATTATTTTTTAATCCCCCTCCCCCCGTCTCTGTCACATTTGTGAGACCCTCTCCCCCCTAGTGTGACGTCACATATTTTGCAATCTTATATCTAAAAATAACCAAAACAGTAGTTCAAATTTTTTTTACATGTGATGTCACAGAGCTGATGACCCCCCCATACCCCTTGTCATACAATGTTATCACTTCTCTATTCCCCTCCCCCCCCCTCTCCCTTAAGGTGTGACGTAATTTATGGATGCCCCCTGTATACTTATGATATTTTATTTTCTATCTATGCATTTAGCTTGTTTTAGTAATAAAATAGTGTCCTTCCTACCAATGACGAAGCTAAACGCAAATTTCGACTTCATAAAAAATTGGTTCCGTCCTGGGGGGAGGGGGGTAGCTAGAGAATTGTGCTCTTGGGGAGTGACACGTGTGGTCGGGTGGCACCCAGGGCGGGCCGCCGCCCCTTACCTACGCCACTGCTTTCTACTCTTCTATTCCATGCCTACATACTTCTCTTTCCTTGACGTTTCGCTGAATCCAGTTGGATCTTACACTAAACATACAAAAAACAAAATATCTCACATTTAGCGCTACCCTTGCAGGTCAACCCAAAACACCTCATCACCTCACAATATATTGTAGCCTTGGAAATAATAACCATACTTGTAAATGCGAAACCCTTGAATGTGTTAAATCTATTAAATATTTAGGTATAATAGTGGATAACCACCTTAAATGGAAACAACAAATTGAAAACACAGCTAATAAAGTGCGCAAGCTTATTTATATATTTATAGCATTGCGGGAAATTATAAAAACTCAAGACATTAAAAAAATATACTACGGGCTCCGTAACTCCATCATAACCTACGGTTGCATTGGATGGGGTGGAACAGGATTAACAATATTATACCCGCTACTGAAGGCACAGAAATCCATTCTACGCGTCATTATGAAGAAACCCTTCAGATACTCGAGCGACGCTCTCTTCAAGGAGTTTAATGTGCTTGATGTTCGACAGTGTTACATAAAAAAAATTACAATCTGCGTCCACAAAAATATAAACAAAACGATAACATTCGATCATAATCATCAAACCAGAAGTAAGAGCAGAAACGACCTTTCTATTCCAACAAGCAATACTGGGGCTTATCAAAAAGTTTTCTCATACCTGGGACCAAAAATATACAACAAAATCCCCTCTCAATTTAAACTGTGTGAATTATCATCCTTCGGTACTAAAATTACAAAATGGTTATTAGACTTAGGTAGGACAGATTCCGAAAAATTATTAAAAAACGTAGTCTGAGTTGATTTCTTCGATTTTGTATTTTCCTAAAAAACATTTTTTTATTTTTCTTTCTTACATTTATATATTATATTTTTATTTTATACTTTACATGTACCTATCTGGATTTTATTGTTTATTACTGCTAATTTGTATTTTCCTAAAAAAATACTTTTTTTTATTTTTCTTTCTTACATTTATATGTTATATTTTTATTTTATTTTATATTTTACGTGTACCTACCTGGATTTTATTGTTTATTACTGATGTATACCTAGAATAACACAACTTATATCTGATATTGTACCTAATGTCTAAGTAACTCCCCCAATATGTACCATTATTGTTAATTATTATTGAATCCATTAATGTGAAATTATGTACACGCAACCTGCCAATTTGACTGTCATAAAACGGGAATGTTTGACTGTCCTAGTTGGAAAGTCAAAGCTTCCTTTTATATTGTTATATCTTGTATGTAATAAATGTAATAATAAATAAATAAATAAATAAAATCTAATCTTCACTAGCAACGCTGGTGAATATGATCTCTCAAGAAAACTGACGTTGGAAAAAGGTGGTAGCACTATCAAGAAAATAAAACTACTGAAAGTGCATGCAATAACCTTCATATTATATACCACCACCTTGGCAAGTCAAAACTCGTGTCGGGGGGAGGGGGGGGGTATTGTCGGACTTTGTATTTGTGTTAAAAACTTTTATTTTCTATGTACATTGGTTACTTAATTTTAATTTTTTTTTTACTTCTTTTTAATAAAATTAAAGTAACAAATGTATATGGAAAATACAACATTTCAAAACAAAATACGTAATAAACGTTAATTGTACATGTTAAAACATTTTAAGCAGTCAAATTATTCAAATAATCACACTTATGCAAGTACGTATTCACCTGACTGTAACACTAATCTTGTTATATGTTTATTAAACACTTTTTGCTAAGTGAAATAATAATTTCAAAGTACGTATACACTTACCACTGATTAGAAACGGAAATTAGAAACGGAATTCCAAATAAAAATCACTTTGCAAAATAAAAATCAACCGCAATCACCGAAAAAACGGAACTTGCCAGTTAAATTATTTTTTTTCTTTCAGAGGTCCTCATTTATCTTTTTAGATATTTATTTATTTTTATTTTATTTATTTATTTAAACGCCCATAGGGCTTTTACATAGAATTCAGTACATTTTTTTTAATTACTGTGAAAAGAATGGGTTTACAAAATACAAGAAACATAATTATGTTGAAAACAAAATACAGGTTTCATAAAATATAAGCGTTAAAAAAAAAAAAAAATTAGGTTACATAAAATACAAGCGTTAACAAAATACAGGTAACATAAAATATAAGAAACCAAATATTACATATAGGAGTTGACACAAAGTAGGTTATGTTTAAAATTGTTGCTCACATTAGTTTATGGGATAGGTAGAAATAAATAGTTGGCACATATGGCGTTTGAAGTTTGCTAAGTTCAAATTATTGTTTATTAAATTGTTAAATTATTGTAAGTTCAAAAGATTGTTTAAGTATTTGTTACCAAGACTATGCAAACGTTGTATGGGAGAATGTAAATCATAGATCGAATGCTTATATTCCAATATCTTTGTTCGAATGAGATGTACGTATATAAAATGTCAATGTTTGTCTAGTTGTTCGTGTAGGTACATGTAGATTTATTAATTGCAGGAGTTCACAACTTTCGAATTTAGAGTTTAATAATTTTAATAAAAAGGTTAGGTCGTTTATTTTTCGTCTGTTTTCTAATGTTGGAATATTTAAAGTATTCATTAACGACGGGTAATTTATGTGCTCTAAAGGGATGTTAAGTTTAAAATTTACAAAACGTAGAAATTTTCTTTGAATTCTTTCAATAGTATGAATATGAATTATGTAGAAGGGCGACCAGACTATGGAGTTATATTCTATTAGGCTTCTAACAAGGGATGTGTACAGTAGTTTAATGATTTGTAACGATTCAAAGTTTTTAATTGTTCTTAATACAAATCCTAATGTTTTCATAGTTTGTTGAATGTGAACCGTGAAGTCTAGTTTCTCATCCATTATTATGCCAAGATCCCGCATTTCCGATACTCTTTCTAATTTTATTTTATTTATTGAATAGTCGAAAAAAAGTGATGTTTTTTTCTGGAAAAGGTCAAAGTTTTGCATTTTTCTACATTTAAATATAGATTGTTTTGTGAGCACCAAACTTTTAGCATGTCTATATCGGATTGAAGAATTTCACAGTGATTAATGATAGTTATCTCTTTATATAATTTAATGTCATCAGCGAAAAGCAATACTTTGACGTCTTTAAAGCAGTTGACTAGGTCGTTTATAAAAACAATAAATAAAATTGGGCCAAGATGACTACCTTGCGGTACGCCACTTGTGGCGGAAAATGGTTTGGATATAAAAGATTTTATTTTTACAAATAAAGTTCTACCTGATGTGTAACTACTTAGCCATATGATATGATATCATTTTATATATGATATCCTTAGATATATGATATCATTTTGAGATGTCAGTGTTAAAAATAAAATTCTCTTAACTCTCCTTATTTTAATATTATTGATGTCGATATCTTAACTTTTCGGGGGGAGGTTTGAACCCCCAACCCCCCGCCCCCCTCCCTGGCTACGCCCGTGCTTTTAAGTAATATATTTTAAAAGTTGCATGCTTTATTCTAGAATGAATTACATTAACGATATTGGGCTCGTTGAAACTGCTAAAAGAATACCTTTCAATAATCGCGTCGGACCTGCCTACTTACCATTTTCAGTGGATAATCGGCCATGCATCGGGCAAAGTATTATGGCCGTTGGTAAGCTCATAAGTCTCATCATAACCTAATCTTTCAATATTCTAAGTTTCAAATTGGAAATCCGTTGTTGTAGCCAAAGACCTGGACACCTAATAACTACTCCAAATCATAAATATAAAATCAGCGGCGTTCCCGAAGGCTCACACTTTGGACTGCGTATGTATAGTATCGGACCAGGTACATTGGACAAAGTACCTATAGTATCAAAGTTAAAATTCTTCGGGTACATGCTGGTACACCCTGTATAAGACAGTATACCTACTACAGTTCAATAACCATATTAAGTTTTTAAAATTGCCTGCATAGCCCATAGCCAGGCCGCGTATTTACAATCCCTACCGCGTTTCAGTCGCTTTAAATTTTCAATATCATAATTTAAATATTTAGTAATAAAATTATTAATTTCTAATATACACATTGGAAAGATTATTTTATCTAGATTTTAGAACAATTTTTTTTTTTGCAATGTGATAAAAAATAACCAATATAGAGGTATATTTAAAATGTAAATTGTCGTTACCGCGACTGAATCGGTATAGGTTTTGTAAATACGCAGCCAGGCCGACGGTAATTTTAACCTCTCAGGCCTCGGGTCTATTTTGCCGGAAGGTCAAAATATTTCCGATTTTACGCCTTGTGTAGTATTCCGTTTTGAGCGGTGACGCCATCTATGAGCCGGCACTTAAACGAAATCTTGGGACTTGTGGTGCGTATAGTTTCACAGATGTAAACACTATATCATCTTACCCATGTACAAGGGCGTAGCGAGGTACGGGCAGAGGGGGGCAGCTGCCCCCCCCCCCCCCCCCCCTAGAAGGTGCAGGAATGCTCACAAACCGTAAAGTTTACGTCGGTAGCCTATTGTTTGTGAGAATCAATTTAATTTTTATTATTACCTTTTTAGTTGATCATGATTAATGAAGCATCAAGAAAACCTGCCTATCAGTTACATTGCGCTGTTATTAAATCAGTTTTCATTATATGTGTTCAACTGATAGCCAAGTACTCAGGCATATTGAAACATATTGCCAATGCACAATTACATTGTAAAACTGCATATCACGATACAGGAATGCCCTAGTGAGATATGCAGCGTATGTTTTTCATGTATTTCTTCTTATTTTTCAATAAATAAATAAAAAATAAATGCTTTACGATCGGAAACTATCAATATGTACGCATGTGTGAGTGGTATTAAAGGTATAATTTCTGTTATAAATGATCACCGAAGCAACGTAGACATAGAGAGCCAAAATATTTTAGATATTTCAATTAAAACTGCAGCTGCCATTGGAACTGATAAACAAGTCCCACGCATTGTATCTTGCCAACAATATCGGTCCAATCACTTTGCTGAGACTCCATACGACCAAAATTTGCCTTTGGATTTGGAGGTGACACTACTAAGGATATTATCACAAAAATATTGAATACGGTGTTATTTATATTTTCGTAGCTCTAATTTTGTGCCTGACGGTCTTTTTATAGACGAAAATAACCTATTTCTGAAATTTCCTAGCCACCCCCCCCCCCCCCCCCGGTAGGTACAAGTATTATTTTGTAAAGTAACCTGTCCCGTTGCTCGTGCAGCATTTACCTTAGATATATTCTTGGTTTGTCTACACCTGCCCCCCCCCTTAACAAAATCCTAGCTACGCCCTTGCCCATGTATGTCATCTTAAGCACAATTCCTTTTTTTTGTAAATAATCATTCGTAATTCATCATAAATAATATTTTCGAAAGCATTCCAATTAATTCAACCCATATTACATGTAACTTTTTTCTTTCAATTCACCACAATTAATCATAAAATACTTAATTATATTTTTGACATCTATCCGGAATTATTACTTTTAAGTTTTTGTACAAAATTGGAATATTTGTTTTAGGTTGGGGTGCATGGTTTTTAAATAAAACGCCCCCCGGTTTCCTCCGCAAAATGAAACTCAAAATTGTCGATCAATCTGTCTGCACATATTACACTGGGCAAACCGTCGCTTTTAGCACCATCTGCACATACCCAGCAGGTGGTAAACGGATGGCATGCGAGGTACGGAATATTTTATTTATTTTTGCTGCACAAAAAATACTACAGTTTACAGTTTACAGCATAGATAGTTATAGCTGAGGGCTTTACTAAGAACTTTAAGGCGCCGTAACCACGCTCAAAAAGAAGATGGAGAGATATACTCGTATAATTACGAATGTTGGAGGGAGCGCGCTAATATTAAAAACGATAATAATTAAGAGAAAAATTTTTAAAAGTAAAAAAAACGAACGGTTATTTTACAAGTGTTTCTTTAAATGCTATTTTAGACATTCCCCGCGAGATTTTTGCTCTATTTTAAACGAGTCGCGTTTTATTAAACATGTTCATAATTTTTGCTTAGGCAATACACAATCCTTATTATTTTTTGTTTGCTCAAAACTCACATTTTAATCATTTCCGGCGAATTCGTTAATAGAATAACTTTTTTATTCCAACAGAACCCTGGGGATGTAAGTTCTTTGTATTTAAGATTAAGAAAAACAATACCTAACCGTTAGTATATTTTAGTACAACGATTTTAAAACTCTATAACCCGTTTTTCAACTATAAAGTTAGCGGTAAGCACCAGATTTTATTCTTCTAGACGACGAATTAATAACTTCGGGAGTGCGGCATGGAGAAACATTTTAAATATTTGTAACACGTTCTTCAGTATTAATTAAAATGAACGTGGCGGAAAGGTTGAATCTCCAGGCCTGTTAGGATGAATTCGACCGTACGTCCGTCCAATATGTCGTGCCGGGGGCGCATATTTGTTTTTTTTTTTTACATTTATTTTATTTATTTATTATTAGATTCAATAACAAGGTTTGTACATGTATGTATGATATATATAATAAGTATAGATTCTTTTTTTTTCACAGACCTCCTCACTAGGATTTCCTGTTCTGAGGTGGCCTGTAGTTTTTTAAAATATTTGTATTTGGTTATGGATTGTCTTTATATCGTCTTCATGATGTTTGTAATTTTATTATCACTTTGATCTCTCAGCCATATTTTTACTTCTGTTTTAAATATATTCATTTCCTTTATATTTTTGATTTGATCTGGTAGAGCATTGTATAATTTTATAGCATGGAATTTATTATTTCTCTGTCCAAAAGATGTGTTCAAACTGGGAGTAGGATGTTATTGCTTACTGACCTGGTTGAGTATTTATGTTGGGCAGTGGAGTATACATATATGTTTTTTTTCAGTTTAAATAAAATATTTTTTGAATAAAGTTTCTGTACATTGAAGACTTGAAAGTTATTAAATATTTCTTCCGTCGGAGTTCTAAGCGGAACTTTCAGTATTGTCTTCAGTACTCCTTTTTGGGCTATATTGAGTCGCTCTGTGTGAGTGCTCAAAGCAGACCCCCATCCAGTTATACCGTACTCTATTTGTGACTGACACAAAGCATAGTATACTTTTTTAATATCGTTTATGTTGAGAATATTACGAATGTTTCTAAAGAAGTATATGTACCTGGTTAGTTTTTTTGTAATTACGTCAATTTGTGAGTTCCATCGGAGATTATCATCAATTTCAATTCCAAGATATTTGATACTTTTGGAGTGTGCTATAGTGGGACAGAGGCATGATAAGCCTTGATTTTGTTGATAAATTCCTTGGCATGAGTGTAATTTGAGATTTAAGTCCTCCGACGGCTGCCCTCTGGCTGTTATAGAAAATGTAAGATATTTTGTTTTATTAACATTAAGCGTGAGGGAGTTTCTTTTAAGCCAGGTTTGCAGGAGACTAAGCCCGTGTTCCGCTTCTTTGTAAGTATTTATCCAATCTTTTTCGTTAAATAAAATTACTGTGTCATCAGCAAAACTAATAATTTTTCCTCTTGTTTCTAGGTTACAGATATCATTGATGTATATCAAAAACAATATTGGTCCTAGTACACTTCCTTGCGGTACGCCATGGTTGATTAGGAGAGGTTCGCTTTTTCTCTTATTAATTTGAACGCTCTGTGTACGCTCCATCATATAGCTTTTTAGCAAGTTTAGTGTTGTATTTGTCATACCAATTTTTGTAAGTTTAGCAAAAAGTATTTTGTGGTCTATTGTATCAAAAGCCTTTTGTAAGTCTATGAAGATTGCCAAAGTTTTTTCTCCACTGTCTAAACTTTTAGTGATCATATCTGTAATTTTTTCTATGGCGTCACTAGTACTTAAGTTCTCCCTAAAACCATACTGTGTTTCCGATAATATTTTATTGTCTTTAAGTAGGATAAGAGTTGTTTTTTGAATATTCTCTCCAATATTTTTGAAAATGTGTTGAGTAGGCTTATTGGTCGGTAATTGTTTATGTCATTTTTACATCCTTGTTTAAAAATTGGTATAACAGTAGCTTTTTTGAGAGCCGTAGGGAATATGCTTTCAGTGATAGACAGGTTGACTAAGTATGTTAGAGGTACGATAAGTTCTTTACAGAGATATTTTATTGCATTGGTTGTGATTAAGTCCTCCCCCGAAGAAACATTTGATTTTAGAGAAGAAATTGTGTTTTTGATATCATCAGCTGTAATTTGCTTAAACTCGAGTTTCTTTCCTTGTTCAAGGGGTTCATTTATTAGTATAGCGTCATTACATTGTGTAGCTTGCTTTGCTAGATTTGATCCTATATTTATGAAAAATTTATTGACGTATTCAAGAATTTGGTCATGATTATCAGCGTATGTCCTTGGGACATTGTTTATATTCAGCACGTCAATTGATGTCATGGTAGCAGATTTAGAACTGGTTATTTCATTAATTATTTGTCACATTTTCCGGGGATTTTGTTTACAATCTACAATTTTTTTCTTGTAGTAGGTTTCTTTTGTATATGTAATAACTTTTTTGCAAATGTTTCTATATCTTTGTAGAATCTTAACATGTGTATATCGTATGGATTTTTCTTTAGTTTCTTGTGTAACTCGTCTCTTTTTCTTATGCAGTTTATAACATTCTGTGTAATCCATGGTTTAATGTGTACATTTTTATGTAAGATTTTCTTAATAATTTTTGTGGTATTAGAGAGAATATTATTCTGAAAGAGTTCTATGAAGAAATTCCATGCAGCATTTGCGTTGTTCATACTTTGCAGTTTTTTCCAATCGGTACATTGTAGATTATGTTTAATGTCATTCCAGTTTATTTCAGTTTTTTCTATTGCTTGTGGTCTTTTCTTGATGTTATTTGACTTGTTTATTTTTATTGAAAGTATAGTTGTATAATGATCTGTTATAGTTGAGTTAAATACAATAGTTTGAGTAATATCTTTTGTTTTACTCATTATATGATCTATGCAACTTTCAGTGCTGTCCACTTTTCGAGTAGGTACATTTATTAAGCTTACCAGTCCATGGGATGCTAGCATCTGCAGATATTGAATTCTCTTGGGATGTCCATTTTCTAGGATATTTATATTTACATCTCCAATAAAAAATATGTTTTTCGTGTCTTTTAGAAGGCAGAGTTCCTTGTCTACGGATTTAAGGAATGGGTCGATGTTTCTTGTTGAAGGCGATCGGTAGATTGCTGATATAGCCTTTTCTTTTCCGATTTTAATTTTTAGACAATTGGCATCTGTGATAATAATTTCCTCAACTTCGGCTTTTATTTCGTTTTTAATGTATATAATTACACCATCGTTTTGTCTTTTATTATTCAAACTTGAATAGGTGGTATATCCAGCTATTTCCAAATTCATGTATTTATGATTTATCCAACAAGTATTATTATGTGTAGATTAACTTTTAAATATTTCAGTAAAATTTGTAATTCATCAAATTTTTTTCTGATGCTTCTTATATTTTTGTGCAATATATTAAAAGAGTTGTTGTTTATCATTGATAGGTCATTTGGTTCCGAGGTTCGTATAGTGTCAGTCATTTTTTACTTTAATTCATAAATGTTGTTTCGAAGTGCCTTTTTTGCACAATATTTTTAATATCATCTATATGTTTGATGTAGATTATTTTTTCGTTTGGCATTTTTCGAGTCATTATTTTTCCATCTTTACACCAAACGTAAGAATAGTTTTTTTCTTTGACAGCTTTTTTTGTTTTCCAGAGCAGTTCCCTTTGATATGGGCTCAATTCTTCTGCAATATAGATTGTTTCAGTAGTGATGTCTTTTATATCTTCATAATTAATATTTTTCCTTTTAGAGATTAGATTGTCTCTAGTCGTTTTTTTTCAGCAAATTCCACTAGCAGTTTTGGTGGCGCATTGTTTCTTCTATCAGGAGTCCTTTTTACTTCAATTATCTCCTTGTACTGGATATCCATTCCTGCCGCCGCCGCAACTTTTTTTACGATTTCAATCTGCTGCTCCCCATTTTTTTGGGGAATGCCTGCTATTTCTAGGAAATTAGATCGAGATTTGTACTCAAGGTCTGATATTTTTATTTCAAGTTGTTTGATAATAATATGCTTTTCCTGCTGTTCTTTCTTTATGTTTTCTAATTCATTTTAGATTTTTTTATTATGTAATATTGTAATTTCTAGTTTTTTATTATATCATCGTACTGACTGCTCATAAAATCTATGCT
Source organism: Limnephilus marmoratus (assembly GCA_917880885.1). NCBI lineage: Eukaryota > Metazoa > Arthropoda > Insecta > Trichoptera > Limnephilidae > Limnephilus > Limnephilus marmoratus. The sequence continues at coordinate 23,395,907 of OU862928.1, read as the reverse complement.
TTTTTGGGTTTTCTGGGATTGTTTATCAATTTTAGATATGATTTCTCTTTTCATTGATTCAAATTTTTTTTCGATAATTTGAATAATTTTATCAATGTTAAATTTGTCTTCGGTTTCAATGACAGATCCCTTTCCTCTTGTATTTGCCATTTTCCGTTTTTTTAATATTTAATTTATCTTATACTTTTAGGATTTATAATTAATTTATGTTCAATGTTGGAATCAATACGCTCCTTAAGTGAATATTAATTTATGTAGATTGTCTATGACGAGATAAGTATATATTGTCTATGGTTTTTTTATCAGTTCTTACAGAAGTTAATTTATGGTTTATGGGTCACAATGACAATAATTTTTTTGCACTTCAATTAACTAATGATTGATTTCACTGCCACCGTCGCAATCATTGGCAATTTGTTTAGCGTATCACTATTTATTATTTTTTAAAGCGAGTTATGTTATTAGGTTGCTTTATTGCCACTATATTGATATTAATTACGTAGCTGTCAAAAAACCGACTGTTGTGTTTACCAAGTTATTGTTGTGTTTTTTGTCATTAACTCCACGCAAGGGGCCCTAAGAAAAATAATTTCCCTCATGGCCTATGTCATCTGAGATGCTGTGTGGAGGGTCTTTTTGAGGAGAGGAAGGAATGCATGTTGGTTTTGAAGAGACCCATGTTGTAGGGAAGGAGGAAACACAGAGGCCGGCAAATCGTTCCGCAGCCGAGTCGAAGAAGCGACCCGTTCTCATGTGACAAATGTCAACCGTGTACATATGTTGAGCACGCATTTGGCGTGTTTACCGACGGGATCAATGATGCTGGTTCCTCAGAGGCTAGTTTTAATTACACGCTTTCTTCACTTACGTCGTTAAGATTCCCACAATATTTGTCTTCTTCTTCTTTTCTTTGATAGGGCAAACTCGGCAGTAGGTCCGTCCAATACACGGGGCGCGATTCTCAATTTGTATACGCGGCTTCTTTACTTACGTCGTTAAAATACTGAATACATTTTAGGGTATATTGTCGTCAATATTATCGTTTTTAATATTAGCGCGCTCCTCTAATATTCGTATTTACATATCTCTGTTTATTCTTATTTTTAAGCGGATACTACCGGGTTTTAAAGGCCGACCTGAACTTGATACGATCCATTCCCACGCAGGTACAGTCACTTTACTGACTTTACAATGACCGTAAGCGAAAGAGAAAGATATAAGATAAGAACAAACGTACGTCAGAGAAAGGTGTGGGCGGGGAGATGGGACCGCCTTTCTCCCTCCCGCGCACACCGCATTTCGGATCTTAAACTCGCCTATTGCGACGATTGCTGTATCAGCGTCAGGTCGGCATTAAACTTTGGCGCTTACTATACTTTTATCAAAGGCGTGGCTATAATATTCACATGGGGATTCGATCCTGTGGGGGAGGGATCAATTAGAGATGCCACAAATATTCGGCTGCTATTCGGTATTCAGCCTATTCGGCTACTTTTTTAAAATATTCGGTATTCGGCCGAATATTGCGAATACCGAATATCAAATCATGGAGAAGAAAAAAACGCCCAATATTACTCACAAAATTTTTAATTTTAACAAAAAATCAGCATATTTAATACTTAAAATCTATCTGTGTTAAGTTATTGTTAAGAATAGTGACATCTATGAGATAACTGCTGTAGGTAATCACATTGAATTAATCTTGCAGTTTATTAAGAGAGTATGAATGCTAGAGACATCTGGATGAATTTTATTGAAGCTAGTGTTACTGACTAACTAAAATAGACCACGTGACTCAGTAGGTGTCTAGTATCATTGCTATTGTTATTCTCGTATTTTTACAACCTGAAAGACGGTATTTTTACAGTTTTTACTGCCCAGGCGGGGTCCGGGCCAAAATTAGTTACAAAAAAGTGTTGATTTCATTGTTACTCAAAAGTGATTGTAAATAAAACGACTCTGCATTAAAAAAGTGTTTTACAATAAAAAAGTCCACCACCCCAGATGAAATGAAGGACTTGACAGTTATGATGAATGAAATTTTTTTTTCAGCATTTGTTGATAGCAAACGATTGCGCTTTTCATCATAAATTATACCTCCTTCCGAAAAAAACCGCTCACTACACTGCTACACTGCTCCCGGGAGATGATAAATAAATCTTAGCAAATTCTGTTAGGCTTGTATACTGTTTTGCATTTGCTGACCAGAACTTCTAAGGGTTTGCTATCCGATCTAGGTGAACAGTTTTCATGTATTTTTTTAAGATATACACAATATAAGTAACACAATTTGATCTAACAATCAACAAATAATGCGTGTTGTGGCACGACCTACTCGCAAATGAAACAAATACGCACACAGTCACCCGCGAATATTCGGCCGCCGAATATTCGTCACTTCGGCCGAGAGCCTAGCCGAATATCCGGTATTCAGTATTCGGCAAAATGACTATTCGTGGCATCTCTAGGATCAAGGGCGGATTTAGGGGGTATTTTTGTGTACTGTGGAGATTCCATCACAGTACATACTTGGAAGCAAAAACTGCCTATTTTAAACATTCAATTTATTTATTTATTTATTTTTTTTTTATTTTTTTTATTTTTTTTTTTTTTTTTTTTTTTTTTTTTTTTTTTTTTTTTTTTTAATAAACGAACGAATGACCCCAACATAACGCTAATTAATAAAGTAAGGAAAATTATTTATTCCCCACTACTTAGTATGTTTACCAAACCTAAGAAATATAATGCACTTAAATGAGTCATAGCAATAACGTCATTCTAATTCAATTAAGAAAACCCTAACACTTAGTGCAAGGCAAACCAAAGGGAAATACTCCGAATCCCACATTAGCACTCTCTCAATTAGTGTCTCTACAAATTGGTTTAACCGGTAATAAATCAACTTAGACACCTTTAAAAATTGACATTTAAAATCTTATAAATAAGTCGTCCGTACGTGGCTTCACCACAGTTTGAAAATGACCTTACAAGTCGAAACAGCTGTAACTAAAACACCAACCAAAAAACTTGCAGAACTCGATAATAACATTATCGAATTTAATTTTAATTAAATTTCTAAAAATTAAAATGGAGTTCTATGAATTAAACACAAAAACAATTAATATTCAATTTTTCATTTGTTTTGACACAAAACAAAAGAAAAATTTTCAACCTTCCTATACATACTGAACTTGTAGAAATAAACTTGAAGTACGTTACTTCAAATTTATTTCTAACATTAATTGTTGATTTTTTAGCCCGTCCGCCCCTTGTGCCCGCCCAGAAAAAAATCCTAACAGTAATTGTTGATTTTCTTTGCGCGTACGCCCTTTTTGCCCCCCCCCCCCAGAAAAAATTCTGGATCCGCCCTTGACGGTTTATAGTGCAGTTCATTGTGAGACTCTTCTGCGCGACGGCCCTGGAGCGGTGCGTCATACCGTCGCTCCGAAGTGTACGTGTGATTGCCGCTAATGATCTTATATTAGTTTTGTGTATTACAGTATGACTTCGGGGCCCCCCTTCTGCGGGAAGGCACCGCTGGCCGCACCTATGTCATCGGAATAACCGCTGGGGCCTTTGGTTGTGCAGCTAACAACACGCCAGGACTTCACACAAGGGTCGAACCATTCCTGAGCTGGATTAAAAAAGCCACTGGAGGACTTATACAAATTAGAAAAAAATAATAATCCACTCGGGGGTTGATGGTAGTGGGAGAGCGACGAAATAACATAATATTTAAGTACTGCATTCAAATTTTAGCTCATGCAACATCTACATGTGGCAACACCATGCAAGATTGGGGATCAATAGAGATGGTGATACCAGAAATACGCTGTCACTACGGTTCCAGTTACGGGAGACTGTAGTGTTTTTCTAAAAAAAAATCATGGGGATTTGGTAGAGGAACTCGGAGAAAAAAGATTCCCAAGAATTTTTTGATAATATTTTATAAAAATATCGACTTTTCTAGTGGCAGCAAAGACCCCGGATCAAAAACTGCATCCCATCAATATAATAATATTATCCCCAGGTCTTTTTGCATATTGTTTTCTCCGCGATAAATTATCAAAAATTTTCTTCTGAATAGTAAATACGTACTTTATATATAATCTTACACTTTACTACAATGAAGTACCCTTTGTGATTTTTTCATTTCCAACCTTGAACGTTTTCAATCTGACACATTAATTAATTAAATATTTGTTAAAAATATTTCTTCTTGTTTTTAATTTCTTTTTTAATTCAATAAATTATTATAAAAAATATATATTGATGAAGAAAATAACATAAACAAAATGATATAATATTAACGTGTTTTATTTTTGTGGTTGTGCTTTGTTTTGTTTTGGACGTTTCGGACAGCGTTACAGTGGGTATGAACAAAAACAAAGTGGGTTTCGGTTTTCAGATTAACGGCGTTCAGTGCCCTGTTCCACCGGCGGCTGTTGACGCCGAGATGTGGACAAACAGAACGCGGATAAAACTTGCGCTATCTGCGCGGTAGCTTGACAGCAGCTGTCAGTTTTTACGAAATTTCGAGTTCGTAGACGACGATTATTTACTCTTGGAGAATCCTTTCTTAAAACTAAGGAATAAAACAATTGTATTTGGTAATTGGTATCTTTAAATATGAAAAAAAACCTCAGGAGAGCATGATAATATGTTAAGTAGGTACGTGCCTGAAAGGAATTCACTTGTGACATTTGAGGTTTATTTTATCCCAGATTGGCGATTGATTGAAAACAGCGGCAATTAACAGGTCGCTCATTTTGATATCAGATTCTGGCCGGCGTCACCGGCGAGCAGGAATTAAGAATTCATTCCGGTAAAGCTTATCGGCGCCGCCTCGCGCGGACACAAATCTGAACCTGCCTTCACTATGTTCGGTCTGATACGTTGACATACAAACATTCTTGTCAGCATGCCTGCGCCAGTCGGCCGCCCATGCGCCGACTAATCAGAAAACCGAAACCCGCTTTGTACCTGTTCGTACCCTCAGGCCAGCGCCGGATCTGCCATACGTTCAAAAACGTGCAAAAAACCTGGCGCCAACTCCGAAGGGGCGCCGTGAGAAAATAAATATTGTATTAAAAATTTGTCATAATATTCCCTGAATCGTTTAAAAATTTCCCATAGTACGAAATAATTATTACGCTCTAGCAACACTTTCCAAAGATACAGACTGCGCACGCATCTGGTTTGAATTCAACGAAATTCAACGATTTACGAATTTATAGTCAGTTACAGAATTTTTTTACAAATTCCATATATTTAGTTTAAACGTAAGATCTATTTTTCCATATATCTTTTACGACGAATGAGTGCGATCCAAATTCATTAACCAATCACAGCGCCGTACTTTTATTCAAGAGAACAAACCAACCGTCGGCGCCTTTCAAAATGCTTTTGTACGAATTAAGTCTCTAGGAGAAGGGACTTAAAGACCATTTTCTTATGAAATCTTCAGTAAATTCCATTAGCATAAACATCGCAAGGTTTGCAACAGAACAGTTTCATCATTGATTTGACAGTTGAAGTTCGTTAAATGTACCTACAATTAATTTCTATTAGATTTGTTATTTTACAGTCAGTAATAATCAGTGTAAGCGTCTTTCGTAAGCCGTTGATACCATAGATACGTTCGTGTTTGTTCGCTCAACACAGAACACAGGGGAAATGGAAATGCAAGGTACAAATTTGAGGTTATATTATTATTATTATTAGATTTTTTAATTTATAACTACATTTCTATTGGTTGTTAGAGGTTGTGGATTGTGGATTACAATGAATAGAACAATAATTAAAAAAAAAACTTTCAGGCTCGCAGAATCTAAAACTTAGAATTAAAGAGCATAATGACATAAAAAAACTCGTTTCCATTGGGAATTTTTTATTCCGATTTCTCCAGCACCGATAAAAAGTGATGTCCCGCGCAATGACGTTACAATAGTCCCGAGCAGATCTAAACAGATATCTATCGCACAAATTCCTCCGGTCGAATTATTAGAAGATAAAAATAACGTCACTGATAGCAGTTTAAATTTAATTCCGTTTTCAGAGCTTGAATTGAAAGATCCCGGATGCTGGCCAAAGTTATCTCAAAATTCCATTAGTTTATTAGTTCAGGAAGGTCCTGTACAATTGAAAGGTTTTGATTTTCCTATTACGAACAAGCGTAAATTTAATACTAAGTATTATTACAAGAAACTGCCTAATGGAGAAGAATTACATAGATCGTGGCTTATTTATTCGAAAACTTTAGATAGGGTTACACCCTTTATATGTCTTGATTTTATTTGATAAATTAGTGTAAAAAAAAAAAAATTAAATAAAAAAAAAAATTGGGGTAAACGAATTTTTAATCAAAATAAAAATGTAGGGGGGGGGCGCCATCGGTACCTACTGCACAGGGCGCTAGATTTCGTAGATCCGGCCCTGCCTCAGGCAGTATCAGGCAGATAACAGCAACATCAACAAGGCAGTATATATATATATATATATGTATGTCATTATTTAATAGAAAGTATGTTTTCAAAAAAAAATTGGGAAAAGTTGAAAAAACCTGGGGAAGACATGGCAAGATAAAGTGCACCAAATACTTGAGTTGGGTCATGTCAAAAACCAGAATAACTGAAGAGGAGACGATGTATAAAAATGTTACTGAGTCAAGGAGTATGTGCCAATACCGAGTTGTTTGGCGGTCTTTACCCTTTGCATACCCTTTCAGGAAACGGCGTGATGGTTAGTCAGTAGGTACCTAGTTTGTTTTAAAAAGTGAACATCATTTTGCCGTATTTTATTGAATAAGTACTTGTTTGGTACTAAATTGAATATCAGTAAAATATTTCGTATTCGTCCATCACTAATCGCTTTGAAATATCTATGCACTATGATGATTGGTTTATTTATCCGAGTCCCGCGCCACTTCAGGCTTCAGGCCGCCGCGCAGAAAAGTCTCACAGTGAACCGTGCTGTAAACCTATCGGTCTTTACTTTTCTGCGCGGCGGCCTGAAGTTGCGCGGGACTCGGTCGCTCCGAAGTGTGCATGTGGGATTATTCAGCATTATCTATGACTTTTGAACAGATCGCAAAATAGAAGTGGGTTGATTCACTCATTTTACGGAATCAACTCCGGACCCATTTTCGACTGAGTGGACTCGATTCACTGGACTCGCTCCTTTGATTGCGGCGATTCCACCGGACTCGCCGAATCAAACTCATTGTGGCGCTCCGCCGGAGTCGTTGAATCGGCCGGAATCAAACTCAGTTCGGCTCTTGCTGATTCAATGCCGAGAGTTGATTCCGCCAGACTCGCCGAACCAAACTCATTGTGGCGCTCCGCTGGGCGCCGCACACCTCCTTCCGCCTCAACCTCGCCCGTGTGCGAGTGACTCCGGAATCGATTCATAACATTTTGCGGACTCGGAGCGAATCAAACGCATTCGGACTCGGAATCATCGGATTCGTTCCGGCCGGAACGACACACTTCTATCGCAAAATGTGCTCACTTTTTACGGGATTGGACGATTGGTTAATTTTTACGAGTATAGGTATTTATGCTTCTCACTTTGGCTTGTTCATGTCTGAGGAGATACCGGAGATACTAATTTAGGTTATGTCACCTCTGTTTTGTATTGCCGGTGATATAATCATGTCAGTGATGTGTGCTAAAGATAAAAAATAAAGGTCTGCGAAATCTTTGCTGGATGTAAAATTCAACTTCGTGATAACAAGATGGAGATTTCACCCAAACTTTTATGGACTCCGCTCATTGTAAGTACGCATCCAGACATTGCTTGCCTACCGTTTGAATAAATGTGAAAGGAATCGAACAATAGGTTTGACTTTATTTAGGAAAAGACGGTTGTACAATTTAGCATTTATTCGCATAACTTCTTTCATCACCTTTTATATTCCATTGTTATTGTTTTTTTTTTACCGGTTTTGCTGCCGTTTTTCTCGATAATAAAATGTCGAGAGAACGTAATAGTTCTCGTAAAGCATACATAGTGTTCACGATTAGCGAGCGAGTATTTTTTAGTAGTGATAATCACCCTGCTGATGTTGCCAGGGTTTCAAGAAATCTATTTGACGGTCGATTTATGAAAGGACGTAAATGTCTTCTAAAGCTAAAATACGTTTTAGGTCGAGCTCAAAAAGGGTAATTATCGGTTCGGACTGGCCACGCTTATTACGAATAATTTTTAGAAAAAAACTTTAAATTCGCCTTAATTACTATAAAAGGAAACTTTTTGGCTATGGGGCGGCGGAAAATAATGCATTTTAATTTTCAATTGCATAAAACCAAAATTCACTTCGCGAACCGACGCAGCGAAAATCCGCGGCCGTTGCTGTCACTGTTATGGACTGTAGCCGACTTCGTGGGATACCGACATGAAATACCGTGAATCACAAACCATGTTACACAAACCTAGCGTAGCCGCTAAACCACTTGAAAACTGGGATGTTTTTCTTGCGTTGACGCGAGTAGGCGTTATAAAGGGGCACATTCTTTTGTATCACAAACCATGTTACACAAACAAGCCCGCTAGACAAATTTCATAATTACGCGCCTTATCCCACGAAGTCGGCTACAGTCGTATTAGCTCTTGTTAATTTATCAAGGATTCCAACATAACAGTGACAGTTACGGCCGCGGATTTTCGCTGGGTCGGTTCGCGAAGTGAATTTTGGTTTTATGCAATTGAAAATTAAAATGCATTATTTTCCGCCGCCCCAAAGCCAAAAAGTTTCCTTTTATAGTAATTAAGGCGAATCTAAAGTTTTTTTCTAAAAATTATTCGTAATAAGCGTGGCCAGTCCGAACCGATATTTACCTCAAAAAGCAACTGAAATACCGGACTTACGTCCTTTTGAGCTAATATCTCCTAAAGCTGAAAATATGTTTTTAGTCTAGCTCAAAAAACCACTGAAACACCGGCCTTATGACAGTATGTAACGTCTTTGCCTTACGACCTTATTAATCGATATTCAATATAATTTATTTGATAACCGGACAACTCGGAATGAAACCAACTCAGAAACCTTTGAAAACCTTTGAAAAGTCACAGTAATATAAATTTTGGGTAAATTTTCGGGATTAGTGTCCCTGGTTATTACGAATAATTTTTAGAAAAAAACTTTATTAATTTTTGGGGATCGCTGGTAACGGTTAATATGCACTTTATTTTGAAAAATCCTTTTGATTCACCTTAATTACATTAAAAGGCAACTATTTGCATTGAGGGAAGTGGAAAATATTTCATTCTAAATTTCATACGTAAAATTAAAATTAGCTTTCGTCTTGTGAGATTGTACGCCAGAATCACAAACCATGTTACACAAACCTAGCGTAGCCGCTAAACTACTTGAAAACTGGGATGTTTTTCTTGCCTTGACGCGAGTAGGCGTTATAAAGGGGCACTTTCTTTTGTATCACAAACCATGTTACACAAAAATATTTTCCACTTCCCCCAATGCAAATAGTTGCCTTTTAATGTAATTAAGGTGAATCGAAAGATTTTTTCAAAAAAAAGTGCGTATTAACCGTTGCCAGCGATCCCCAAAATTTACCAAAACTTTAAATTCGCCTTAATCACTATAAAAGGAAACTTTTTGCATCACGGCTGGCGGAAAATAATGCATTTTAATTTTCAATGTCGTTAAATAAAATTTCACTTCACGAACCGACACTACGACAGCCCGCCCGCTGCCGCCCGCCATTTTTTCACTGTTAAAATACGTTTTTGAATGGTTTGTTTGGCTACGCAGGGTTTGTGTAGCGAGCTTGTGTATGTTATCTTTACTTTAAAAAACAGCCTACGTTTTTGAATGGTTTGTTTGGCTACGCAGGGTTTGTGAAGCGGGCTTGTGTATGTGACAAAATGGCGGGCGGGCTGTCGTAGTGTCGGTTCGCGAAGTGAAATTTTTATTAACGACATTGAAAATTAAAATGCATTATTTTCCGCCGGCCGTGATGCAAAAAGTTTCCTTTTATAGTGATTAAGGTGAATCTAAAGTTTTTTTCTAAAAATTATTCGTAATAGCCATGGACACTAATCCATGGTTAAAAAATGGTTAAATAGGTTACCTTGGGTTGGGGTTATGGGCTATTTTTAAATTATTTTTTTCATAGCTTTTAATAATGACTTCAAAGAGGTGTTGAGTTGAATTGATTCTGAGTTGGCATAGAACCGTCTGACTAATCAAGTGAACGATTGTTATATCTATCATAATTTATTTATCTAGTTAATTTTAATATACCATACGTACATGCCATACAGAACTATTCCACACGCTTAATTACAAGACAAATGCAGTGCAAGTAATTCGCCAATCAATCGTGTTCTTCATAAATATGTTCAATAATATTGGTCTAAATTCTAACATCGACATTTTCTACGATTCACTGCCCAAATTTAAAAAGAGCATCATGTCAATAATATAAATTATTCAATGCGCATACATACATACATACTCATTAGGGTGTCCCAGGCTATAAGGGTGAAATTTTTTTTTTCGAATTTCAAAACGCATACCCTCTATTTTTTTTTCATTTGACCCCAAAAACTTAAATATTAAATATTATTGAGATCGGATAACGATAACCCGTGCCGACTTGACGTCAAAGTTTAAGTTGAAAAGTTAGTATGGAGCTATAGGGACATTGTAGAGATCATTATTTATATTCAATTAATAAAACACATTTATAATATTTATTATGTATTTATGGTAAAAGTCACATTAATAATTAAATTTAATTTTCAAAGTTTGCTTTTTACAATCAGGATATAGGTACGTTTCTGTGTTCTTGTGCGCAACCTAATAAAAATTGCTTTTACTCCTCTTCAACAGTGATTAAACCATGAAATTCTTGCATTAATTTAACTGCTCTTTCTGCCGTATCATTAACTGCTTTCAGTGTCAATAGCTTCCTTTTAGCTTGTTGGAACGAATCATCATTTGACCTTAAAGATGGGCTCTTCTTCAGAAAACTGTCTTCAATTTTGAGTCGATTGAATAGAAATAGACGAAGTCATCGATGTTTTTCTCAGAAATTAAAACAGAAGGAACGGTTATCAATCGTATGGTAAACTATAGAAGAAAATTGAAGCATAATTTACATTTAAGACATACCAAAAATTGGGCCTCAAAGTTCTTCTTTGGATGCAATGTAACGTTTATCGTGGGCTGATGGGTTTTCTTTAGCTAAGTTAGCAAGCATTTTTACTTTAGTTTCATGATCGACATCATCGTCAAATAAAGACAAAACAGACACTTCATCTGTCAAATACCATAAACATCTGTAAAGCCGCTTTTGTCTATTGTTTCGTAAGCTTTCATGGACTTCGAAAAGCATAAGTCCTGATAAGGTGCTTTTACTGCTAAAATGCATTGGAGTCAGAATTTGACGTAGGATGTCACGATAAACAGAGATACATCCAACAGAGCTGCCTTATCCTTGTTTGAAATTCTGAATTGGGAGCTTAGTAATATTTTAAACGAATAAATGGCTCTCGCCATCCACCGACCTTGGTGCATAGCACCTGGAGGCCGAATCTTAATTTTCTTCTCTGTATCTTCACCAAGAAATATTATTGAAAGCTCAATTAATTCACGATAGTCATCTCTAGCTGTATCTTGTATCCGGGACATTGTTTTAACTTTTGTAGCTTCAGCCCGCTCTCTTCGCATTTCTGTACGAATTAAATGGATTGAGGACTTGCTTATAGAAAAGTCATCCATGTTATGCCCTAGTGCCTCAATAGTAGCTTCAATTATAAATACAGAATCTCTCACACTTAACTGACATCTATCTAATGCGGCAACCAACTGCAGAGTTATGAAATTTTTCCGCATACAAGTTTTATCGGGCTGAGAGGAAGGACCACTTAGGTTGGGTCTATTTTCTTGTAAATCTATTATTTCAGAATCAAAAGATGAGTTTTCTTGTGGTGGTTCATAAGATGATGTCGATGGAGCTAACGATGAAAAATATTTAGCACTTCCTCTTTCCTTTTCCTTCTAAGGCCTTCTTTCTTTCCTTAGAAACATTGAGGAGGATTCTTTTTCTGTAAGTTTTTTGTCCACTCTGGCTAAGTGACCAGGCCAACCTGGTTCTCTTTGGCGCTCCAAGAAGATCCTATCTTCATTTATTTTAATTAGCTGAAGCGCATCGGCATGAGCAATGTCAAACCAATTGTCTAAGATGGAAAGAAACTCTTGTCGACGTTGTTCAAACTCTTCTTGTGTTTTTTTCACATTTTTTTGCAAATCTCTCCAAACTTGGTATAATGAAACTAGTTTCTTAACACAGTTAGGTAATGATTTAGTCGGTATACGTGCCTTTTCCCAGTAAATAATACACTCACGAATAGTAAGATTTGCACTTTCATTGACATTTAAACTCACTTCACGAATATTATAGAACAAAACTCCCAATACTTGTCCATTAGAGGGAAGTTTCGAACCGGTGATTTGATGTTTTACGTCTCCTATTAAAAATATCTCCTTTTTAGAACTTCGTAACTCCACTGACATGTTGACTACTCAAAAGTAATGCGTTTACTAATAAAATAAACAAGTAATAACAAGCAAGCAATGCGAGATTTCCGTCGTGCCGTACCGTGCAAGCACAGACACCTTTCGCTGCAAGTCGGCACGGGTTGTCGTGATCCTAAGTACGCAAAACTTTTTTTTTAAATGTTTTGAGACCATTCAAACAAAATAAGAGGGTATGCATTAAAAAAATTTCACTTTAATTTTTTTGGGACGCCCTAATACTCATACACACACACCTTCCCACTACATACATCACCCGGTAATTACTTAACCCCTCAGAAAATCGCCAATATGCACTTTTAATGTCTTTAACGAAATGATATTTTACGAAAACTTTGTATTATTACCGCTTCACAAATAAAGCTACATAAATGAAACATTTCTGAACGTATCCAAATAGTAAAAACGGTTTTAGACAGGTTACAAAATAAGCTTTCGAATTATTATATTACAAATAAATATTAATATTTGTAAATATTAAAATTTAGAATGCAAACATTAAAAAAATGTGAAAATGACTCACGTGATGTTTTTATGTGAAAACGGTACTAAAATCACAGATTATGTAAACAACAATACTTATTCTATTGTATAAATGTGTAATAAACACTTTTGTCGCCTCACTTTTTTATCATTTCATATAAAATCTAATATATAAAATTCTCGTGTCACGGTGTTTGTTGCCATACTCCTCCGAAACAGCTGGACCAATTTTGATGAAATTTTTTATGCTTATATGTTAGGTCTGAGAATCGACCAACATCCATTTTTCATCCCCCTAAAAGTAAAGGGTGTTCCACTCCGAAGAAAAATTATTTTCCCATACATTTTGTATGGAACGAATTCTCCTATTTTGAAAGAACTGCAGCAATATTGTAAGGGGTATAATATTGAACTGTGAACCGGGGGAGGGGGGGGGGGGGGGGGGGGGGGGGGGAGGGGGGGGGGGAACGCGAGAGGGGAAAGGATACGCAGGGAGAAACAATTTAGATCAAGGTATGGTATACGCAGGGAGAAACAATTTAGATCAATTATCAATTCAGCTAATAAGTTGACAACAGTTTTTGATTCTACGACGACTTCTAGTACGAAGTTCGCCGGATCAGCTAGTTATTTAATAAAAATTAACAATGTCGGGCGCCCGTAGAAAATTTGGCGGGAAAAATTATGTGTCAGACTGCGCGTCTGACAGAATGTTCTTTTATGTATTTCTATGGACAACTTGAATAGAGATGTGCAGCGTGATTCACTATCGACATTTCACTTTTTATTTTACGGATGTAACTAAAACAATAACGGAGTTATAACGGTTTCTATGGAGACACACGCGCTGACGTGTAAACACGCTTATTGTACTTGACTGCTGTCGTATTTTTAACGCATATATCTGCTTACATTGCGGAGGGGTTAATAAGCATACCATAAATAAGACTCTACAATGAAACACATAATAGGTAAACACCATGAATTATACTTATTAATTGTAATTTTTTTAACCAAAGTATCTAATGTACTGTTTGATTCTGTTAATAAATAAAATAAGTAGTTTCCCCAGAATAGCTAATTATATTTAGAGAAATGATTGTTTTCTCCCTCATTTTATATAAAAAAATTAATCAAAGAAATCTAAAGCTATTTTTATTAATGAGTCCTTACCAATAAATCTAAATAAAAGTAGTTAGATGAAACAAAGAAGAAGGTTTCAAGGTCAGTGACTCTTCCACAGGGGCCCACACTTGTTCACAGATAAAATAAATATGTTGGCAAGTTAAAATGACTCCTGATGATCACTTTGTATGCCTTATTCTGTGTGCTGAGAGCCTCCATTCAAAGCTCTGGAAAAACCATAACTCTGATTTGGATTCCTGGACATGTTGGCATCATGGGTAACGATGTTGCAGATTCCTTGGCAAAACAATGAGCATCCAACCCTATTATTACCCTCGTAAACTGCATTTCCTTATTCGACTTTTTTTTCCATCAAAGATAGATCTCGCAATGTTCGGGCACAGTATTGACACATTTTTAGTCAATCCAAGGGAGCCTGCTATGCCTCAGCACATAGGGACTATCCCATCAAAATTGGTTTAAATAATTCCCTCATTTTTCCATCGTTCAGATCATATTTTTCACCATATCGATAACACAGCTTTAGAAAGAATCATGGAAATGAGAGATCTTGGAATTATTATGGATGAAAAACTAAGTTTCGCCAATCATATCCACCAAATTGTGAACAAAGGTATGAAAACACTAGGCTTTGTGTTAAGAACAACTAAAAACGTTAATTCCATACAAGCCATTAAATTATTATGTTTCCCTAGTTAGAAGCTTAATAGAATATAACTCGGTAGTTTGGTCTTCATTTTACAAAATTTTAAATTAAATATCCCACTAGAAGACTTAAAATATAATTATTATTAAATATTATAAAAATAGACCCACTAGAAGACAGACGTAAAATAAACGACTTAACATTTTCATTCAAAATACTTAACTCTAAGTTCGACTGTTGCGAACTTCTGCAACTCATGAACTTACGAACACCGACAGTAACTACACAACAAAATACACTCTTCTACTGCAGCATTTAAGATAACTACATTGCTCACTCTCCGATACAACGATTTCACACTATGGGAAATCAGTACTTAGGTGATGTCGACATATTTAACATAAACTTGGCGAATTTTGTGAATCTTGAAAAAAATTTATTCCAAAACTATTCCTAAACATATCTCTATTTTTGTAAACCTGTAAAATTGCTGTATTTTTATGACTTGTGTGCATTTTTTTATCTAATTTTATTTTTTATTATTTCTTTATCTGTTTAAAAATCATCTGTCATGAATTAATTGTACAACCAAACATGTAAAAGCCCTCTGGGCGTTATATTAATAAATCAAATTAATGATAGTAAGGGAGACAACGATTTCTTTAAGACCTAAATGAACTGGTCCCAAAAGCGAACAAATTAGCCTGAGTGGTTAAGCGCATCCCAATTTTGAATCTTATTTGAGCATGATTTTAATAATAGTATAATTCCAGGCGGGCGGAGTAGCAGGCCTCACAGTGGATGTGACCCTCTTCCCGCTGGACACGATCAAGACCCGATTGCAGGCACGCGCCGGCTTTACAGCTTCAGGGGGGTTCTCCGGCGTGTACCGTGGCTTGGGGGCCGTGGTGCTGGGCAGCGTACCCTCCGCCGCCCTCTTCTTCCTGTCGTACGAGGGCGTCAAGGCCGTGGCCCTGCAGCGAGGCATCGACAAGACCTATCAGCCTTTGGTCAATGTGCTAGCTGCCTCTGTCGGTGAAATCGTGAGTGCTTGCTTATTTATTTTGGTTGTCTTGATTTTTATGGTGACGATTTTTGTAAAGAAGCAATTACCTTGGGAGGCAAGAAAGGGTATCGCCACCCCGGGAATCACTTGTTGGATAATCAACACCTCTGCATTAGGTCATCTCAAATGGTTCGCTACATTTGGTGACTTAGCAGGGGTGCCCGGGTTCTTGGGGTGAGGTTTGTCTAGTTTTGGCAGCGGGTGGTGACTTGGACACACTGAACCCCAGATTCTTACCCACCCCTCATACCTTTTCCTTTCCACAAATTCCTCTCCTTACTTTCCTTAAGAGGGTATTACCAGAGAAAACCAGAAATATGTCATTTTTAAATCAGATTTTAGACTTATTGACTCCTTTAGATTGTTCTTTTATCTAGCATTCGCATGTTCTAAATTTTGAGAAAAAATGTTTATTTTTTGTATAATAAGGTTATACCATAGGTCGTTGGCAGATTTGTTACATTTTCAAAAAAGATTTTGTATTATACCACACCCATTTCAAATCATATAATCATGCAGTAAAATAAATCAATGCATTATCTGGGTATCGCATGTTTTAGAATTTTAATTTAAGTTTAAATAAAATCATTAAAAAATATATACGTACATGTGTTTCTTGACTAAAACTGGTCCGTTTGTGAATTTATTTGCGCACTTACAAACTAAAATATTTCAGATTTTTTAACATTCTTATTTAACTTAGACATTATTGAAAAATGATAAATACTTACAATAAAAAAATAATTACAAAAAGTACATTATTTTAATAGTTTTATCATCACGCCTTTCAACATTTTTCGATGTAGGTATAAATTAAAGCAAATTTGGAATGAAATAAAATCTATATTGAGTTATAATTTTAAAAAGCTGGTACGGAGAATAATTAATCTTTCTCATTGTAACCGCCCTGCACAATCGTAAGAACAACTTTCGACGAAATGTGGATTTTCGTTCGCTGGCTGGTTAAACGGTCTTAAATGGACCCTCCACACAGCATTCCCAAAGATGAATTGTAATTATTTTCGTCAGGGCCTCCTGTGTGGAACTAATGTAAAAAAAAAATAGCTGAAAAATTCACAAATTCTATAATCTGAGAAAAGTTATTCTGGAATCGTCAGGCTGTGAAAACCTCAAATCACTTCTTATGATTGAACCATTAATGCCAGCTATAATTTTATTCAAAACAATACAATTTTACTCCAAATAACCTTGGGAGTCGCTGGTTAAAGTAAGTCAAGTATGTCCCTTAACACTCAAAATATGGACCATAAATTGGAATGCATTTTCCAGGATAGGTCGCACAAATGTTTTGTATATTTTTAACATCATGTCCGGTTCCTTTAACAAAGTTAGTGCCTTAGGAAATCGGGTGTGGGCTTTTGCGCCGCTTGTTTAGCAGGGGTGCCCTGGTTCATGGGGTGAGGTTTGTCTAGGTCTTGGAGGTGGATGACCAGGACACACTGAACCCCAGATTCTTATCCACCCCTTAAACCCTTTTCCTTCTCAGAACTCTCCTCTTAAAAAAAACCTTTAAAAAAACCCTCCACACAGCATCCCCAATGACATAGGCTCTGAGGGAAATTATTTTCCTCAGGGCCTCCTGTGTGGAGCTCATGTAAAAAAAAAATCATCAATAAATAAAATTTGAAATTTACCCAGAGATTTGCTCAACACGGTTTTTCATTCTCTTTATTCTGAAAAACTTCAAACCGTAATGTGGGAATTCACTGCTGGACTTCTTCCTAGAGAGTTGGTACTGTCCCCTAACAGCCATATTCTAGCTGTCAAGGAAGGCTTTCCTGAATAAATATGTTAATGAATTTGGTCTTTTGTTGATCCCAGCGACATGCGGTTCCCATTTGAAGTCTTGTGATATGGTAACTCCTAGGTCTTGTCGTAACATCACTGCTTTTAAAAGGGTTTCACTAAATTAGTAGTGCTTCCTATAAAAAAAAAACTGAGCACATCTTTTTTGTAGAGTGCAAAGTTTATTATAATATTACATATTTATCTAAATAACTTAGAGTAGACCGAGTTCTTGGTTGATATGTATTATGTTTTATTATTATTATTTTTTAATCTGTCTGACTGTAAAGTTATAATTTTTGTGTTTCTTTCCAGATGGCGTGTGTAATTCGAGTACCTGTGGAGATCGCCAAACAACGTCGCCAAGTGCTGCCTTCCTCTGTTTCGCGCAACGGCTTCAGCATCCTGTACTCGGCTTACCGGGCCGAGGGCTTCTGCGGGGGCCTCTACCGGGGCTTCTTCTCCACCGTGCTGCGAGACCTGCCCTTCAGCTTCATCCAGTTCCCGCTGTGGGAGTTCTTCAAAGACCTGCTCCGGGTGAGAGACCCCAACGGACATGTCACATCACTAGAGGTAAAAACCACACTCCCAACATAACCATTAACCTCTCATCCGTGCAAAAAATCTTTGATTTTTTTTAATGTGATTTTAACCCTTATGTATAAAGAAACTGTATGAAGCACAAGGTCAGAATCGCTTGCGCCAATATCAATCTAGGACCTAGGTACTATTTTATTATTGCAGCTACTGTGAATTATTTAAAAAGAATTTTCTATAAAATTTGCGGGTGGCTTTTAGCAGTTGTCAAAGTTCAGTTTACGTTTTCAAAAGAGTATAACCACTCGAGCGACAGCGCGATTTAAAACCTTTTCCTCCGATTGCTAGTGATTTTTTGGAGATCATGATATTTTCCACCCACATTAAAAAAATCGTACCTCCAAATTTTAATATGGAGACATACAAACTGATTATACTTCTACATAGCTAATGAATTCACCGATCTTTTGTCGATTATCACATATTTGTAGGATTTATAAAAAAAAATATTATAAAATTGTAAACTAGGGTAAAAAAATGTGGTCCAATTTTGAACCGCTGTTAATCGCAGAAACATAAAAGCGTTCCATATTTTGACCTTAGTCGCTCCAGAGGATAAAGGTCATTATTTCTTTGAATTGTGTTTTTTCATGTTGGGTGTATTCAGGTGTAGAAATAATAAAATCAGTTTATATTTGGATGAATATATTTTTTCCAAATTGGGAGATTTTTAATATTTTTTTTAGTTGGTTAGCTATTCTGGAAAAAGTTCTTACGATATTACGGTTAAACGTCACATTCGTTATAATCTACTCTAAGCATTAAAAGATGGCGCCTGGTTACGCATTGCAATATGTTTTTTGTTTGTTTGAAAATTTAAATAAATATATATCACAAGCATGGTACTTACTCACTCCTTGGAATTAACAAAGACACCGAAATGGATTGTTTTTCAAAAATAGATTCTAAAACAAGAAAATTACTGACACTGTTTGTTTTGGAAAATTTTCATGCATTATTGAAAAACTTTGAGTTTGTGTATTGATTGACAAATTTCATCTCTTGTGAAAAACTATGAGTTTGTGTATTGATTGACAAATTTCATCTCTTGTAAAAACTTATGAGTCACCCAAGGATTGCATTGACTGCATTTAATTGTTGATTGGATAACATTAAGGAGGCCTCCACACTTCAAGATCTGCAAAAACAAGGTTGGTGGATTTGTTATTTTCCCTGGAGTTTCTCTTTTGTGCCACTTGTGATATATTTAAGTAGAGTTTTTTCATAATCATAATTTCTTGGGTATTAAGCCCAGAGGGTCTGGGGTTATTTACACACCTCAGGCTCGCATATTATAATGCAGCGCCAATAAAATTATTTTAGGTTTTTAATACTTTTTGCCCGTTACGCTTTAAAATATTAAGGTAAATTAATTGTTTGCGCCCGTACATATTTAATATGAGTTTAAATAAATAGTTTTGTCCATAAACAAACCCAAACCTTTCAAGAAAGGCCGAAAAATACAATTTTGTATCGGTGACTCAATCAAATATTGTATTTTTCAGCCTTTCTTGAAAGATTTGGGTTTGTTTATGGACAAAACTATTTATTTATATTAATATTAAATATGTAAGTGCGCAAACAATTAATTTACCTTAATACAACGTGTCCGGAAACTCGTAGTACAAGCGGGAATCTGGTGAATCTACATCACGTAGAGAACCCAAAAAAATTTTTTTTTTCGATCTGAGCATTTTGATTTTAATATTATTTTTTTTCAATTTTTCCATTTTTTCGGCAACTAAAGGGTTAAAAAAACTTTTGAGCCCGGTTTACCCTTCGATGCATTTTATAAGACATTACATAGCTGAAATGAACCCCCTAGTGAACAATTTTTTCAAATTTAACCAAAAAAAATCCAACTTCGGACCCGATTTACTGGAAAACGAAAGCTCAAATCAAAAAAAGTTATACCACAAAATCGACTCCAAATATGATGTGGAGTCTCCAGTTTCCCGCTTGTACTATGAGTTTCCGGACACCTTGTATTTTAAAGCGTAATATGCAAAAAATATTATAAATCTAAAATAATTTTATTGGCACCATCTGTGAATGCGTAGATTATAATGTATGTGACGTTTAACCTTAACATGTAATATACATGAATAATAAGATATATTATCTGGTAAACAGAAAACAATTGCGAAAAAAACAATTGCTTTGTATCTATAACGATATTCGACCAGAACTAATCAAGGTAATTTTCACGCGATTTTTGAAATGTCATTCCACGTTCAACAGGTTAAAGATAATATTAGTCAGTAAAGAAAACAAACAGACATAAAAAACAGGTTTAATATGAGCCGCAACAAAGCTTGCTTTTGAAACACTGCTTCATTGATGTTAAATGCATCAATATCCCAAGTGATACTATTTAACAACAAGATACCGGCATGACCTTTGGCAAGGCCGGGAGATAAAAAAGTCTGGGCTGTCGGTGACAGAGATAACCATTGGAAACATAGAAATTAATGTTCTCCATGATAGTCGAATTTTTACCATTCATGAATCAGTTCTCAAACATTTCCCAAACATTCCCTTCTGACCCATAGATAGTTCATTCCGAGCATCCCAAGGAGGAAATCATTTCTTTTGCTACCCTATACCCAAAATAATTTTTAGAACCATGTGTGTTGTGTTTTCATAGATAATATAAATGTATGACAAAGTTCTAATGTCAAGCATTTTGTACCATTGAGGTGACGCAATATTTTATGAAAGAAAAATGGTTATGGATGCTTAAACAGGAATCTACTCGATCTAATCTCTCGGGAGTGGTCGATTTGAAAAAGGAGTAGGAGTAGGAGCCGCTTCCCGCGAAGAACCCGAGTTCAAGAGCCCACACAGGAGAGCCCTGAGGAAAATAATTTCCCTCAGGGCCTATGTCATCCTTGGGGATACTGTGTGGAGGGTTTTCTAAGAAAAGGAAGGAGAGGAGAGTTCTGGGATGGAAAAGTTTAAGGGGTGGGTAGGAATCTGGGGTTCAGTGTGTCCCGGTCATCTGCCTCCAAGACCCAGACAAACCTCACCCCATGAACCCGGGCATCCCTGCTAAATCACCAAACGTAGCAAACCACTTGGGGTGACCTACGGCAGAGGTGTTGGTTATCCAATAAAGGTTCCCGGGGCGGTGGTACCCATTCCCGCCTCCCAAATCTGTAGAGTCTTTGAAGGGAAAGGAATGAGAGGAAGTCTGGGAAGGAAAAAGGTATATGGGGTGGGTAGGAATCTGAGGTTCAGTGTGTCCAGGAGTGACGGACGTATGAATCCATTCCTCCCACTGCGATGCAATGTGATAGGATGAGAGAGTCCGGCTGGAGAAATCAAAAGGTCTACCTCAACCAGTCTCACCCGATTCGGCCCGCCACCGCAGTAGATGGGTAAATGCATCCACTGCAAAGACCTAAAAAACCTCGCACTATGAACCCGGGAACCCCTGCCAAGTCACCAACCAACTTAAGCAAACCACTCGGGGTGACCTATGGTTGTTAAATTAATAATCTCATGCTTCCAGATGGTACATCTTTTGTAACTGTATTTTGATTTATGTGATTTTATGAAGTATTTGATTTTAAATTTACTAATCTTTTCAGGCTGGTCTCTGTGGCTCGATATCTGGTGCAATAGCAGGCGCCCTGACCACTCCCCTGGATGTGGCAAAGACGAGGATAATGCTCGCGCCGGCCTCCGCCAAGTCCTCCAGCGTGAGGCGCACCTTGGCCACGGTGTTTGCAGAGCGCGGCGTGCGCGGCCTGTTTGCTGGCCTGCTGCCGCGCATCACGAGCTTTGCGCTCGGGGGAGCCATCTTCCTGGGCGCGTACGACTATGCCACTGCACAATGTGATGCTTGGTTTGCGCAGCCCAATGCATCCTAGTTACCAACGCATTCAAGGTAGGAATTTCTCCCTGATTTGCTTCTGACTGAATTTTGGATGCAGCCGCCGCTGGAGATGTTATGCATTTAAGTTTTGTATTTTCATTGACATTATCGTACGAATTTTTTATCATCGATACTGAAATGTAGATTGTGTCCAATTCATCAGTCAGACAAGAGATAATTCAAATGGTTTTGAATTTTGGTAAAAACCTTCAAGCCAAACTTTTTTTATGGTTTCATAATATAGAATTATTTTCAAAGTTTTTAGTACTAAAATCTAAATTTATACATACAATTTTTTAGGTTATTTTGAGAAAACCGTATATGAAATTATGACCCTCAAATCTCTCATAATTATGAATAGACAGGCAGTATTTTACTTCACAAATTTAAAAAACAATACTTTTTACAGATCCCATAGAAAAGGGTTGTAAGTCAAAAAAGTTAATTTTACAGAAGAGCGAAAACAAATAATGATTGATGAAACAAGCGGTCCCATTGAAAAGAGACACCAGCGACATCTTGCGGAGAGAGAGAGAGAGAGTCTTAAATTCGGTTTCGCTTATTATTCAGAAATAAAAAAATTGACTTACGACCCTTTTCTATGGGATGTGTGCGATATGTACCTAACCACTTTCATAAAAACTCTAGATTTTTCACGGTCAATGTCATTTTGTATCATAAAATAACACCAGGAGGCGTATGGTCCTGGTACTCTATAGAACATTTCTAAATGTCGAGTTCAAGATTTTCTTTAATTCTGTCAGTGTATCAGTATTATTAATTATTTTGATGAATTTATGAGTAATTTGAGTATTAAACCAAATATAGGTATATTTATCTCAAATTTTGTGTTTTTGAATTTGTCTGACTGATGGAAGATGCGTCGATGTGCATATTTGGATGTATGGTCATTCATACTTCAAAGCAGTGGGATCTCACTAAATCAGGCACTGTATATTACTGGGAATATATAAATACCAAATATGTATTAATTTAAAAATTCTAACTAGTCAAGTTTTGTTTTTCTGTTGTTATACCAAAAAAGTACATAATTATGTTATTTTTTTGTTATTTGTACTGCAAAATGGTTATGTTGTAATTGTTACTACAATATGTATTTTTTGTTGTCCTCTATACTGCAGTATGGAATTATTTTTATCCATACTACAATATGGAATTATTATCGTCCATACTTCAATGTGGAATTATCATTATCCATACTGCAATATGGAATTATCGTCATCCATACTGCAATGTGGAATTATTGTCATCCATGCTACATTATGGAATTATTATCATCCATACTTCAATATGGAATTATCATCATCTGTACTGCAAATATGGAATTATTGTCATCCATACTGCAAAATTGATGTCATCCATACTACATTATGGAATTATTATCATTCATACTTCAATATGGAATTATCATCATCTGTACTGCAATATGGAATTATATATTGTCATCCATACTGCAAGGTGGATTTAGAGGAAA
Source organism: Limnephilus marmoratus (assembly GCA_917880885.1). Taxonomy (NCBI): domain Eukaryota; kingdom Metazoa; phylum Arthropoda; class Insecta; order Trichoptera; family Limnephilidae; genus Limnephilus; species Limnephilus marmoratus. Next base: position 23,372,226 of record OU862928.1, on the reverse strand, counting down.
AAGGTTTTTTTTTTTTCATCGAAAGCTGTAATATGATCTAGTTATCATTGATACTGCTGTATGGTTTATTGTCGTTGATGTTGTAAAAGTAAAACAGAAGTAAAACAAACTATCTACGGAAAATGTGTAAATGGAATGAGAACAAAATTATTATTTTTAAAAATGCTTATATAAGAAGATATTTTTATATCGTGTTATGGTTTTATTTTATTTATTTATTTTTATTTAAGTACATAAAACAGGCATTATGCCCAAAAATTTATATACATGGATGATTTAAATTACAAAAATTATAACAAAAATAATATCAGTAATAATTAGCTACTCGTAAATATGCAAAAGTGAATGACGAACAAAAATGAGTAAAAGGTAGGTACAAAAGAATCACCAACAATTTATTATTGGTACCTGTGCTGATGGGACAATGATTTAGTAGGTACAATATTAATATATTATGTTTTTACTATGATTACGATAATTTATAAGAGTTTTTAATCTTTACTCTGCGTTTCTGCTCTTTTTTTTTTTAAACATTATCCGCCTTACTCATAATCGCAGAATAAGAATACCACGGTAATACCGTTCGTATTACCGTGGTCTCATCTTATTCTTCAATTATGAGTAAGGCGGTGTAACTATGCACACACTTATTTCGTCCACCGCCACGTTCCCAAATTTTTTAACTTACCTTTTTACATTACCTTCTGCTATGTATCTCAATAATAGGTTTTGCAAATATAATTTTTAAAAGTGCATTATTATATGGATAGGATACTCGTAGATATGGTGTGACCTTTTTCTGACTTTCTGAAATCGAAGTGTTTCAATGAGAGGATATAAAACTCATACAAGTATTTTTATTAACGTTAAAAGAAGGCTTTGAATTTAAAACTTACATAATCTAAAGCAGGGCTTCCCAAACTTATTTCAACTGTGATGCCCTTGGGAAGTTGCCATATTTTTGCGACGCCCCCCCCCCCCCCCCCCCCCCCCCCGGTGGCTAAAAATCTAAGTCCCCCCGCCGCTCATTTGTACTAAGCGTGGTATTTTGAAGACCCCCCCCCTGAACGGGTCACGTAGTATGGGTACGTTCCCTAATAACAGAAAATAATTTGTCAGAAAAACTCCAAATAATACCTAATTTTTTTATTAGAAAATAAAGAACACAACATAAAAACAAAAATGGAAGCAAACAAAGAAGATAAAAAAAGCAACCACACCGTTTTTTCTTTGGTATTAATGAGAAGAATGTGCTTGCTTTTATGAGCATAGTTTCTCAAAACGAGGTTGAAGTTTCGAAATTACCACTCTCGTCTCTGCCTCCAAATTTATTTTCGATCTGTACTTGTTCTTAATTACTGCAACTGCAGAGAAACCTGTCTCTACAAGTATGATGTCGCAAAAGGTAATAAAACCCTCAACCCTGCAGTTAGGGAAGCCCTGATCTAAAGGATGAATCTGATGCATTTCGACAAGTTTGTTAATATCACTCTCGAATTCACTTATAAACAGTCGTAAGTTGCCGCATTCAGTAACTTGCAGCCGATTTCTCTTTTTATTTAGCAACTTTGTTGCAGCACTAAATTCAGGTTAACACCAATACAATGATAGGATTGCTATTAGAAATCGTTGAACAACCGACCATAATCCGTCTCGGATTTTAGGATGTTTGAAAGTGGTTTTTCATTTCATTCTTAACCCTTCGAATAATAAGAAAATAATTTTCTGTCAAATTTTGCCTATCAAGGTTAGCGCGCAAAATTCCTGGTTCTTCCCATGCATTTTAAATGTTCCTATTTATTGGTTTATTTTAACGCTTTTGCAAAAACAAAAACTGTTCTAAAATCTAGATAAAATAATCTTTCCGGTGTGTTTATTAGAAATCAACATTTTTGTTTCTAAATATTAAAATTTTAATATTGGAAATTTAAATTGGCTAAAAAATTCATACCTGCGAATATTTGAATTAAAGTAATTAAAATAGAATAAACTTAAAATTTAAAATACAGACTCCTTTTCTAAATAAAATTTGTAATAAAACTGTCACCTCACTTTTTATCACTTTCATACAATTTTATTTTAAAATTAATTGTGTGATACGTCACAAATTGGCGAAAAATTAAACCGTCACTTTTGATCGGGTTTGTAAAATATCTGAAAAACCTAGCTCATATAATTCTGAGACAATGAGAAGCTTTATTTCATTCCGTTTCTAACATAAAAGAAATCACAAATATTCGCATGTTAGGAAGAGAGATATCTAACTTTTAATAATGCACTGTCGCTCTGGGACAATCTGGGTCTCCTGTTATTATAACGGCATATGATGTTTTGGAACAACTTGGGTCTCCTGTGATTAGACGGGTTAAGCGCAAAACAAGAATTGAACCTTCCACAAGATAGAGAGAGAGATCTATAAAAAACTAATCTTCGAGGAAAACGGTGAAACTCTACTCCATTCAATGCGATAATTTATTCGGAATATGAAAAACGAGTCATTGTAGTCGGGGAAGTGAGATTCAGGGGATGAGCGGTAAGGGTTGGAAAACAGACCTAAATGTGACAGCCACGTCGATTTCGGAGGCCGTGACGATGTTAAATGTTGGTTTGCCAACTCGTTCACCAGATCGATACGAAATTGCTGGTTTAAAATCTTGGAATACATAATGAAAGCGTTATTAATACTCACTCACTAGCAGACGCTTGAACATTTATGGCACCTCTTACGTTCAATAAGGTAGGGTTCCAGCATCTGATCCTTTTTATCGACACCACCCATGTACTTATTATAGTCTCTGACAACCTTTGGTTTGTACACTTTCTCCCTACCCCTAGAAGGACCAATTTCATCTTCATTGCCGTGAAATGTTGATATTGTTGTCACCTTTTTCTCGTCTTGCCACGACAGTATGGCGACATCACCAGCGTGGCGACCGAACATTTGTCCATCCATTATGTTAATACGACTGAATGCCGGCGGAACATCGGTCCTGTTGGTACACAATGTCCCGACGCAGTCAGTCTTATTCCGCTTGATTAGAATAAAAATAAATAACTGAATAAAATTTCGAAAAATAAATACCTACACATATACACGGTATCCGGAAACTCGTAGTACAAGCGGGAAACTGGTAAATCTACATCACATTCGGAGTCGATTTGTGATGATAACTTTTTTGATTTGAGCTTTCGTTTTCGAGTAAATCGGGTCCGAAGTTGGAATTTTTTTGGTTAAATTTTAAAAAATTGTTCACTAGGGGTTGATTTCAGCTGTGTAATGTCTTTTAAAATGCATCGAAGGGTAAACCGGGCTCAAAAGTTTTTTTAACCCTTTAGTTGCCGAAAAAATAGAAAAAAAATAATATTAAAATCGAAATGCTCAGATTGAAAAAAATTTCCCGCTTGTACTACGAGTTTCCGGACACGTTGTATATAAATGAAAATCTGAAGAATTTAAAAAAAATTTAAATAGTAAAATTTTTTTTTTTTTTTTTTTTTTTATTTATTTAGGAGAAAATACAGATACAGATATTAATTGGCAAGAATATACAAAACATCAACTAGAGAAATCACCTGCATCCAAACTATTTCTCACGAATTGACTTAAACAGCAGTTAAAAACATATACAAATATTATGTCTTATAAATAGGGGAAAAAATATATAAGTACATAAGAATATTATTTTACAAATAGAGATATGAAATAAATGCGCAATATCCTTATAAGAATTTACAAATTATTTTTGAAACAAAAAAATATAAATATAGATAAACAATGTTATACAGAAATTTAAAAAAAATATATATATATATAAACGAATGTATGTCTAAGTTGTTTACTTTGAACTTTGTAGGAAAACAGCCTTCATTTTTCTACTAAAAGTACTGCGTGTATCAAAAAATAAGTCAGAATCCTTGAGCTTTTGATTCTGATTAAGTGATTCGCACATTCTTCTGATTGGGTCCCTGACACCAGCATTTGTACGCGTCCGGCTAATGTGGAATAAGTCGTTAAGCCTTGTTACTCTGGGTGGTACTTTAAAGTTTATTAATTTCAGTAAGTCGGGACAGTCAATAACGTTGTTACAGATTTTATATAGAGTCATGAGATCAAGGTACGTTCGTCGGTTAGATAGCGTGGAGACGTTATAACTCGAAAGCATATTTATGTACCCGCGTTTAGGTGCGCTCATTCTGTAATTGAGGCACTGCAGAAATTTCTTTTGAATACTTTCAATGTTTTCTTTATAGATACCGTAAAGTGGATTCCATATGGAGGTGCAGTATTCAAGTTGAGAACGGACCAGCGTGTAGTAAAGAAGAAGATATGTTTCAGGTTTTCGAAATTCACGGCTGTTTCTGATGACAAATCCTAGCATGCAGTAAGCTTTATTCACAATATTATCAATATGCGCATCGAAATGGAGTTTGGAATCAAAAAGTACGCCTAGATCTCTTATACAGTAAACGCGCTCGAGTAAATAGTTACCAATACAATAATTCTGTATGATGGCGTTATGATTTTTAGTAAAACTTATTTGTTTACATTTGTTGTAACTAAGGTAAATTTTGTTTTCATTGCAGAATGCTTCGAACCTTACTAAGTCGCTTTGGATTAGCAGACAATCGTTTAAATTCCTGACAATGGCAAATATTTTTATGTCATCGGCGTACAAAAGAAATAAACAATGCAAGAAACATTTAGTAACAGTGTTAATAAAGAGTATAAACAACAGCGGACCCAGGATTGACCCCTGTGGCACGCCAGAAGTAACTGGCTCCCATGTAGAAGTGTGTCCTCGCAACGATACGGCTTGTTGTCTTTTTGTTAAATATGAGACAAACCAACGTAGTAAATTTCCTCTAATTCCGTTGTACATAATTTTTTTAATAAGAATAAGGTGGTCAACCTTGTCAAAAGCTTTTTTAAAATCGCAGTATATTGCATCTACCTGGTGGCCTCGATCCATGCTGTTGAATAAGAAGTTTGAGTAAAGAAGTAAATTACTCATGGTAGATTTGCCTTTTACAAACCCATGTTGTTGTTCCGTAATTACGGAGGCAAGCTGGGGATATATATGGTCATGGACAAGTCTTTCCAAGAGTTTAGGGATCGCCGAGAGAATGGATATTGGCCTATAGTTTTCTACTTTTTGCCGTGAGTCGCCCTTGTGGACCGGTATAATATAGGCCAACTTCCACCTATCAGGGAAAACCCCGTCACTCAGGCATTTGTTAAATATTATGGTAAGTGGAACATATAGTGACGAAGCAGCAGATCTGAGGAAAAATGCCGGTATTCCGTCATGACCTGCACCCTTGTTTATATCTAGCGACATTAAACTCGAGAGCACTTCTTGTTCCGTTAATTCAATGGTGTGAATGTGCGCAAGTTCAGAGTCGCAAACGGCTTCAAGTTGGTCGATGTTAATCGTGTCGCTGACAGAGGAGGGTTCGAATGTTGATTTAAAGAATTCAGAGAACATGTTACAAATATCCTGGGCATCGTTAGATTTGCGACCTTCGAAGGACATAGTAGCAGGGTATCCATCAGACGATTTTAATGAGGATATGTATGACCAAAAACTTTTAATATTATTTTGCAACGAACTTTCGATGTTGTCAAAAAATAACTTTCGAGAATCACTAGCCAGTCTTTTGTATGTAGCACGTAAGAAGGAAAATTCACGATAGTCAGAAAGACCTTTATATGTCTTCCATTTGTGCCAGACTTTATCTTTTTTCCGTGATAACCTAATAAGTTCGGGAGTAAACCATATGGGAAATTTGTCATTTCGTCGTGCCAATAATGGAATGGACTTATCAATTATATTATTTATTTTTAAATAGAATCGATCTACTGCTTCTTCGGCTGATAAACTTGCGGTTTCAGATAACCAATCAATACAATTAATGTCATTATTAATCTGAGTATAATCAGCTTTCCTGAAATTGCGCCTACGCTCTTTTTTGTTTTTGATTTTTGGTTGAGTTTCGGATGATATATCAAATTCAAGGGCTGGGTGGTGTCTGTCTTCTGAGAGCAGAGGGTCATTGCTGCGTGTAACATTTGTTTCGCGACTGTAGAATATGAGGTCTAAGTATTTTTCATTATGGTTAGGTATGCAATTATATTGGAGCAAGTTCATCAATGACATTGTTTGCAGCAAAGTTTGCGATGCAGCCGTGTTTGAAGAGGCGAGACCTTGACTGCAGCCTTCGGAAAAAGACCAAGTAAGAGTAGGTTGATTCATATCTCCAAGTACACAAAACATATTATTTGGTTCAGATGAAAATACAGATTCTAGGTTTTTGGAGAAAATATCATAAAACGTTGGTGGCGAGACAGGAGGTATGTATACTGCACATATGATGAGATTGGAAGACCTTACCGGAATAGACACGAAGATTTGTTCGATTTGGCTGGTTTCCCAGTCATCGAGCCGGGATGCTGCGAGCTCCTTGCGCACTGCTACCAGTACACCGCCTCCGTCCATCTTACCAGTAAGAGTACGGTCCCTATCTCGTCGGAACACCGTGTAGCGCGAATCTATTAATTCAGCCGTATTTATACTTGCTACAAGCCATGTTTCAACTAGAACTATAACATCATAGTTATTTGATAAAATATTCATAAGTAGTTTCTGAGTTTTAGTTCTAATACCACCACAGTTCTGGTAATAAACAGATATAGATGATGATGAGATCATTTCAATAGAGTAATAGTGTATATCGATATATTCCACATTCGCGGGAGCGGTACTTTAAGTAGGACATACAAAGCATCAAAATTATATATGAAACATAGATAACTTATTAGATTAATTAGTATATAATAATAAATCAACAATATAAGATGTGAATGGATATGGTACAGAATGTTGAGAGAAAGCGGGCATCGATAAGACCAGTAACATATTTGTAATAGTAGTAGTCACATCTTTTGAAGATCTCCCTCACGACGAATGGTAAACACCCTAGAGAGATCATCCTTCTTCGCCATGATACTTCCGTTCCTCACCCATGTGTACTTATAGCCGTTAGCTTTTCCGGCGGCACGTGTTTTTGCAAAAAGTATTTTATTTTTTAAGGTCAGGTGCTCGTTAACATAGAAATTTGTGGCGGGAACACCAAGTCCTAGTTGCTCCGTGGTGAGGCCGCGACGAGTCCTTACTGCAGCGATGACGTCATCACGGAGGCGCTTTGTCGAGAGCTGCACGACGATGTTGCGTGGTCGGTTGGAGGGCGAAGAGTGACCGCGAGCGACGCGGTGCACCGACACAATACTGCTACTCGGAAGCGGCACATTGACAGTTGATCCCATTTTGTCCAATAAGGTCATCAGATTCTCACCCTTGACCTCGGGTATGCCGTGAATGTCTATGTTACACCCTCTGCTTCGTTGTTCCATTTCGTCCTGAGCGTCTCGGAGTGATTCGATTTCTTGTCTAAGGTTAACATTTTCCTCCTGGAGAACACTCATTTTATCTTCCAATTTCTTGTTATTAGTTAGTACCATCTCTATATTTTTGATAAGATCGTCATATTTAGAACTGATAAACTCCAGTGATTTTTTTGTTTCTGAGTTCTCCCTTTCTAGTTTTTTGTAAATATTAGTTTCAAATTCATTCATGCCTTTTCTAAAATCTTCTAAAGTCAGCTGCGTTGTGTGTGAGTCAGGAGAGGGCGAAACCGGGATAGCTGCGAACTTCTTAGTTTTGTCCGAGTTGCTGCGGGTAGATGCCATTTCGTCAGCTTATATCTATAATCCTTTTCGTAGTAAGTTTCGTAGTAAGTTTCGGAGTAATGCACTTTCACTGCCTTGCTACTAAAGTAGCATTAGACTTTTGAACTATGATTTGACTTTTGCTGCAGAGTGTAAACTAAGAAAAAATAGCACTTGCACTCGCTTATTTTCAACCAGAAAATGACGAAAGGTGGAGGGATTCTGTCCCTGTACAAACAGCAACTTATTTGAAAAGTTAATAGTTTTTAAAACTTATTATTTTGTTATTTTTTCGGGAGCAAATGTAGCAGACAGCTGTCACTTTGAAGTATTATTGTTGTATATATATACCTTCGACCCGACTGCCACTCGATTGGAAAGACCCCACTTCTCCAGCATTGATTCCTTCGGTCACCACGGTATCCGACTCCACATACACCATGTACATGTCATCTTCGTTTTAAAAAAAAACTAATCAGTCTGAAAAGAAATTTATTGATGTGAGTTTTAAAAATTTAAGAAAATTGTTATGGGCATAAAAAAAAACATAACGAAAAAGCGTTGAATTAAAATATATAAAATCGGCCTTAGAATAACAGTTCATTGTTATTCTTAACGAGCGTCTGCAACAGTTCATTATTCTTCTCGGTGAGCAGAAGCTTCTTTTCTCTCAACTTGAACTCTGCAACGCTCGCCTTGAACCATGAAGCGGTCAGCGGATTTTTTATTAACTGAAAGTGAAATATTTTTATGTAATTTTTTATAAATATATTTGTTAAATACGATTCTTATTCTTTTCATGGCATCATTTCCACACAACCTAAGATATTTCAGTGTAAATACTTACACAGTCCTTTACCAGGCTGGGTTGTGGCCTTCCGCTTAGTGCCAGACGGTCCAGGCGTTGCCGGGGGAATCTCCATGTGCAACACCGGTTCTGGCGTTGCCGGGAGACTCTCCTCGTACAACTCCACCGGACCAAGTGTTGCAGGCGGAGTCTGAGGCCGACAAACGATTTCTATCTGCAAAAACGGTATATAAATTGCCTATAAGCTTTTCAGCACCCATATTAAAATATAATTGTGCATAAACACATAAACTGAGACTCCCCTCCGTCTAGTCCATCAACTCCTCCCCATTATTGCGAGGATATTTTCATCTATTTGGGAGAGAGGTGGCAGTTTGCTCGGCCCCCTCCCGTCTGGCACATCTCCACTCGCAGCCGCGATGCCTTCTTCTTCGTATTGGATTTAAGGTCCTTCCATGACTGAAACAATTGATAAATGGTCAAACTACTATTCAGACACCGGTAAAATAGATTATTTTGAGTAAGGTGTTTGTTTTAGGTTCAGTAAAGTTTATTATAAGATGTACATACTTGCTCCCATTTCTCGCCAGTCTTGCGAGCTCCAAACCCAATGGCATTTAGCCTGTCGGCTAAAACCTCCCACTGCTGAGTTAGCCGACCTTGCGTAAGCAGATCTTCAGGTTAATTTTAACCACTTCAGCAGTATCATCTTCAATAATCGGATCTTCTGATTCTGGCATGTGGGCTTCAACAGCTATGTTGTGAAGAACAACACAGGCATTAGATATCTTTAGTGCCACTTTTGGTGTGTAATGCAAAACGCGATGCTTCAATAAACAGCGCCATCTTGCTTTTAACACCCCAAAACAACGCAAAATTAACACAATTAAATTTTTAAATTAACCCTTAGAAGACGAGCAGATTTTGTATGAATTGGTTGCCTGAAACGGCAGGATTTTCGTAAATTACGTTTAACGCTCACTACAGGTTTGAAATATTATTTAGCTGTACCTGAAGGTTTTAAAATATTTTTATTTATTTTACAGTATTCTTAAATGTTGTAAGATTAGTTTTGTATACCCAATATTATATTTTTCCTGGGTTATTATGTGTTAGATGAAATGTGAATAAAAAAATTACCTTCAAATGACCAACTCCCCGAATGGAACACTCACAGATTGTTTATTTATTATCAAGTCGTAAAATTTCTTTTTTTCACATGAAGAATGTACATTTGGCAATTAAGTTACCAAATTTTATGATGAGTTTTATTTACACAGTAATTATGATAATTGTTTTAGTACAAGACAAAAATTTTTTCGGCCGACACGCACACACTTACGCAAAGCCACTTGTCTGCATTAGAAAGGGCGACCACGAGATTGTTCGGCGTGACGGACACTTTTAATAATTAAAACTTTTCTACAGTGTGATATATTCGAAAACATGTAGTGGGACACAAGGCAACTTGACAACAGTAACACCAATAACGTGTCTGGACTCGACGTTTAGGATTTAGCGATGAATGTTTGCACACGTGACACTCCCGATAAATTGATTTTCTCTTTGAATTGGAAGATGGTGGAACATCCGAAGGAAAATGTCTGGCAGTTAGCCTCAGTGGATAATCGCCAACTCGATTTACCTTTTTTGCTGACTCAGGAACATGGTGTTTTGAAATAAGTTGCCTAATTACTTCCAAATGAAAATCAGTTAAGCTTACTTCTTTTTTTGTTTGTAACTTGTACATTGCGTGGGCATTTATTAAAACTACGTCAATTGTCCGAAAAGCAATTTTTTTGTACCATTTTATAGTTTTGCGAACACTTTGCACGAATGTAATTAACATATCTGACCTATCAACACCTCCCATATTCTTATTGTAATTAATTACACAATTGGGTTTAACTATTGGATCTTTGGTTTTCCAGCTATTTTTTCCTGTTTCTTTCATTGATGCATTGTGCGATGTAGTCAGCATATGTACTTCCCTCTTGTCGTGCCATTTGATTGCAAGTAGGCAGCCAGATGTTTTGCATTCTACATCTCCTTTTTTTACGTTTCCAAATGGCGGCATATTTTTTCGGGTCTTTTTGACAGTACCGCAGGCATTCGTTTTTTTGCTGTGCAAATAGGTGAATAGAAAGGGACTCGAATACCAGTTGTCAGTATAAACTGTATGACCTTTCTGTAAATAATCCGTTAGTAAAGAAACAACCACTTTCCCAGAAATCAGTAGTTGCCCGGATATGTTTTCTGCCATATTTGGTATTTCTATGTTAGATTTAGCACCGCAATAAATAACAAATTGTAAAACGAACCCAGTTTTACAGTCACATATAACAAAAAGTTTTATGCCGAATTTGTGCCTTTTCGCCGGAAGATACTGCTTTATGCACAATCTGCCTTTGAATAAAACCAAAGACTCGTCAATGCACAAATTCTCATAAGGATAAAAATATTTTTTGAATTGACTGCATACCAAATCCACAAAATCTCTAACTTTATGTGTAGTGTCACCTTTCTGTTGTTTTTCATTGTCTGAAAAATGGAGCATGCTTAGGATAGATAAATATCGATCTCTTGGCATTGTTTCTCCAAATATCGGTGATGAAATTAACCTGTCTACCGACCAATATTGATGGATTTTGCCTTTTTTACTTCGCGCCATAAGCATCGTCAAGGCAATGAACACGTACATTTCATTAACAGTAACATTTTTCCATTTGTGCAATCTAGAATTTGGAGCAAATGTTTTTTGAGATTTTAGAGTATCAAAATATCGGTTTGTTTCGATTACAACAATGGTCACGACATCTGAATTTAGAAAAAGCTCAAAATAATCAGCCTCACAACTCTCTTGGTTTAGTTCGCAATCTCTTAATCCTGATTGCTGATTGAAACTATGTACATCTGGCTGGAAGTTGTTGCCACATCCCCATGTTGGAGAGAAATTTGTAAAATTTATATTATTGGAGGGATCTTCGTCCAAGCGTTCAAAATCTTCAATTTCATCATCTCCGTTGTTTTCTGAAGATTCCTCCAAACTCTCCAAATTTTCAGGTATATAATCTTCATCATCACTCATCGAAATATCTGAATCGCAATCTAGCACAAAGTTTTCAATGTCTTCTTCATTCATTTTAAAGGATTAAAAATCTAATCTAAATATGTATTTTCAACAAACAGTCAAATATGCAAAACAATACAATAATATTAAATTCACAAATAATACGCACAATAAATGCTAACGAAACACTTCATAAAAGTAAATATTTGCACAGAAACACTCCAAGAGTAATAAAAAAACGGACACCCTAATATAACAATAAACGGTATATAGCTGAGCGGCCAGCAACTCGACACTCACACGGCGAAGGGACAACTAAGACTGTATGCGCGTGTATGCGTGCGCTGAAAGAAATGAATAATGTGAGAAGAGATACAACTTACTAAAAGTTCTTTTAAAAACAAACTATACGTAAAAAGGAAAATCTGTTATAAGGATGTGGTAGAAAATGAACAACTTTATGCAACAGATTTTTTACTTCGACGTTTTACTGTTAAATTTACTAAATATTTAGCGATGAACATGACAAATGCTCAAAACTACACTTGCAGTGCGCCGTTCTGTGGGAGATTTTTTCTGACACTACAATTGTAGTTGGCCGTCTCCTAGAGGTTAAATTGGCTTTAAATTTTTGGAAATTCCCTCTAGCTCTTTGTAGGAGTCATTGTTTGTTTCTTGGGCCTTGGCCATTCGACTCCCCACATCTGGTGTGGCAGCCAACTTCGTTCGTTTAACTCTCGACCTAAGGCCGGTGGCAACCTAGACAGTGTTTGAACTACCCAAGTCGGGTGAGAACTCGTGCCACTCATTGGAATACTATAAAACACACATATAATTGGCATTGGTGATGAAAGGTTAACCACATTTTGACAGAATACATTATATTAATATTCTAAGACAATAGTTATCTCAATCTCGAGCACTACTTCTTCTGGTCCGTCCCCTATTTTGCTTTCAGGCAGTCCACTGCCCTCAGAACTGGCTCTGCCAATAATATTTATCACCTTTTGGGTGATGTCACTTATCGCAGGTATTCTGGCAGTATTGCTGGTGAACTACCCAAGTCGGGTGAGAACTCGTGCTGCTCATTGGAATACTATAAAACACACATATAATTGGCATTGGTGATGAAAGGTTAACCACATTTTGACAGAATACATTATATTAATATTCTAAGACAATAGTTATCTCAATCTCGAGCACTACTTCTTCTGGTCCGTCCCCTATTTTGCTTTCAGGCAGTCCACTGCCCTCAGAACTGGCTCTGCCAATAATATTTATCACCTTTTGGGTGATGTCACTTATCGCAGGTATTCTGGCAGTATTGCTGGTGAACTACCCAAGTCGGGTGAGAACTCGTGCTGCTCATTGGAATACTATAAAACACACATATAATTGGCATTGGTGATGAAAGGTTAACCACATTTTCACAGAATACATTATATTAATATTCTAAGACAATCTCAATCTCGAGCACTACTTCTTCTGGTCCGTCCCCTATTTTGCTTTCAGGCAGCCACTGCCCTCAGAACTGGCTCTGCCAATAATATTTATCACCTTTTGGGTGATGTCACTTATCGCAGGTATTCTGGCAGTATTGCCGGTGAACTACCCAAGTCGGGTGAGAACTCGTGCTGCTCATTGGAATACTATAAAACACACATATAATTGGCATTGGTGATGAAAGGTTAACCACATTTTCACAGAATACATTATATTAATATTCTAAGACAATAGTTATCTCAATCTCGAGCACTACTTCTTCTGGTCCGTCCCCTATTTTGCTTTCAGGCAGCCTCTGCCCTCAGAACTGGCTCTGCCAATAATATTTATCACCTTTTGGGTGATGTCACTTATCGCAGGTATTCTGGCAGTATTGCCGGTGCTAAGGGCAGCTCACCTGGCATCTGCGTTTCTTGCGCAGCTTTTGCATTTCAGGACGCGCCATGTCTGAAAAAGGCAAAAATAATAAAAGGTTAAGGCCCAATAATAATTAATATTCTAAGACAATAGTTACCTCAATCTCGAGCACTACTTCTTCTGGTCCGTCCCCTATTTTGCTTTCAGGCAGTCCACTGCCCTCAGAACTGGCTCTGCCAATAATATTTATCACCTTTTGGGTGATGTCACTTATCGCAGGTATTCTGGCAGTATTGCCGGTGAACTACCCAAGTCGGGTGAGAACTCGTGCTGCTCATTGGAATACTATAAAACACACATATAATTGGCATTGGTGATGAAAGCTTAACCACATTTTCACAGAATACATTATATTAATATTCTAAGACAACCTCAATCTCGAGCACTACTTCTTCTGGTCCGTCCCCTATTTTGCTTTCAGGCAGTCCACTGCCCTCAGAACTGGCTCTGCCAATAATATTTATCACCTTTTGGGTCATGTCACTTATCGCAGGTATTCTGGCAGTATTGCCGGTGCTGAGGGCAGCTCACCTGGCATCTGCGTTTCTTGCGCAGCTTTTGCATTTCAGGACGCGCCATGTCTGAAAAAGGCAAAAATAATAAAAGGTTAAGGCCCATTGTCCACACAGTCGTCTTTCGTAGGATGCATGTAACCTACAAATGAAGATAGGCGTATTTTGCATATTTGTTATGTCCACGCTGCTTCATGCAATGGTCAGTCACGTTATAAAAGGTCTCAGTTTTCTTTCAACTAGCATCGAGAAAGCATGTCTTTTATTGTGAAAATGTCAAGTGATGATGATGAAGTGATTATAGCATACAATTTTATTAGAAGACGACAAAACAGGCGAAGAAAGTACTGGATTCATCCATTCATCGAAAGAAATATAAATTATAGATTGTTTGTTGCTGCCAGAGAGTTATCAGAAGATGATTGTCTCTACTGTTGGACCACTGATACAAAGACAAAATACTGCAATGCGAGCATGTGTCAGTCCAGAAGAAAGGATACTTATAACTTTGAGGTACCGTACCTATTTACTTATTGTGGCCAGGGCCCTGTTTCATATAAATAAAGTCTACTAGCTGTTGCTGTTGCCCGCAGCTCCGCGTGCATATCTTCTGGGATAAACAAATAGTCTACGACCTATTCTCGAACCCAACTAATATTATCACTTATTTTTATATTTAAAAGATGAAAAGTCGTAATAAGTATTTTATATGAAATGGGGCCTAATAAGGATATTTTCATCTATTTGGGAGAGAGGTGGCAGTTTGCTCGGCCCCCTCCCGTCTGGCACATCTCTACTCGCAGCCGCGATGATGCTTTCTTCTCCGTATTGGATTTAAGGTCCTTCCATGACTGAAACAATTGATAAATGGTCCAACTACTATTCAGACACCGGTAAAATAGATTATTTTGAGTAAGGTGTTTGTTTTAGGTTCAGTAAAGTTTATTATAAGATGTACATACTTACTCCCATTTCTCGCCAGTCTTGCGAGCTCCAAACCCAATGGCATTTAGCCTGTCGGCTAAAACCTCCCACTGCTGAGTTAGCCGACCTTGCGTAAGCAGATCTTCAGGTTAATTTTAACCACTTGAGCAGAATCATCTTCAATAATCGGATCTTCTGATTCTGGCATGTGGGCTTCAACAGCTATGTTGTGAAGAACAGCACACGCATTAGATATCTTTAGTGCCATTTTTGGTGTGTAATGCAAAACACGATGCTTCAATAAACAGCGCCATCTTGCTTTTAGCACCCCAAAACAACGTTCAAGAAAATCAATTTCATAAAGAACACAATGAATTAATAAAAACTATAAATTGGATAAGTTTGTTGAATTTTCCACCTATTGCAAGTATTTATCTAAGCATTTATTAAATTCACCCTATTTTATTAATAATAATCTACGAGGATGGTGAAATCACCTATTTCACATGGCATAAATGGTAAATGAATAATGCTGTCACAATATAATGACAAAATCAAAAATACACAATACCTAACTGAGTTGTCATTAACTGAAAAGGAATCTACAAATAACAATTACGTACTCTCAAGTGAATTTGAGGTTATAGTGTCTTTATAAACTAAATACTTTTTGGAAAGTTCGCGATATCTTATGAAATATATTTAAAAACATAAACAAACAATATATCTAAAATAAGTTACGTAAGTTATATAAACAATATTTATATAACTTACGTAACAACATAAGCAATCAAAATTCATCTAACTTACGTTCATCGTAGAAAAAATTGATACAATTTCAAGCGGTAATGGTGGACATTTTTTACGAAAGCGTCCATTCAACGCGATGAAAAATTCCAATCACATGAAAGTGTGCTGTAAAATAACGATTTTTACAAGAAAAAACACTTCAAACCAACTAAATATATGACGAAAGAGTTGCAAATATATATCTCAACCTTAAGATAAACACTTACTTTTCCATTATTGATTGTTTTCGTTGAAATAGCAAAAATGTCAGAACGGGGCATGCACCAATCTCACTGAATCTCACACAAATATTCGTTAAAAAAGATGGACGTTCAATTAGGCATAGAAAAATAATTTATATGTTCCATAGATATTTTTGAATACAGACACGTAGCGTTCACTATCGATATTCCATTTTTTATTCCATGGTAATCCGTGAACTAGTGATGCAAATAAATCAATTTTTGTAAAAACTCGCGCGTTTACGTCAAAACATGCTCTAATGTCTCGATGGCTATTGTTATATTTTCGTCTTTTGACGCTCTAATGTCTTAACCGGTTAATCCGAAGTTGAAATCAAATCATTGCCATTTAAACTAAAAAAAACTAAGTTTCCTCAGATGATACACTCGAAACGTCAAAAGCCAACGAATCATCATTATTGTCCTCGAGTTCATCAACAATATGATTGACATTCCAAAATTTTTGCTCAATAACAATGATATGTCGAACAAAATTACTCCAATGCTCTGGCGTAACTTTTTCTATGTCTTCTTGCATGAGTGTTCTTACGTCATCTATTTTGAAGGAGGTATTGTTTACTTTTACATGTTGTTTTACCATTGACCATACCAATTCGATCGGGTTTAATTCGAAATGATAAGGTGGTAATCGGAGCACAGTTTTTTTGCTATCTTCGCTCGCGGTGACATCTACCACATATTTGTCGTATAACCTCCTGTACGAGCTGGCAACCCGCAATAACTCCGCTTTGATCATAGTTGGGTCAATGTTCACTTCTCCTTTTTCTTCAAGCCACTTTATAATGTCACCTTTCTCCATTGTTTGGTTGGAAGCTTGTCTAATTTGACAGAATGATATGGGGCATTATCCATAACTATGCAACAATCATCCAGTGACGGCAAAATATTTTTAAACCACTCCAAAAATGTTTCGCCATTCATTTCGTTGTGATAATCTGCAGAATAATTTTTTTACTCAAAAATTAAAAGGCCATTCGGAACAAATCCTGCAGCACTTCCAATGTGTAATACTATTAACCGTTTGCCCTTACCTGTTGGATTAGAGGGTCCTGCGGAAAGGCCGCGTGCGAAAGCATCTCGTCTCAATTTAACGGTATTATCAACCCAAATTTTTTTTGACACATCACCTGCATTGATCCAGGTTTCATCGAGGTAGTATATCGTACGACCTACCCTACGGTGTTTCTTGATAACTCGTAAGTAATCTCTGCACAGAATTAAGTCTTCGGGCTCTTTCAACAAACTGTCACGTTTTCGATTCCTATATTGAAAACCCAATTCTTTTATTATCTTGTGGAAAGTGCCGCGCTTAAAGTTTGTCAAAGAATCGTCATCATTGACAGCTTGCAAAACTTTGTTTAGAATGAACCTTTGATCTAATTGCGTTTTTATCGAAATCGTCAATTTTCGAAAAAAGGTTCAGCCGCTGTCTCTTTTTATTTGGCGATTTAACTTCACCGGTTCTTGTATATCGTAATAATGTAAATTTTACGCTATGTATCCCAATACCCGTCTGCTCAGAAATTGTATGAATGGCACATGCTTGTGAAATATCAGGGTTTGCAGATATAATGTTTTTGTACATGTTGATAACCATTGTGCGTTGAGTTTTATGCACCACCTATAAAAATAAATAAAACTGATTAACGCCAACATTCGGAAATTTTACAAATACATAATTGATTTATAAAAATGCATTGTTGCAATTCGAAGAGCTATAAACGTAAAACTTAATTAATACTTACCTGTCCTCTTTTGTTCTTTGTAATTGGTGATAATGTATTTGGACATATCGACTGAATATCCATTTTATCACTGGGTCTGAATGGGTTAATTTATGGCTACATGAACAAATGGCAAGAAGGTCTAGCGGAGCGCGGGTGAAGGGACCGTAGCGGGGGAGTGGTATGCGCAGTAAGAACCAAGTTTGGTATCATCACGGGTTGAACTAATCCTGAACAGAGAATATAGTTCTCAGCATTCAAAAACAATAATGTTGTATCGTTTGCCCAGTTATTAGTTTTTACAAAATTTGCCTTAAAAAGTTTGGAGCGAAATCTGCATCTGTCATCCAACAGTCCATAAGTTGTACTAACATGTGGATACTTCGCAAGTGTTTGCCGCAAACGTTGTAACATCACACAGTACAAACAATTTTATTCTGAATCTATGACATTTACTAGGGATATACTGCTTGAATTGAAGACACCCTTTAAATACGATTATACTTTCATCAAAGGACAAGTTTTGGTAAAGGATAATTTTTTTTTTTTTTTTTTATATTTCTCTGCAATAGTCAACCAAAAGTTTTATTTTATGAAGTCTGTCTCCGGGAGTTTGTGTGGCTGGGGTCAGAAAAATTAAGTATTCCAAGAAGAATCTGAAGAACGCTCTCTCGGCATAATCTTTCCAAGTTGAGTAGACGCTAAAATACGATCTGTTGTCCAACATACCTCGTTCAACGTTTTAGAAACCCCTAGTCATCAATCCTAAAAATGTATACATCTCAGGCGCTGACGTATTTTTCACGTTCAGCATGGTGAATTTAGTATCGTCGAAATTTGCACTTATTTCATTACAATTATCACATTATAGAGTTTCAGGAACAATGTTATTGTCTTCGTTAGCCATTTTTTGTCAGGGCCAGTAGTTTTACTTATATGGGGTCCGAATTATTGTAGTGGGACATCATTCGCGTCCTTCACATAGATTATAGGGGAGTCATGGTTTTTTAAGCAGGATATTTCCGTTTTTCATCCATGCAAATTTGTAGCCTAGTGATTTTGTTGATCGTGCTAGCCAAAGAAGTTGATTGTTGGCGGGTGTAAGCTTTTCATTTACATAAATCTTTCTCTCCGAAGAGGAGTATATCATATCCCTTTCAGTAAAGAAACTCTACTTTCTTTTTTGGGAAAAAATTCTATCTTTAGCTTCTTTTGGATTTAGCTTCAATGTGTTTGGTGATTAGCAGTTTACGATGTTGTTATATAGCAGTAAATCTACACACTCTAATTTTTTCAGAATGTGTTCCACCGGTGTGTTTGGATTTCATTTTCTTTTATTTCCAGCCCATGTATTTCTAAAGATGTCTCCAGAGCATTTTGTTCATCATTTTGAGTTTTTTTTTTCGTTTCAGAGTTTTGTTTTCAATTTGAACGTCTTTTATTTTTTGGGTTTATTTTTTCCTTTCTTCCTCATCATTTTTTTGTGAGCTTATATAAGAAAAATGAAAAACTCTTAATTACAAGTATTTTAAACAGGTCATACAAGAATACAATATAAGCAGATTCTATTCCTGTAGCGAGTTGCCTTACGAATGCATTGTTTTCAAGATAAATTTTTCTTTTGAACGTTTTGTAACTTTCGTCAGGTCCAAAATAAATTTACCATATTATTTTTTACATTTCTCTGCTTACAACAGAAAAATGAAAATCTCATATTGACGACATAAATATTTTCAACAGGAAATACGAGAATGTAATATAAGCAGGTTCTATTTCTGTAGCGTAGACATAAATATTTTAACAGGAAATACGAGAATGTAATGTAAGCAGTTTCTATTTCTGTAGCGTAGACATAAATATTTTCAACAGGAAATACGAGAATGTAATATAAGCAGGTTCTATTTCTGTAGCGTAGACATAAATATTTTCAACAGGAAATACGAGAATGTAATATAAGCAGGTTCTATTTCTGTAGCGTAGACATAAATATTTTCAACAGCAAATACGAGAATGTAATATAAGCAGGTTCTATTTCTGTAGCGAGTTGCCATATGAAGGCTTTATTTAGATACATTTTTCTTTTGAACGTATTGTAAATTTCGTCAGGTCTAAAATAAATTTACCATATTACCAAGAGTAGATATTAGGGTTGTTATGGATTCAAAAAATTTCACATCCACGGATGCGGATTTCAGAATTTTTTTTTTCAATTTTAAGTATACAAATAAATGAAAATCATTTAATTTTGATATGTTTTATTTTATCATATTTTGAGAACAAAACTAAATAAATTTTTAGTTTTACTTATTGCGATAAATAAGTAATCCTTTGGGAGAAGAGCATCGGGGCTTCTGTTGTCAGGTTCACCTTCATCTTCACTCGATGAATCTAACATCATGGCAAGATGGCTTTTTAAGCAAGTCTTATTACCCACACTGGACGTTCCTGGTTCCGGGTTGAAAGAATCTCCCATTCTCCTTCTTTTTGTGCCTTCCAAATTTGGCAATGATATAGGAGAACCAGTGGCCACAGGATCATTTACCTTGTTTAACCCCTCTGATAATCGCGAATATTCACTTTTTGTCTCAAACGAAATGTCAGTTTTACGAAAACTTTGTGTTATTACCGCTTCACTATTAAAGCTCTATAAATGAAACATTTCTGAACGTAGCCGAATAGTAGAAACTGTTTTAGAAAGGTTACAAAATAAGCTTTCAAATTGTTATATTACAAATAAATATTAACATTTGCAAATATTAAAATTTGGAATGCAAACATTAAAAAAATGTTAAAATGACTCACTTATGTGAAAACGATACTAAAATCACAGATTATGTAAACAACAATACTTATTCTATTGTATAAATGTATAATAAACACTTTTGTCACCTCACTTTTTTATCATTTCATACAAAATATTTGATAAAAATTAACAATATCCAGCGGCCCGTAGGCGATTTGGCGGGTAAAATACACGCCAACCGTGTGACTGACAGATTAGGTCGTATTTCTATGGACAACTTGAATAGAGATGTGCAGCATGATTCACTATCGACCTTTTACTTTTTGTTTTAGGGATATCACTAAAACAATAACGGAGTTAGAACGATTTCTGTGGAGACACACGCGTTGACGTATAAACACGCTTATTGTACTTGACGCTATTGTCATTTCAACGTGTACCTTTTACTTTTTGTTTTAGGGATATCACTAAAACAATAACGGAGTTAGAACGATTTCTGTGGAGACACACGCATTGATGTATAAACACGCTTATTGTACTTGACGCTATTGTCATTTTAATGTGTACATCTGCTTACGTTGCTGATCGGTTAATATTTTATCTTTTATTTTTTCTTCGGTGACTGGTTTGAAAAATGTATGCTTAGCGAGGGTCTAAATACGTTAAAATTGCATATAAATTGTTATCTTCCAAAGAAAAAAATTTCACAGAAAATTATGTTCTCATATTTGAGACTGCCAACCGAATAGCATCAGTGTCCGGTATTGCTAAGTAGTCGTCAAGTTTTTTCAAAAGCATTTTGTAACGACTCGTTACTTGTTGCAGATATGAATCCGCATCCGTAAAAGCTCCGTATGCGAATACGGATTAAGATGTCTGAATTAATTGCTAATATTCCGCATTTGCGGTGCGGACGCGAACATCCGTTAACACCCCTGGTAGATATAACCTAGGTCAATAGAAACATTAGTTCACACAAGATGTTAATGTGCTCTCAGGGTTATCTGAAGAAACATGCTGACTCGCAGTGGAGAAAAACTTTTTTCAAGTTCCGACTGCAACTAAAGGTTTTTTTTTTTGAAGAAACGCATGCTGACTCGCAGTGGAGAAAACTTTTTCATGTTCCGACTGCAACTATTCATGCGCTCTAAAGGTTATTTGAAGAAACACATGCTGACTCGCAGTGGAGAAAAACTTTTTTCATGTTCCGACTGCAACTATTCATGTTTTCTAAAGGTTTTTTTTTTTGAAGAAACGCATGCTGACTCGCAGTGGAGAAAACTTTTTTCATGTTCCGACTGCAACTATTCATGCACTCTAAAGGTTATTTGAAGAAACACATGCTGACTTGCAGTGGAGAAAAACTTTTTTCATGTTCCGACTGGAACTATTCTTGCGTTCTAAAGGTTTTTGAAATTCCCACTACAACTATTCTTGCACTCTGAAGGTTATTTGAAGAAACACAGGGGAGAAACACTTTTTTAATGTTCTGACTGCAACTATTCTTGCACTCTAAAGGTTATTTGAAGAAACACAGTTGAGAAAAACTTTTTTCATGTTCCGACTGCAACTATTCTTGCACTCTAAAGGTTATTTGAAGAAACACATGCTGACTCACAGTGGAGAAAAACTTTTTTCATGTTCCGACTGCAACTATTCTTGCGTTCTAAAGGTTTTTGAAATTCCCACTACAACTATTCTTGCACTCTGAAGGTTATTTGAAGAAACACAGGGGAGAAACACTTTTTTAATGTTCTGACTGCAACTATTCTTGCACTCTAAAGGTTATTTGAAGAAACACAGTTGAGAAAAACTTTTTTCATGTTCCGACTGCAACTATTCTTGCACTCTAAAGGTTATTTGAAGAAACACATGCTGACTCACAGTGGAGAAAAACTTTTTTCATGTTCCGACTGTAACTATTCATGCTCTCTAAAGGTTATTTGAAGAAACACATGCTGACTCACAGTGGAGAAAAACTTTTTTCATTTTCCGACTGTAACTATTCATGCTCTCTGTAAGGTTTGACTATAGGCAATGGATTTTCCCTGACAATACAACTTGAATATTGCTCCTTGATACTGGGCCCAATATCTTCACTCTCAAATGGTTATTTAGAATGATAATACTCGTAGGTACTTTTATACACTCTCCTCGGTCAACACACTCCGACTATATCAAAACCCCTAATGATCCAAAGACAATTTGATACACCACATTTCTCCCCTTGTCAAACTGAACCTCACTAGCTATACAATAGGACATAGCTACATATTTGATATACTTAAATATCTCATTTTATATGAACCCAATTAAATATTTCATTTACAAGGACTCAATTAAATAATTCATTTTATGTGGACTCAATTAAACAATTTGTTTTATATGGACTCAATTAAACAATAATAATTTGACAACAACCAAAAAATCTAACAACCACGGTGACTGTAGTCAAGTCTCGTCGTCTCTTCTGGAGGATGTGGGTTCTTCACGCCTTGTAACCTTCCCAACCAAGGCCTCTGCCGCGGGAGCTGCGCCTGCTCTGACGCCGACTCTTCTCCCTCCGCCAACCTGAAATCAGGAGAACAACCAGTTAACCCACGTAACAGAACCGAAGTCTCTGATGCGGGATGCTGCGAATTACTGGCCTCTTCACTCCAGTTCTCAGATAGCTCCCTCATCTGATCAACGTGTCTCTTCCAGGACCTTTTTTTTCACAATTTTTTAATAACCACATTCTTAGTTCAAATAACTTTATTATTCTAGCGGTGGTAGCACTCTCCTGTGACATACAGAGGCTGGTTAGCACGTGCAGGATACTCAGGAATGTGTTTATATACCTATATTTATAAAAATTGAATAATATACTATAGTAGTTTCCGAAGGATAGTTACTTACAAAGAGATAAATGTTTTAAATGTTATATTTTAAAGAAGATTACGAAAATATTCTTGAAGTTTTACTATACAACTATATACCTTCCATTTATCTTAGGTATATATGTTTTAATTATGAAGATCACCATTATTTAACAGAGGTGAAATAATCGAAGATGAGATGTCTCCTCGGACCGTTAGCTATGTCATTGTCTGGAATTATTTGTTCCTCTATCTCAATTATTCAGTGTATTTCAACATGTCACAAGTCAAAAATTGTTCTTGAAGAATCGTCTTCATGTCTTGAGCAGCTTCCTTCATTTGTGTCTACTGAGCTCATCGATGTTGATTTCGATGGAGAGAAGAATTCAGAGAATTCTTGCGTTATGGCGGAAATTTCACTAGTAGGTGACGTTCCAAGGTACAGTGTCTTTCTTGGCTTCAGCTGTCCTGACGATGAGATGGTTTGTGTCAGACCGCATTAATTATGGTTCGTCCGCATATTTGGTTGAATTTATCGCCCACTTTGTGATACACGGCGACGTTCCAAGGTAGTGTCTCTCTTGGCTTCAGCTGTCCTGACGATAAGAGGGTTCACGTCAGACCGTATTGATTATGGTTGGTCCGCATATTTGGTTGAATTTATTGCCCACTTTGTGATATACGGCGACTTTCCAAGATACAGCGTATCTCTTGGCTTCAGCTGTCCTGATGATGAGAGATTCGCGTCAGACCGCATTGATTATGGTTCGTCTGCATATTTGGTTGAATTTATCGCCCACTTTGTGATACACGGCGACGTTCCAAGGTACAGTGCCTCTTTTGGCTTCAGCTGTCCTGACGATGAGAGGGTTCGCATCAGACCGCATTTATTATGGTTCGTCCGCATATTTGGTTGAATTTATTGCTCACTTTGTGATACACGGCGACGTTCCAAAGTACAGTGTCTCTCTTGGCTTCAGCTATCCTGACGATAAGAGGATTCACGTCCGACCGTATTGATTATGGTTCGTCCGCATATTTGGTTGAATTTATTGCCCACTTTGTGATATACGGCGACTTTCCAAAGTACAGTGTCTCTCTTGGCTTCAGCTGTCCTGACGATAAGAGGGTTCACGTCAGACCGTATTGATTATGGTTCGTCCGCATATTTGGTTGAATTTATTGCCCACTTTGTGATATACGGCGACTTTCCAAAGTACAGTGTCTCTCTTGGCTTCAGCTGTCCTGACGATAAGAGGGTTCACGTCCGACCGTATTGATTATGGTTCGTCCGCATATTTGGTTGAATTTATTGCCCACTTTGTGATATACGGCGACTTTCCAAAATACAGCGTATCTCTTGGCTTCAGCTGTCCTGATGATGAGAGATTCGCGTCAGACCGCATTGATTATGGTTCGTCTGCATATTTGGTTGAATTTATCGCCCACTTTGTGATACACGGCGACGTTCCAAGGTACAGTGCCTCTTTTGGCTTCAGCTGTCCTGACGATGAGAGGGTTCGCATCAGACCGCATTTATTATGGTTCGTCCGCATATTTGGTTGAATTTATTGCTCACTTTGTGATACACGGCGACGTTCCAAAGTACAGTGTCTCTCTTGGCTTCAGCTATCCTGACGATAAGAGGGTTCACGTCCGACTGTATTGATTATGGTTCGTCCGCATATTTGGTTGAATTTATTGCCCACTTTGTGATATAAGGCGACTTTCCAAGATGCAGTGTCTCTCTTGGCTTCAGCTGTCCTGACGATAAGAGGGTTCACGTCAGACCGTATTGATTATGGTTCGTCCGCATATTTGGTTGAATTTATTGCCCACTTTGTGATATACGGCGACTTTCCAAGATGCAGTGTCTCTCTTGGCTTCAGCTGTCCTGACGATAAGAGGGTTCACGTCCGACCGTATTGATTATGGTTCGTCCACATATTTGGTTGAATTTATTGCCCACTTTGTGATATACGGCGACTTTCCAAAGTACAGTGTCTCTCTTGGCTTCAGCTGTCCTGACGATAAGAGGGTTCACGTCAGACCGTATTGATTATGGTTCGTCCGCATATTTGGTTGAATTTATTGCCCACTTTGTGATATACGGCGACTTTCCAAGATGCAGTGTCTCTCTTGGCTTCAGCTGTCCTGACGATAAGAGGGTTCACGTCCGACCGTATTGATTATGGTTCGTCCACATATTTGGTTGAATTTATTGCCCACTTTGTGATATACGGCGACTTTCCAAAGTACAGTGTCTCTCTTGGCTTCAGCTGTCCTGACGATAAGAGGGTTCACGTCAGACCGTATTGATTATGGTTCGTCCGCATATTTGGTTGAATTTATTGCCCACTTTGTGATATACGGCGACTTTCCAAGATGCAGTGTCTCTCTTGGCTTCAGCTGTCCTGACGATAAGAGGGTTCACGTCCGACCGTATTGATTATGGTTCGTCCGCATATTTGGTTGAATTTATTGCCCACTTTGTGATATACGGCGACTTTCCAAGATGCAGTGTCTCTCTTGGCTTCAGCTGTCCTGACGATAAGAGGGTTCACGTCTGACCGTATTGATTATGGTTCGTCCGCATATTTGGTTGAATTTATTGCCCACTTTGTGAAGATGCAGTGTCTCTCTTGGCTTCAGCTGTCCTGACGATGAGAGGGTTCGCGTCAGTCCGCATTTATTGCCCACTTTGTGATATACGGCGACATTCCAAGGTACAGTGTCTCTCTTGGCTTCAGCTGTCCTGACGATAAGAGGGTTCGCGTCAGTCCGCATTTATTGCCCACTTTGTGATATACGGCGACATTCCAAGGTACAGTGTCTCTCTTGGCTTCAGCTGTCCTGATGATGAGAGGGTTCGCGTCAGTCCGCATTTATTGCCCACTTTGTGATATACGGCGACATTCCAAGGTACAGTGTCTCTCTTGGCTTCAGCTGTCCTGACGATAAGAGGGTTCGCGTCAGTCCGCATTTATTGCCCACTTTGTGATATACGGCGACATTCCAAGGTACAGTGTCTCTCTTGGCTTCAGCTGTCCTGACGATGAGAGGGTTCGCGTCAGTCCGCATTTATTGCCCACTTTGTGATATACGGCGACATTCCAAGGTACAGTGTCTCTCTTGGTTTCAGCTGTCCTGACGATGAGAGGGTTCGCGTCAGTCCGCATTTATTGCCCACTTTGTGATATACGGCGACATTCCAAGGTACAGTGTCTCTCTTGGTTTCAGCTGTCCTGACGATGAGAGGGTTCGCGTCAGTCCGCATTTATTGCCCACTTTGTGATATACGGCGACATTCCAAGGTACAGTGTCTCTCTTGGTTTCAGCTGTCCTGACGATGAGAGAGTTCGCGTCGGAAGTAGGTGGTGTTGAACTAGACACATTGTCTACGGCCATCATCTCGTACTTGGTGAGAACTTCAAAGATATCCTTTTTTGCTTTTATTTGAAGCAAAATTGGTAATTTTTTTAAAACATGTTCAATATGGTTAGCAAACGAGCTGAACTCATCTGTTTTATCATTTTGAGAGGTATTTTTCAATAGCGAAAGCCATGATTTTTCTCCCTCTCTCAAAATTGATAGAATATCATCTCTCTTGCTATGGGGACGTTTTCTTATTTGCTGGTTTGCTGCGGTAAGAGGAACAGATATATTACCTTCAGACTGTTTGTCAGCATTCCCTTGCTCGACATTAGGTCCAGAATACGTGTCATCATTCCCTTGCTGAGTATTATTCTGTGCCGACTCTGAGGACTCTTCAGCGGTGAATTGTGATGACCTGGATTCATCATCTATGCTACCAATAGTAGACCTCTTTTGTGGAACATTTTCTAAGAAGGACAATAATCTGTACAAATTCCACATTGTTCAACTACTTTTCGGAGCTGACAATCCAGTGGGATGTTTATTTTTTGCGTTTAAAACACATACCCATCGCGAATTGTCTTCCATTGCTTTTTACAATTCTCACCTGCAATATAAATATTCAAAAAATTGATCTTTTTTAATTAATATTCTTGCAATTAAATCGTACGAATTTTTAGACACTACATTAATTAACTTTCGCTTTCTTTGTCTGTCAACACGTCCATTATGTCAGAAGTCGACGGCAGTACTGTGTTTGCACTCGAGTGCCGTCTGCTGCTATGCGTCAGTCATAGACTACAAGTGCGACACTTGTAGTGGTGTGTCGGAAACGGTCCAATCCAAGTTCATACAGTTAGTAGTGCCATCTGCCGTCGGCGGCACTGCAGTCGACATCTGCTGCTGCCGACTGCCGCATGGCACGGAATTGCACCTTTTACATGGAATGATTTTTACACTTAATTTATGAACTTGAAGTCACTATTCACACAGAGGGAAATAAAGTAAGTAGAATCATTTGTTGTACGTTTATTTATTAATAGTTTCAGAGAGTTACTATAATATTACAATCATTTAGTGTGAACCTTACATGTACAAAAATAAGTAACTTATTTTCTACGTTTACATATTATTCCTTTCAGTAAAGTATTGGGCAAAAGTTAGCCTAGTCTGTATTGCATGGTTGGATGCTCTGCGAGCCACAATAGGAAGAGGTACAAGTCCAGTACATCCTTCTGGATTGTTCCATCATGTACTGGGGGAATGTATGACTCCTTCAACTAATGTATCCAATGATCCCTGGGGAATGTAATTATGGCGGGATATCTTACTATTTCTCAGGAAATTATGAAGCTTGAGGCAGGTCATTGTGATTCAATAAGTCTTTTCAACGTCAAGTGCTATTGGTTTCCTAAAACACCCTTTACCACGGTTTTCCACTATTACCTGTGCTCGTGAAAGTTGTTCATTAAATATACACTGTGGCGTTCCAAACCCATGGTTTCATTACACATGAGTATTGAGGGTAAATGCTCCATCAGCTACAAACAAGTAAGGCATGTCATTATTCCCTTGTTATGTTAGATGGAAGTAGAGTACTATATAGCACTACTATAATCATCATGAGCTGTAGACTCTATAAAACTCAAGACAGGTTCGGCTCGCTCTCTACAGGTAGTCAATGTGAATAAAACTCTTTTCTACCAAACAAGCATTTATTAAACAAGGGTTACAATGTAAAACATATTAAATTTATAGCTTTTTAATGCCTGAAAAACACTTCTTGTATGGCTTTGTTACGAAACTAATCTGGACGTTAATGGCTCTATTAAACTAATAACAATTAGCTACCTTCAGGTCGGAGGCCTGGTTTTTCAACGTCGCCTGACGGAAAAACCAGACTGTAGGCAGCGTTGAGTTCAGCCTCGACTCGTTGGGGTCATCCTCAGGACTGCAATGGGTTCGGCAATAAGGCTCTTGGTATTTAAACTGAAGGTATATTTCAAAGCAAGTCAGTTACGGCGTAACGAGAGACTCGGTTATTTAAAACGGCAGGTAAACTGGTTATTATTCCGGCGGCAACATAGCTACCATGAGCTTTGCCAAGGGCGGAGCCCTCTGGCATAGTGAAAACGGGTCACCTTACATTGTGTTTAATGTTATAATTCTCGGCGGGGAAAGAGAGCCTGAATAAAGCGCGCTGGCCCTTATATAGGTTCGCCCTTGTCTCTTGAGGCGGCGACCATGCGCTCCTGGCGGCAAGCTGTGAACTAGGCACTTGTAGGGCTGGCCGAGGCTTCTCAACCTAGGGGAACGTTGCGAATGTCAAACGTTTTAGACGCTATGTGTAACACATAACACCCTCCTGGCAGTTGATCAGGAGTTGGAAAATTTATTGTGTTGGAACACATCTTGCGCCTATTAACTCCACCATCGCAAGAAGAAGAAATCATCGTGCCTGGCAGCCTACATCAGCATACCTAAAATGATAGTCTGTCCAATGCTAATAAAACAACACTAAAAGTTTTTTTATAGTTGAAATACTGAGAACCACTGATAGCGGTACTTTGTTTTTATATTATTTATTATAATCCTAGAGTTTATCAGAGTATTTTTTAACTTAAATGTCTCTGACGTTGTGGACGTTTCTTCTCCATTATTCTCCGAATCAGATGATAAGACATCGTCCTCCTGCTGGTTTGGGGATCTTGGGGTCAAAAAAGATTTTGTAAACGGGTCCGTTTGTATCACTAAAAACTTTGTATCACAATACTTTCCCGTCCTTGGCTCCTACACGATGCGGGAAACTAAAAGTGTTTTTTTACCAACCATTGGTGAGCAGTCGCAGGCATCTGCAATGAAAAAAAGTTAATTATTTTTTTTTTTTTATTTAAATTTTTATTCCAGCAGGACTGGGAGGGTAGTGCAATCCCAGTCTGCCGTATTAGATAAATAACTATAAAAGAAAAAAAAAATGTTTACATATTAGGTAGGTACCAAATTAAAACATAAAATGAAAATAAAATTCATCACATAAATAAAAAAAAAATAAGCATAAAATTAAAATAAATAATAATTAAACAGAATTAAAAATTAAAATATATTGTAGGATTGTCCATCGGGGAGGTCGCCTCATCATCTGCATCCATCGCTCATTTAGTGGGGAACTGAGGCACTCAGATGCAGCCACGACAATGATGTTGGATAAAGTCCGTGTCCTGCTCCAGAAGCTGGCTAGTCAGTGGCGAAGTAAGGCTGGGAATGAATGCACCCTCCCCTCGGTGAACATCGTGGAGGCACTGCAGAAACTCGGTAGTTGCATAAGTTGCCTGTATGCATTGTTGTAGCACACCCTCAGTTTGTCCCTGTTAGGTGTTGCGTCCACAGTTCAGATGTGTACAGGGCAGTGCAGTATGTCTTGAAGAGTAATTTTCTGACATTGTCGCCACAGTGGTAGAACCGCCTTGACAGCGTTCCGGCCCTTACGTTAATTGCTCTACTTTGTCGTTCCATATCTTCTATATCCTTCATGTCTTCGGTTAGGATATGTCCCAGATGCTTAACCTGTGAGGCCACAAGCAGTTCATTTCCTTCTAATTTGAAATGAAAAAATACACCTTCACCTTGCTATGCCTTTTTTAGGCATGCTGTGTGGTTAATAACTGATGTGTGTTTCTCCTACTTTGTGTAGTTTACACCGCTTATGAAGTGGGTGTATTAAATATGTAATCATTACAATGATCAGCTTCGTTTCCTATCCGAGACTGGGACGCCAAACGGTATGCTGTCACTGCGGAAGGCATGAGAAATCTTTCCCAAGGATGGGCATATTGTGTTACCACCGCAATTACATGAGAATGAGGAGATATGAGAAATTAAACATTGTTTGCAAATACAATTGAGATTCTATTTCAGTAAAACAAGTATACAAAGTGGTAATTTGGATTCGACTTACCCCCCCCCCCCAGACCGTTTGTTAATTAAGCTAACCTATCTAATGCGAAGTTGAGCTGTTGATGAACGGAGATGCCTTCTCCCCGGGATCCACGGCTGCATCCGGCGAAGGCATGCCGCCCTTCGATCCGGCAAAGGCGCGCCACCCTTCGATCCGGCAAAGGCGTGCCGCCCTTCGACGTTCTACGATCGGTCTCGTAGACTCCGCTGCTGTCGTCTTATTGTTATCCACTCGATCCCAGGCGCGGTTATACTGGCGCGTGGCGGCAAATTCGGCAAAATGGGGCCATTACCCAAATACGGTAACCGACCGGCTAGGCCTTTATAGCTACTCCTTTCTGTCAGCCAACACGTTCGAGACGAGCAAGGAGAGATTGCACCGAGAGCTTCCATCCGCGTTTTTACGGTACCGGCAAGGATTCTGCGTCACGCACATTCCCATAAACTCGATCCGAACTCACGAATACGATCTCTTAAGATCCAGTCTCGAATACTTTGTTTAATTAAAAGTAACATTAGTTACGCTCGACAATATTCACATGTTAATTCAAAAATGGCACCGACGTCTCGTTCTGGTCCGTGCCCAACCGGGCCAAAACGGGATGTACTTTGTAAAACGGAAAAAGCTAACTCCCTCTTTTTCCGCCGATATTTGGCTGTCAAAACAAACCATAGACAAGTAAAATTTAGGTAAGCACAGTACCTGACCGCGATTGTTATAAAATATTCAATATTTTCATAACAACCTCTCTAAGTCTAGTTATGTACTACTTCATTAGTCTGATATATGTAAGTGAACAATTGCCTCCCTCTCTGGAAGTTGGTCCCTAGTGGCATTACTGCATTGTTGATGAAAACTCCCCTGCAACATGTACCTAATTGTTTTAATGTGCTTTCTTTTAGTCCTTGCTGGCGTCTTAATAAAGTTCATGTGGGTCCTGTTGTATTCTGCTTCGTGTATCATATATAGGGATAAACATCTCCCCGCGCTCAGCTGATGTTGGCTTCTAGTAGCATAACTGCATTGTTGATGAAGTGAGGAAATCTCCACTGCAACATTTAAGAGAATGTGTATGTAACATGTAAGAGAACGCAAACCACGAGGGTTGATACTTATCATTAACGCCAGCACCTGAAGCCAAAGAGTATTTCTTCTTGGCATGTTTTCGGAATGCCGCCATTAACGATTCTTTTTTTTTTTTTAAATCGTCCACTTGCTTATTCATAGTAGCCGCGACTTTGACACTTTATTTTTATGCAGATGATGCTTTGGGTTCCATAGCACTGGTTCTGCTTCATACAGTTCCAAAAACAACAATATAAAATCGTTACTCCACTCTGCCATTATGTATTAATGGATTGGCGCGAAAAAGATAATATGTAAACGCCACTTTTGTTATGATTGCCTGCCATTTGCAGACTGATGTGTGGACGGCCGGTTCGTGAGGGTTTGCCGTATTGTTTAAATGCACTTTCTTTTAGTCCTTGCGGGGGCGTCTTTGGTAGAGTTCATGTGGGTCCTGTTGTATACTGCTTCATATCACATATAAGCGGATAAACGTGTCCCCGCGCTCAGCTGAAATTGGCTTCTAGTAACGTAATTGCATTGTTGATGAAGTGATGAAAACTCCACTGCAATGTGTAACTGTTAAAATGCACTTTATTTTAGTCCTTGCGGGCGTCTTTGGTAGTGTTCAATTTGGTCCTGTGGTATACTGCTTCATATCACATATAAGGGGATAAACGTCTCTGTGCTCAGCTGAAGTTGGCTTCTAGTAGCATAACTGAATTGTTGATGAAGTTATGAAAACTCCACTGCAACATGTAACTGTTTAAATGGACTTTCTTTTAATCTTTGCGGGCGTCTTTGGCAGAGTTCAATTTGGTCCTGTTGCATACTGCTTCATATCACATATAAGGGGATAAACGTCTCCCCGCACTCAGCTGAAGTTGGCTTCTAGTAGCATAACTGTATTGTTGATGAAGTTATGAAAACTCCACCGTAATGTAATGTAACTGTTTAAATGCACTTTATTTTAGTCCTTGCAGGCGTCTTTGGTAGTGTTCAAGTGTTTCCTGTGGTATACTGCTTCATATAACATATAAGGGGATAAACGTCTCCGTGCTCAGCTGAAGTTGGCTTCTAGTAGCATAACTGCATTGTTGATGCAGTGATGAAAACTCCACTGCAACTTGTAACTGTTTATATGGACTTTCTTTTAATCCTTGCGAGCGTCTTTGGTAGTGTTCAATTTGGTAGTG
Source organism: Limnephilus marmoratus (assembly GCA_917880885.1). Taxonomy (NCBI): domain Eukaryota; kingdom Metazoa; phylum Arthropoda; class Insecta; order Trichoptera; family Limnephilidae; genus Limnephilus; species Limnephilus marmoratus. The sequence goes on along the minus strand of OU862928.1, from coordinate 23,339,298 downwards.
TGGTATACTGCTTCATATCACATATAAGGGGATAAACGTCTCCGTGCTCAGCTGAAGTTGGCTTCTAGTAGCATAACTGTATTGTTGATGAAGTTATGAAAACTCCACCGTAATGTAATGTAATGTTTAAATGCACTTTATTTTAGTCCTTGCAGGCGTCTTTGGTAGTGTTCAAGTGTCTCCTGTTCTATACTGCTTCATATCACATATAAGGGGATAAACGTCTCTCCGCGCTCAGCTGAAGTTTGCTTCTAGTAGCATAACTGCATTGTTGATGCAGTGATGAAAACTCCACTGCAACTTGTAACTGTTTATATGGACTTTCTTTTAATCCTTGCGAGCGACGTTGGTAGTGTTCAATTTGATCCTGTGGTATACTGCTTCATATCACATATAAGGGGATAAACGTCTCCGTGCTCAGCTGAATTTGGCTTCTAGTAGCATAACTGTATTGTTGATGAAGTTATGAAAACTCCACCGTAATGTAATGTAACTGTTTAAATGCACTTTATTTTAGTCCTTGCGGGCGTCTTTGGTAGTGTTCAAGTGTCTCCTGTTGTATACCGCTTCATATCACATATAAGGGGATAAATGTTTCTCCGCGCTCAGCTGAAGTTGGCTTCTAGTAGCATAACTGTATTGTTGATGAAGTTATGAAAACTCCACCGTAATGTGATGTAACTGTTTAAATGCACTTTATTTTAGTCCTTGCAGGCGTCTTTGGTAGTGTTCAAGTGTTTCCTGTGGTATACTGCTTCATATAACATATAAGGGGATAAACGTCTCCGTGCTCAGCTGAAGTTGGCTTCTAGTAGCATAACTGCATTGTTGATGCAGTGATGAAAACTCCACTGCAACTTGTAACTGTTTAAATGCACTTTATTTTAGACCTTGCACGCGTCTTTGGTAGTGTTCAAGTGTTTCCTGTGGTATACTGCTTCATATCACATATAAGGGGATAAACGTCTCCGTGCTCAGCTGAAGTTGGCTTCTAGTAGCATAACTGTATTGTTGATGAAGTTATGAAAACTCCACCGTAATGTAATGTAACTGTTTAAATGCACTTTATTTTAGTCCTTGCAGGCGTCTTTGGTAGTGTTCAAGTGTTTCCTGTGGTATGCTGCTTCATATCACATGTAAGGGGATAAACGTCTCCGTGCTCAGCTGAAGTTGGCTTCTAGTAGCATAACTATATTGTTGATGAAGTTATGAAAACTCCACCGTAATGTAATGTAACTGTTTAAATGCACTTTATTTTAGTCCTTGCGGGCGTCTTTGGCAGTGTTCAAGTGTTTCCTGTGGTATACTGCTTCATATAACATATAAGGGGATAAACGTCTCCGTGCGCTGAAGTTGGCTTCTAGTAGCATAACTGCATTGTTGATGCAGTGATGAAAACTCCACTGCAACTTGTAACTGTTTAAATGCACTTTATTTTAGACCTTGCAGGCGTCTTTGGTAGTGTTCAAGTGTTTCCTGTGGTATACTGCTTCATATCACATATAAGGGGATAAACGTCTCCGTGCTCAGCTGAAGTTGGCTTCTAGTAGCATAACTGTATTGTTGATGAAGTTATGAAAACTCCACCGTAATGTATTGTAACTGTTTAAATGCACTTTATTTTAGTCCTTGCAGGCGTCTTTGGTAGTGTTCAAGTGTTTCCTGTGGTATACTGCTTCATATAACATATAAGGGGATAAACGTCTCCGTGCTCAGCTGAAGTTGGCTTCTAGTAGCATAACTGCATTGTTGATGCAGTGATGAAACCTCCACTGCAACTTGTAACTGTTTATATGGACTTTCTTTTAATCCTTGCGAGCGTCTTTGGTAGTGTTCAATTTGGTCCTGTGGTATACTGCTTCATATCACATATAAGGGGATAAACGTCTCCGTGCTCAGCTAAAGTTGGCTTCTAGTAGCATAACTGCATTGTTGATGAAGTTATGAAAACTCCACTGCAACATGTAACTGTTTAAATGCACTTTATTTTAGTCCGTGCGGGCGTCTTTGGTAGTGTTCAAGTGTCTCCTGTTGTATACCGCTTCATATCACATATAAGGGGATAAATGTCTCTCCGCGCTCAGCTGAAGTTGGCTTCTAGTAGCATAACTGTATTGTTGATGAAGTTATGAAAACTCCACCGTAATGTAATGTAACTGTTTAAATGCACTTTATTTTAGTCCTTGCAGGCGTCTTTGGTAGTGTTCAAGTGTTTCCTGTGGTATACTGCTTCATATAACATATAAGGGGATAAACGTCTCCGTCCTCAGCTGAAGTTGGCTTCTAGTAGCATAACTGCATTGTTGATGCAGTGATGAAAACTCCACTGCAACTTGTAACTGTTTAAATGCACTTTATTTTAGACCTTGCAGGCGTCTTTGGTAGTGTTCAAGTGTTTCCTGTGGTATACTGCTTCATATCACATATAAGGGGATAAACGTCTCCGTGCTCAGCTGAAGTTGGCTTCTAGTAGCATAACTGTATTGTTGATGAAGTTATGAAAACTCCACCGTAATGTAATGTAACTGTTTAAATGCACTTTATTTTAGTCCTTGCAGGCGTCTTTGGTAGTGTTCAAGTGTTTCCTGTGGTATGCTGCTTCATATCACATATAAGGGGATAAACGTCTCCGTGCTCAGCTGAAGTTGGCTTCTAGTAGCATAACTATATTGTTGATGAAGTTATGAAAACTCCACCGTAATGTAATGTAACTGTTTAAATGCACTTTATTTTAGTCCTTGCGGGCGTCTTTGGCAGTGTTCAAGTGTTTCCTGTGGTATACTGCTTCATATAACATATAAGGGGATAAACGTCTCCGTGCTCAGCTGAAGTTGCCTTCTAGTAGCATAACTGCATTGTTGATGCAGTGATGAAAACTCCACTGCAACTTGTAACTGTTTAAATGCACTTTATTTTAGACCTTGCAGGCGTCTTTGGTAGTGTTCAAGTGTTTCCTGTGGTATACTGCTTCATATCACATATAAGGGGATAAACGTCTCCGTGCTCAGCTGAAGTTGGCTTCTAGTAGCATAACTGTATTGTTGATGAAGTTATGAAAACTCCACCGTAATGTAATGTAACTGTTTAAATGCACTTTATTTTAGTCCTTGCAGGCGTCTTTGGTAGTGTTCAAGTGTTTCCTGTGGTATACTGCTTCATATAACATATAAGGGGATAAACGTCTCCGTGCTCAGCTGAAGTTGGCTTGTAGTAGCATAACTGCATTGTTGCTGCAGTGATGAAAACTCCACTGCAACTTGTAACTGTTTATATGGACTTTCTTTTAATCCTTGCGAGCGTATTTGGTAGTGTTCAATTTGGTCCTGTGGTATACTGCTTCATATCACATATAAGGGGATAAACGTCTCCGTGCTCAGCTAAAGTTGGCTTCTAGTAGCATAACTGCATTGTTGATGAAGTTATGAAAACTCCACTGCAACATGTAACTGTTTAAATGCACTTTATTTTAGTCCGTGCGGGCGTCTTTGGTGGAGTTCAAGTGGGTCCTGTTGTATACTGCTTATACGCAGCTGAAGTTCGCTTCTAGTAGCATAACTCCATTGTTGATTTAAATTTGCAAGTGTCATTTGCTGTTTATGATATATTTAAAGAATTGATTAAAATTTTCAGTTATATTGGTGGGTTACGAGAAAACGGTTGAGTTTCAAGATATGTTCTCAAAGCCCTCTTATTGATGCTGATGTTTATGTTTGGTGGTATTCTGTTGTTAGAGTGGTGTTTCAAAGAGTTGGTAATTTAACATCATTATACTATGATCACTTATGTGGTTAACAATATTGGAGGTCGTTGAAGGTATGATTTCTCTATTTGATATAATATGGTCTAAAAGAGAACTGCTGGTTTCTGTAACTCTCGTGGGATGTGTATTATTACATATGAAATAATTATATGAAAATAAAGTGTTGATATATTTTTTTGTTGTATCATTTTTTTTAAGAACATTAATGTTTAAATCCCCGAAGATGAGTGTGTCTGGGCTACTTTTTTGTAAGATAGATTCAAGAGATACTAGAATTCAGGTTAAGAAATCTGCCATGTGTGAGTGTCATCTTAAAGAGGAGGACCCCAATCATATATTTTTCAGTTGCCCTATAAATAATACTTATAAAAATTTCATCCCTGATCTGATCAATACAGGTATATTGCCCCCCTACGACATGCCATTTTTGTTATCCTCTATTGACAAACGTGTATATAAAATCATTTCTTATTTATTTTATTAAAGTTAATGGCATCAACTTGTAAATTTACCTACCGAATTATTCATACATGTATATGTATGCATGTATGTGTGTATATATAATATATGTATATTTTTTTTATTATTATTTATTTGTATTTAGTGTGTTTAGTGAACTGTATATTATATATTTATGTTATGTACTTTTAATTCTCTGGTAAATAAATATTAACCTACACATACACAAATACAAAAACTCCGCACACTCTCTACTTGACACTAGCCAGAAAACTCCATTGGGGTGAAAAGCCATTTAATTTAAAGAAGAAAGAAGAAAATCATTTATATTGTTGTTAGGTTTCCTTTATATTTATTTTTATTTATTTATTTATTATTACATTTATTACATACAAGATATAACAATATAAAAGGAAGCTTTGACTGTCCAACTAGGAAGGTTTCCCGTTTTAGGACAGTCAAATTGGCAGGTTGCGTGTACATAATTTCACATTAATGGATTAAATAATAAACAATAATGGTACATATTGGGGGAGTTACTTAGATATTATGTACAATAACAGATATAAGTTGTGTTATTCTAGGTATACATCAGTAATAAACAATAAAATCCAGGTAGGTACATGTAAAATATAAAATAAAATAAAAATATAACATATAAATGTAAGAAAGAAAAATAAAAAAAGTATTTTTTTAGGAAAATACAAATTAGCAGTAATAAACAATAAAATCCAGATAGATACATGTAAAATATAAAATTAAAATATAATATATAAATGTAAGAAAGAAAAATAAAAAAAATATTTTTTTAGGAAAATACAAATTAGCAGTAATAAACAATAAAATCCAGATAGATACATGTAAAATATAAAATTAAAATATAATATATAAATGTAAGAAAGAAAAATAAAAAAATATTTTTTAGGAAAATACAAAATACAAAATCGAAGAAATCAACTCAGACTACGTTTTTTAATAATTTTTCGGAATCTGTCCTACCTAAGTCTAATATCCTAAGGATAATATAACATATATATTCAATGGTAAATGTAGCTGGTGGCTCTGTGGTCGTTATGACTTACATTTTTACAGTTGGTACATGTAGGCTGCTCTTTTTTGTTACGGCTCGAATTTGTGTTTGCCCCCTGCAGTGAACACAGGCCGTTTCTTCCTTGCGAAACAATTGGGTGTGTCCGAAACCCATACATTTATAGCATTGGACCAATGGTGACTGATCCTCCACTTTTAAACGTTGGTATCCCACATTGATATGGCCAGCTTCTATCAAGCTTTTCCAGTTTTTTGGCAATAATTCTAATATGGTATATTTTTTTTGTATTTAATGGATATTTTTTCCGAGAAATCTATACCTATCCCATTATTTTGTTTCTCCAGAGAATGCATTAGGTCATCATTAGTAGCTCCCTTGATAATGCCTCTAATAATAACCAAAGGATTCAATTTTTTTCCTTCTTCTATATTTATTTTGCCTTGTAGCCCTTTATTTAGTTCTCTTTTAAATTTCGTTTATTTTTCGTTTTTAAGCTGACACACTTCAGACCCGCCATCCTGGCGTGATTGGAGTTTAAGCTAAGATGGCGGGGTTTGAGGCCAATGGGTTAATGCAGAATTCTTCTTGGGTGTCAGACTCTTCCATTCCAGAATTCTCTCCAACGCATTCCTCTTCTTCAATGAGCACCTCCACCCATTCCTCTTGGGTGTCAGGATGTTTCTTAGAACACTGCTGAGTTACTTACAAGTTTATCTTCTTATATATGTGGTGAAGCCAACACTCAGGTACGTACCTACTTAAGGTATATACCTGTGCAGCACGGCGATGTCGCCGCTTGGTACAACCGGGAACGGTACACGAAGAATACCTACCTACCGGCACTGAATATCTGGAATCTCGTCGCACTTTATGGAAAGTACCGGAGCGTTTACATTCCCTGTACATTAGGCGTCAGAACCATCGAGAAACGTATCGATTCTCTCGATATTACCAGCTGAATTAATAAACCGTTACCTCCGCCGCGGCATTATAAAAGCCGGAGTAATAGTTTGACCCAGTCAGTCGATAGAATAGCAAGCCAAACAACTTGTACCATTATTTACAACCTTCTCACTCTGTGTAATATTTTGAATTATTAATAAACGATCAACAGTTAATTCCAGTGTTTTCTTTACGCGTTTACGTAGCGCGACTGATTGCTACATATATAAAAATGAATCGCTGAATGTGTTACTAAGCGCAGATCTCGAGAGCAGCTGAACCGATTTCGCTAATTCTTTTTTTAGAATATTCCTTGAAGCACGAGGATAGTTCTTACGGAGAGAAAAATAAGAAAATTGTACAGAAAATTGGATAATTTCAGAAAACCTAACGACTATCGCACGTTTGACAGTTCGCGTGTTTGAGAATGACATTTTGCAAAACAATGATTGTTAAATAAGGATTCTATTTTTGAAAATCTTAAAGTCGATAAATTTATTTAAAGTAGGTACTCCCCTAATAGTTTGAATCGAATCAATAATTTTAGATATTTTAAATAGGTAGGGGAGAAGAGGGACCCTTGATCATCCCCCCTTTTGTTTTTGACCATTAATTTAAGTACTGAAAGAGTTAATAAGTTTTTTTTTATTAATTTATGCAGAATTTATCTAGGAATTGCCTTAGTAAAGGCTTTTAGCATTCATTGAAAAATAATGTAGTACTTAAATAAGAAAAAAACATGAGGTCCGTAAATGTACCATGTGTCCCATATTCTGGGTGACTTGTTCCTTGGGGGGAACAAGTCTCCCTGATGTACGGGATACTTGATACTACCAACTAGGAAGACTAGTATACAACTAGTTAACCAGATCTGACCCGAATTCCAAGTCTAGGTGGGTTAAAATAAAAACAAATTTATTGAGATGAACCTTAATTTTTTTTTTTAAATCTAACAAATAATAGTTAAAATTAGGGAACTATAATTGTCTTAAATCTTGTTGTTTGGTAGGTCTTGGTGTTGAGGTAGTTCTTACCTTTAACTCAAACGAACTTAAATGTATCGGAATCACTTGTTCTTAAACAATTAGTAACACAGACAATGCAGTCTCATTAAGTACAAAAAGTGTCTATTCAATAATATTAAATCTTCGTAACGATTTGGGAAATTCAAAACTAATAACCCTCTTTGAAGATGACTTCACTTTTGGCTTAGGAAGTTTTTTCACAATTTGGTATCTGGCTATTTCACTGATGTCATCCTTTACAGGCCATTTGAAGAATCTGTCAGTAACTTTTTTTGCAAATTTTACCATTTGACTAGATCCATTCACATTTTGTACTTGACCGACATATCTGTGGACAAGACCCTTCTGAGATATAAAATTTACAATCAACCAGTCATCATTTTCGATATTGTCCACAGTGTCGCTATCGGTTTCAGATTCACTAGAACTACAGGACATATCATTTTCTTCTGATAAATTTATATCTGAATTCGATGAAGCAGGCAGCTCTTCATCTTCTGAGGTTATACTATCTTGATCTCTAGGTTGCAAGTTTCGTTTAACAGTTTTTGCTCTTGCCTTACGATTCTTTTTCTCTTGTCTAGCTTTATATACATTTTCTATGGCTTGTTTTTCTGGTGTATCTGTTAAAATTTTTGTTGAACCCTTCTTTCTTCCTCTGGCAATTGTTTTTCTTGGGGATGCCTTCGGATAGGGCCTCAAAATTTGAAAACTCTTTGATTTAGATCCAGACGGCATAGTTGAGGCGAAAGCAGTAGGGGGGGGGAGGGGGGAGGGAGGGCGTTGAAAAGGGGGCGTGGACGAGGCGGAGTGGGAACCCACCTTAAACCATGCGAACGAAGCCGCGGGAAAAAGCTAGTTTACAATAAATATTTGTATTTAAATTTAATATTCTACGAGAAGGTGGGGAGCGAACGCGGGATATTGAATCAACGCCAATCAGAAGCGGAATGATTTGATTTCAGCCAGCTCTGCCTTCGCAGTGCTGAAGGTGTAAGTCTTGTGTCTGCTATTGGAGAATGTGCCGCTAATAGTATCAGAGTGTGTTGCAGTGTTTATTTCGCCACAACCAAAATTTGAGAAAAACCAATGTTTAAGTATTACACAACATAAAATGTCATGTGTGGAATTCATGTTACTAGTGGGAGATGTTGAAGTTCTGAATGCAAAAGTATTTAATGATGGTAGACTTATCCCCTTAAGTCCAATTGAGAAAAACCAATGTTTAAGTACGGGGCGGGTCATAAAGTTGCGTGATTTGGAAAAATTACAAAAAAAACTAATGGTCGTATTAACATAAAACATATTTATTAGAGTAAAAAAATATGGGAAATTTACTTTTTAAAAATTACACCATCAAGGTGTGACCCATCTCGACGCAGACACTCGTCGAACCTGGAGCACAAATTTGCAACAACTCTCACACATTGCGCGTCGAATGACAGCCATTTCTTGGATGATGATTTCTTTCAATTAGGCAATTGATGTTGGTTTCCCTAGGTATATTTGACTTTTCAAGTATCCCCGTAGAAAGGAGTCACGGGCAGTTAAGTCTGGACTCCTGGGAGGTCTTGGATTATCCCGTCGGCGCGATATCACTTTTCCTGGGAACATCTCGTTTACAACTGCCATGGACTCGTCAGAAGTATGGCACGTCATAGTGTTATAACCTTCATATTGACATAGCCGCGAATAGAAAAAAATCATGTAACATTGTTGTGTACCGGTCTGAATTCACGGCCACAGATTCTCCTCGGTGACTGGTGATTCCGTGGGATGATTGTAAAAATATTTTACTTAAAATGCATGCCGTTCTCCCGTGAAGTGCTGCATTGCGACTAAATTTCAGTTAGCCGAGCTATTGATCCCCACCACCCGCGATCCCGTCCGCGGTCCCACTTGAAGACAATAATGTTTTGAAATTCGTATATCTTTATGGTCCATCCTATGTGAAATTTACATTACTGGTGGGAGATGTTGAAGTTCTGGATGCAGAAGTACTTAATGATGGTAGACTTATCCGCTTGGGTCCATTTGAGAAAAACAATGTTTAAGTATGTTTATTATTTTTAACATGACATGCAATTTCGTGTGTGGAATTCACGTTACTTGTTGAGATGTTGAAGATCTAGATTCAGTAGTACTTAATAAATACCCTAAAGTTTTAAGTTTAGACTTACGGAATTCAATACTTCGTTTGTGTGAAAGCACTATGAAACAATAAGGTTCCCATTGGCACAGGGTTCTATTGATACCCGATACAGCCATCTGAGTATGCTAAACTGTAAATACAAGAATCCAATATAAGCAGGTTCTATTTCTATAACGAGTTGTCATACGAATGCATTGTTTTTAAGATAAATTTTTCTTTTTAACGTATTTTAACTTTCTTTTGGTCTAAAATTAATTTACCATATTACCAAGGTTAAATATTATAACCTAAGTCCACAGAGACATTCGTTCGCACAAGATATTTGATGCAGCTATCATACTCTCTAACCCTTAGAAGACGAGCAGATTTTGTATGAATTGGTTGCCTGAAACGGCAGGATTTTCGTAAATTACGTTTAACGCTCACTACAGGTTTGAAATATTATTTAGCTGTACCTGAAGGTTTTAAAATATTTTTATTTATTTTACAGTATTCTTAAATGTTGTAAGATTAGTTTTGTACACCCAATATTATATTTTTCCTGGGTTATTATGTGTTAGATGAAATGTGAATAAAAAAATTACCTTCAAATGACCAACTCCCCGAATGGAACACTCACAGATTGTTTATTTATTATCAAGTCGTAAAATTTCTTTTTTTCACATGAAGAATGTACATTTGGCAATTAAGTTATCAAATTTTATGATGAGTTTTATTTACACAGTAATTATGATAATTGTTTTAGTACAAGACAAAAAATTTTTCGGCCGACACGCACACACTTACGCAAAGCCACTTGTCTGCATTAGAAAGGGCGACCACGAGATTGTTCGGCGTGACGGACACTTTTAATAATTAAAACTTTTCTACAGTGTGATATATTCGAAAACATGTAGTGGGACACAAGGCAACTTGACAACAGTAACACCAATAACGTGTCTGGACTCGACGTTTAGGATTTAGCGATGAATGTTTGCACACGTGACACTCCCGATAAATTGATTTTCTCTTTGAATTGGAAGATGGTGGAACATCCGAAGGAAAATGTCTGGCAGTTAGCCTCAGTGGATAATCGCCAACTCGATTTACCTTTTTTGCTGACTCAGGAACATGGTGTTTTGAAATAAGTTGCCTAATTACTTCCAAATGAAAATCAGTTAAGCTCACTTCTTTTTTTGTTTGTAACTTGTACATTGCGTGGGCATTTATTAAAACTACGTCAATTGTCCGAAAAGCAATTTTTTTGTACCACTTTATAGTTTTGCGAACACTTTGCACGAATGTAATTAACATATCTGACCTATCAACACCTCCCATATTCTTATTGTAATTAATTGCACAATTGGGTTTAACTATTGGATCTTTGGTTTTCCAGCTATTTTTTCCTGTTTCTTTCATTGATGCATTGTGCGATGTAGTCAGCATATGTACTTCCCTCTTGTCGTGCCATTTGATTGCAAGTAGGCAGCCAGATGTTTTGCATTCTACATCTCCTTTTTTTACGTTTCCAAATGGCGGCATATTTTTTCGGGTCTTTTTGACAGTACCGCAGGCATTCGTTTTTTTGCTGTGCAAATAGGTGAATAGAAAGGGACTCGAATACCAGTTGTCAGTATAAACTGTATGACCTTTCTGTAAATAATCCGTTAGTAAAGAAACAACCACTTTCCCAGAAGTCAGTAGTTGCCCGGATATGTTTTCTGCCATATTTGGTATTTCTATGTTAGATTTAGCACCGCAATAAATAACAAATTGTAAAACGAACCCAGTTTTACAGTCACATATAACAAAAAGTTTAATGCCGAATTTGTGCCTTTTCGCCGGAAGATACTGCTTTATGCACAATCTGCCTTTGAATAAAACCAAAGACTCGTCAATGCACAAATTCTCATAAGGATAAAAATATTTTTTGAATTGACTGCATACCAAATCCACAAAATCTCTAACTTTATGTGTAGTGTCACCTTTCTGTTGTTTTTCATTGTCTGAAAAATGGAGCATGCTTAGGATAGATAAATATCGATCTCTTGGCATTGTTTCTCCAAATATCGGTGATGAAATTAACCTGTCTACCGACCAATATTGATGGATTTTGCCTTTTTTACTTCGCGCCATAAGCATCGTCAAGGCAATGAACACGTACATTTCATTAACAGTAACATTTTTCCATTTGTGCAATCTAGAATTTGGAGCAAATGTTTTTTGAGATTTTAGAGTATCAAAATATCGGTTTGTTTCGATTACAACAATGGTCACGACATCTGAATTTAGAAAAAGCTCAAAATAATCAGCCTCACAACTCTCTTGGTTTAGTTCGCAATCTCTTAATCCTGATTGCTGATTGAAACTATGTACATCTGGCTGGAAGTTGTTGCCACATCCCCATGTTGGAGAGAAATTTGTAAAATTTATATTATTGGAGGGATCTTCGTCCAAGCGTTCAAAATCTTCAATTTCATCATCTCCGTTGTTTTCTGATGATTCCTCCAAACTCTCCAAATTTTCAGGTATATAATCTTCATCATCACTCATCGAAAAATCTGAATCGCAATCTAGCACAAAGTTTTCAATGTTTTCTTCATTCATTTTAAAGGATTAAAAATCTAATCTAAATATGTATTTTCAACAAACAGTCAATGCAAAACAATACAATAATATTAAATTCACAAATAATACGCACAATAAATGCTAACGAAACACTTCATAAAAGTAAATATTTGCACAGAAACACTCCAAGAGTAATAAAAAAACGGACACCCTAATATAACAATAAACGGTATATAGCTGAGCGGCCAGCAACTCGACACTCACACGGCGAAGGGACAACTAAGACTGTATGCGCGTGTATGCGTGCGCTGAAAGAAATGAATAATGTGAGAAGAGATACAACTTACTAAAAGTTCTTTTAAAATCAAACTATACGTAAAAAGGAAAATCTGTTATAAGGATGTGGTAGAAAATGAACAACTTTATGCAACAGATTTTTTACTTCGACGTTTTACTGTTAAATTTACTAAATATTTAGCGATGAACATGACAAATGCTCAAAACTACACTTGTAGTGCGCCGTTCTGTGGGAGATTTTTTCTGACACTACAATTGTAGTTGGCCGTCTCCTAGAGGCTAAAGGTAATTTTGAAGAGACAAGCTGACTCGCAGTGGAGAAAAACTTTTTTCTTGTTCCGACTGCAACCATTCATGCTCTCTAAATGTTAATTGAAGGGACATAAATATACTGATTCACAGTGGAGAATTTTTTTTTTCATTTTCCAACTGTCTATTCATGCTTTCTAAATGTTATTTGAAGAAACCCATGCTGGCTCACAGTGGAGAAAAACATTTTTTCATGTTCCAACTGTAACTATTCGTGCTCTCTAAATGTTATTTGAAGAGACACATGCTGACTCATAGTGGAGAAAAACATTTTTCATGTTCCGACTGTAACTATTCATGCTCTCTAAATGTTATTTGAAGAGACACATGCTGACTCACAGTGGAGAAAAACTTTTTTCATGTTCCGACTGTAACTATTCATGCTCTCTAAATGTTATTTGAAGAGACACATGCTGACTCACAGTGGAGAAAAACTTTTTTCATGCTCCGACTGTAACTATTAATGCTCTCTAAATGTTATTTGAAGAGACACATGCTGACTCACAGTGGAGAAAAACTTTTTTCATGTTCCGACTGTAACTATTCATCCTCTCTAAATGTTATTTGAAGAGATACATGCTGACTCACAGTGGAGAAAAACATTTTTTCATGTTCCAACTGTAACTGTTCGTGCTCTCTAAATGTTATTTGAAGAGACACATGCTGACTCACAGTGGAGAAAAACATTTTTTCATGTTCCAACTGTAACTATTCGTGCTCTCTAAATGTTATTTGAAGAGACACATGCTGACTCATAGTGGAGAAAAACATTTTTCATGTTCCGACTGTAACTATTCATGCTCTCTAAATGTTATTTGAAGAGACACATGCTGACTCACAGTGGAGAAAAACTTTTTTCATGTTCCGACTGTAACTATTCATCCTCTCTAAATGTTATTTGAAGAGATACATGCTGACTCACAGTGGAGAAAAACATTTTTTCATGTTCCAACTGTAACTATTCGTGCTCTCTAAATGTTATTTGAAGAGGCACATGCTGACTCACAGTGGAGAAAAACTTTTTTCATGTTCCGACTGTAACTATTCATCCTCTCTAAATGTTATTTGAAGAGATACATGCTGACTCACAGTGGAGAAAAACATTTTTTCATGTTCCAACTGTAACTTTTCGTGCTCTCTAAATGTTACTTGAAGAGACACATGCTGACTCACAGTGGAGAAAAACTTTTTTCATGTTCCGACTGTAACTATTCATGCTCTCTAAATGTTATTTGAAGAGATACATGCTGACTCACAGTGGAGAAAAACATTTTTTCATGTTCCAACTGTAACTATTCATGCTCTCTAAATGTTATTTGAAGAGACACATGCTGACTCACAGTGGAGAAAAACTTTTTTCATGTTCCGACTGTAACTATTCATCCTCTCTAAATGTTATTTGAAGATATACATGCTGACTCACAGTGGAGAAAAACATTTTTTCATGTTCCAACTGTAACTATTCGTGCTCTCTAAATGTTATTTGAAGAGACACATGCTGACTCACAGTGGAGAAAAACTTTTTTCATGTTCCGACTGTAACTATTCATGCTCTCTAAATTTTATTTTAAGAGGCACATGCTGACAAGAGAAACACTATGACTCACAGTGGAGAAAAACTTTTTTCGTGTTACAACTGTAACTATTCATGCTCTCTAAATGTTATTTGAAGAGACATATGCTGACACACAACGGAGAAAAACTTTTTCTGTAATATTATGTCTGTCTATCCAACATAATTGCTCAAAATACAAAATATTCCATTTTCACAATGCTTTGCATCGTTGTAGGATCCACAAACATTCTCGAATATGGGATATATCTGTAGACGCAATACTACAATACTTCTGGAATCTATTTTTTTATGTTTTTTGCTGTGGTAGCTGACGAAGCTCAGATGCAACAAACCTTCCAAACTGGTCATACGGCTTTTCTTCAGATGCGTCCTGTGCAATTTTGTCTAATTGATCAATCGCTTCTGATCTTTCAGAAGAGAATTTCATCATATCATCATATATACCCTGGCACCGTGTCAGTCCTGGCATCAGGATTTACTTCTCAAATCAAATTATAACTATGCACTTACATATTATGGGTTCTGGCGGAAGAACTATTTTCTGCTTAAACAAATGATGACAGTAATTGGGATCAAGTCTTTGACGGGACAGTTACTAATTGTAGATTGCAGTTTGTAAATCACTCGTTTATCTGCCTGCTTGGCCACACGGACCTTAAGCATTTATACAACATCTTCATAATACCTACATATTTGTTAATATGTGTCAAATTAGAGAACATCTTACCTGAACCCATGAGCTGTTGGATAATGGACACTTTATCGGCATCCAATGGAACATCATTGTTTGGTATGGATGAAAAGATGAAGAATATTTATATAAGAACAAAGCCGACTTGTTTTTTTAGACCTTAGCAGAATTTGACATGTTTATGAGAACTTACAATCTCCACCGTATGTTGAAGTTATCCCCACAATGGATTCCTTCATTACACTAGACACCCATTTCGAAGTGTCGGACATTGACGGAGGAGAAGGTCCACCACCAGTTTTTATGATGGATTGCTTCTGCTTTCCAGCTTCTAAAATATACAAAACATACATTTTTATAATTATAAACAAGAAAGGGTGAAATCGTCGTGAATAAATCGAAGATAATATCAAATGAGTACGGATTTTTTACATTTCTTGCGACGCACTTCATATACTCCAACTTATATTTTAGTTGTTTCACAGTTCTCAAGATGGTTGTTGACGCATTGAACTCACCTGTAACATGTAACCATGCTTTCTCCTTTGCTTGTGAGCCCAATACGTCAGATTTTTTTAACAAAATTGTGTTGCCATACTTTTCAATGAGGTTTTTTAGGATCTCAACCTCCCTCGCCGAAAAATTGTTTCCACGTTCACTGCAAACATGTAATAATTGTTTATGTACTGAAAAATAACATTAAATATTAACACTACGCCCGTCCTTATGGTACACGCTTTTTGCAAAATTAGATTTAGTTGGTGAGCGTAGCAATGAATGTAGTGAGCATGGGGGAAAGTTTCTTTGATTTTTACTTGAACACCTTCAGTTTTTCCAAATAAAACGGCCGCCCCGTCGTAACACTGCTCTATCAGCTGTCGCGGTTGAACATCTAGGATCGTCAACTAGATCAACATTTCATTTGTTAATCCAACGGTGGTGCAAGCCTCTGGATTAACAAATTTCAAAAAACGTTCACATACGAAATTATCTTTTAGATATTTTATCACAAATTCCCTTTTGGGTTTTTATTTTCTTTTTCCTTGTGACATGTGTATTTATTGTTGGAATCTCATCCGTACCTACTCCGTGGTCATCTGAATCCCAATCTTCATTTTCCACGTTTGTACCATTGGGAATCAGAGGAATGGATACCGAAGACGGTAATATTTTCGCGGACACGGATTTTTCTTGAAGGTCGATAGTGTCTAGATTTTTGCCTTTATTTTCAGCCAACTTTCCGCCATCCATGGCCAGCAAGAGTTTACTCACCTTGCTCAACCGTATGGTACTTTCAGGAAGACGGTAAAACTCTCTATGAACATGAATGTCATGGCCCATGTATGTTGCCAGTTGATCCATTTCGTTATTTTTGAGGTTCAATAGCTGAGATGCAGTTTCCACTTGCTTCTGTAATTTTGTGAATGTCAGAGCTTTGGGATCTTTAGCACCGCATTCTAAAGCGAATTGTCGCAAAGATGTGCCTGATCTCAAGAACATAAGCGAATTTATTTTAGCAAATAGGTACACGTTTCAATCTAAAATTCCCACAGATGACCTCTTTTCGCAAAGCAAATCAATTTGTAGTTTAAGATCGTTGGTGAGTAAAATAGGAACCTTTCTTCCTCTTTTCCCTCTTGTTTCAAATCGAGTCAAGTTGCTAGCGATTGTTTTTTCAAGTTCACTAAGAGTGTTGAGTACTTCTTCATTCATCGCGGTTTGATCACGTAACTCATGTTTTTAAATATATCCTGTCGACCTCTCCTGGCCGGCGGCGATTAAAAAGCAATGTTTGACTCAACGCGATTTCACTCAACTTGATCCATAGAGAAGGGTCACAAGCGACCTTTATTCCGCTGACAACTTGTAGTGCTTTTAGTTTTAAATACTCCGTTAACATCTTAATGTCTTCAGCCAAGGGCAATATGACAGGCTTATTCCATTTCTGGGTATAGGACGTGTTCAGGGCATGAGTAGACACTTCGTTCATGAAATTCTATCAATTCGACAAAATCGTCAACTGTCTTACGACGAGCTATTTCTCCTGTCATTATGTACTGGGATGTGAGTATGTCCGCACAGCATTTAACGGACGTCCGAAGTTTTAAGGCTAGACTTGGTATGCCATACTTGTTAGTGTCCTTGTTAAATAAGGCTACAGTCTTTACGGCTAGTATGAAGGTGTTATTAAATTTGGGCTGGATCATGTCTTCTAGATAATTTCCTTGTTAATATCCCGGAGATTTAAAACCAGACGTCCAAGTTGGCGCATTCTTTGCGTTATGTAAGATATTAAATGGGGGGTGTGCACTGTGGCGACTGTACAGACTAGAACCAAATTTCAATATTAACTGATCATTTCGAATCACATGGTATATTTTGTCTTGGTTCATGGTCGGCAGAACGTTGTCTTGCAATCCTTGGGAGGCCACGTCCCCTGCCGGTAATGATGCTGCACACTTGCGCGAAGGCCCGCTATGCACACCAGTATTACATTTCCTGTGATGCAAGTACAGATCTTTCTTCAGGTAACCCCGTACAAGACCCGCATGGAGAAAACAATTCTAATTTCTTCTTGTACAATGATCGTTTTTTTGGAATTATTGAACCAGTGCCAGTTTTTATTACCTTGGAATTATGCGAATAATTGCCTAGTTGTCTTAGAGTTTCTATGAGTCTTTTTCTCCACGGAATTTTTAGGTGTATTAAGAAACTATTACTTCTCTCTCTTCTTGATATTCTGCTTCCAAATGTCGTGGTAATTTGGACACCAATGTATTGCAAAATATACAGCAATGTTTCTTGTCCCATTTTCGTTAACCCAAAACATTGCTTGCCATCAAAATGTCACGCGAGTCTTTTTTTTTCCGTGCCATTAGTATAATCAATTAATTTCTGAGGCAAGTCTTCTGGTATTGTGGCAAGAGACATTTCAATGTGTTCGTCACCTTTTTCATTCAGTGCAGTTTAATGCCTACTTTTCTAATTTTTTGGAGCGGTTCTTCACCAGAGCTGCTCGGTTCATAGTCAGAGCCACTATCTGAAAATTGTTCAGGTGAAGTACAGCTTTCATAATTCATATCCAAACATGTTTTCTCATCTACTGTAATCGGCTTCATTATTTTGATTATTTCAGATCCATTAGAACTGCTCTCAGTATCGGGAATAATGTCGTCTTCCATTCCGATTAGTTTGAATTTGTAAAGGTCTGTAAAATTAAAAAAAACACAAATATTTTATATTGTATGCAGGATTGGAGAATCGGTTATGTGTAATTGATAAAACAAACTATACCTTTTTTCCCAAATATGAAACATGGAACTATCCAATCGAACTTGGTTATAACGATCACGAATAAGTGAGTTCACGGTTATATTGAGCAATTACTCAATTTTTAATTTTTGGAAGAAAATTTCTTCTGGATGGTAACTTTGCGATGACGTTATTTAAATTGATTAAAAACAATAACTTTGTAAAACATCACTTTTGTCAAATACAATAATATACTACATGTTTCGTTGTTCACATGTAGTATTATTGTATATAATAAAAGTATTGAACAATATTGCTATTATACCTGAAGAAGTGGACATCGTCCACGAAACATGTAGTATTATTGTATATAATAAAAGTTATGTTTTACAAAGTTGTTGTTTATATGTTATTGTTATAATCAATTACTCAATGATATTTTAGTTCGAGTTTATCTTCGTCCGACCGTGTGCGGTTATAACGAGGTTGCTTCATTGATATAATAACAAACAAATAATATTTTCAACACAATTTCTAAATGCATTGTGCGTTTGTGTGTGTGTGTGTGTGTGTGTATGTATGTATGTATGTATGACTGTATTTGATAATAATTATGAATTAAAAATGCAAATAACTTATTTAAGTATTTATTTGTACTCAGTCTTGGGAATGTATGGAATGATTACTAGGTGCTGTTGGCGAAGCTGGAATCGGATTGGAGGACTGAGTTGATGGTATAGATGTTGTTGCCTGTTGATTGCACTATTATATTGCATAGCATCTCCAAAGATGACAGGCCCAGGCTAAAAAAAAAAAAAAATATATATATATCCAAATCACTTGTGTGGACTGTACGCAATGTACGAACATTAATAATCATCTGCGACAGAGCCTCTCTTTATGGTGGAGAACGAGAGGTTAAACCAAACCTTTTTTGGGAATAATGCGACGTGTCTTCGTCTTGAGTTATGGGCTTATGGGGCATCTTCCGTGTAAGTTTCATAATTATCTAATAAATCAGAACAACCGTCCATAAAGGACGCGTAACGACAGAACTAACGAAGACTTGACAGGCCGATGCATAAATAAACCAAACCGACAGACACTTGAATATCCATAGACAAACACGCAGATTGGCCCAAAACGGGGCATGTTGTTTCAAAAGAAGCAGGACATGGACAAGTTTCGTATGACTTCACAACTTTCTTTCGGCGTAGACCCTTAAAAAAGGATGTTCACAGTGTGAACTCTGTATGGAAGTGTTAAAGATAAGGATAGTTCTTTCCTTTACTAAAGAAGTCGACCCTTAACTTAGAAAACTTTAAGGATTGACTGTGAATATGAGTGTAAGATTCAACATATTCTTACTTTTGTAATGCAACTTACTGGTTGCCGGAGTACTCGCCGCATACTACAAACACTCCTTTTCAGCAGGGTTGATAAAAATCGTTTTTTTATTTTTTATTTAAATTAGATTTTTTTAATATTTGGTTTATTTTGACTTGGAAGTTGGTCTATATTTAAAAAAAACAATGTTTTTGTTGTTCATTTTAATTACAAATTTCAAAATCAATGTACCAGTTTTTCCAAAATTCGCTATTTTTATTTATTTAATTAACGTTTTGCCATACACAAACATTTTTGAACATTATAACATTAAAAAATTAGCACAACATAACAAAAAAGAGCACAAAGGTACAGGTTTGTCTTTTAAAGAAATTTCTTGCAACCCGTCTGCAATAGAAAATGTGCTTTGAGAGATTATTTTTTTGACACTAGCAATAGTACAGGGTGTCTGGTGGCAGATTTATATTTTCAAACTTAAATAAAAAACGTAATAATTGACACTAAGTTTTATTAAGAGCATTGAACGATAGAATAGAAATGCGGATTTCATTTTTTAAAGATTATGTCATCCAAAAGTTGGGCATGTAGAGCGAATGAACGAAGGAAGTAGTGTAAGAAGAATATACGACGCGAATGTGAATGGTAGAAGAAGTCGGGGGCGCCCGAGGAAGACATGGCACGATCAAGTGAATCAGATACTTGAGTCGGGTCATGTCAAAAGTCAGAATAATAGAAGAGAATGTATGAGACGATGTATGAATGTGAGTGAGGCAAAGAGTGTGTGCCAAGACCCAGTTGTTTGGCGGTCCGTCCTCTCTGCCTATCCCTGCGGGGAAACGGCGTGATGGTTAGTTAGTTAGTTATGTCATCCAAATGTCTTCCACCGAGTTGCACACACTGTTCAAAATGAAGCCTTGTGTTCTGCGCCACACGCAGCAGTAAACTTGGTTCAATTGAGCTGATTTCTCAACGAATATTTTCCTTTAAAGCCACAAGAGATTGGGGATTGTCATTATAAACCCTCTCTTTGAGGTAGCCCCTTAAAAAAAATCCATGGTAGTTAGATCGGCGACCTCGGTGGCCATGGGATGTCCCCAAAGCGACTGATCAGTTTTTGGGGGAAATTTTCCCGAAGCAAATTAATCGAAGCTCTGGCTGTGTGTGCAGTCGCCCCATCCTGTTGAAACCACGTGTGTGAAGAGTACGATGGATGAGCTCGCAGGTTTGGCAAAAAGAAATCCGTTATCATGCGTCGATGATTTTCACCATTGACATTCGTCGCCTGACCTCGAGAATTTTCGAAAAAAAATGGTCCAATTATCCCATGCGTGGATAAGGCACACCAAACAGTTACCCTGGAGCAATGCAATGGTTTTTGATGTTTCAATCGAGGGTTGCGGGTTCTTGGAGACCAGTAACGGCAGTTTTGCTTGTTGACGTGGCCGTTTAAGTGAAAATGAGCCTCGTCGCTCCAAAAATGGGATTTACAGTGCGAAAACGCTCCAACATCGTTTCACAAAAAATTTTGCGTAAATCAAAGTCACTTTCTCTCAGTTCTTGAATGATTTGAATTTTAAAAGGATGGAACTTCAGATCCTTTCTTGAAATTTCATGAATAATCGTTCTTGAAAGTCCCAGTAAGGCTGCTCTTTTCTGTATTGAAAGTTGCGGATTTTCACGTAAACTGCTTTCAACCAGTTCAATGTTTTCGGGAGTCCTTGAAGATCGACTGGGCCCTGGCCGTGGGGCATCCATAGCCGAAGCAGTTGCGCGGAATCTCTCCACCCACGAACGAATTAAATTTACACTCAGTCCATCACATATTCGCCGAATACCGAACTTTGAACAAAATTGTCGACGGGCAATTACGTAAAAATCATTACTCTTAAAAAATGTCTCTACAGCGAACGCGCGATGCTCACTCGACCACTGCGACATCGTGACTGACAAATCCGCACGATCGGTAATTCCAATGGCGCCACCCTCCCCCAAACCGTTTATTACTTTTTGAAATAATCGTATTTAAAATATTTATATATTTATTTGTACAGCGCCCTTGAGGTGATTTTTCACGAAAACGGCGCTATATAAATTAGCCAATTATTATTATTATTAAAAATATAAATCTGCCACCAGACATCCTGTATTTGTTTATTGAATAAAAAATCAACAAAAAACGAATTAATTTACCTAAAAATTTAGGAGATAGAGGTGTGGTCAAAATAACATCTTTGAAACACAATCAGGTAGAAATGCTAAGAATTTTTTTCTGTAGGAAAGCTAATTGCTCGGAAATGCACAAAATAATTTGCAAGGCAGATAGAAACGTTACACCTTTAAATTTATATGACGAGAATGCCAACATTCTTATAAATACTAACCAGGAATTATTAGATTCCTGGTCAAGTAAAATCATTCCCGCAAAACACTTCAATTATCTCAACCAAACGTATGTTGACAAACTTTCGTCAAACAAATGGTTGAGTATTGGAGAGTTGGGCGCAGAAATAGAAGGATTTATGCTTGCCATTCAAGATAGAGTCATTAATGCTAAAAATTGTAGGAAGCATACATTCAAAGATACAAATTAAATTGATGATTTATGTAGAAAATGTTTGGCTTTTCCGGAAACTATAGAACATATTATACCGGGATGTTCTGCATTAGCGCCGTCCGAGTATACATTTAGGCACAATCAGGTTTAAAAATAATTCACAGTCAATCAAGTTATGTTAATTACCAATTAAACATAACTTGATTGACTGCCGTAAAATAGTACCATATTATGAATATGAACCAAATTCATTTTTAGAAAATATATTATGATAAAACTATACTAACAGACAGAACAATTACTCATAATAGACCTGATATAGTTTTTTTTTCTATTGGCAATGCTGATTAAAAATACATATAAAATTACATCAGTTACATAGTTACATAAGGTTTTAACAAAGAAATAAAAAATTGCCTTTCCTCACCATAAAGAGACAATGCTCTTGTGTTTGGTGAGGGAGTTCTAGCTCAATTAGTAAATTAAAAGATCGTGTAAGTTAGTAATAACGGCTATTGTAAATAATAAGTAGGTTAAAAAAATCATGTAAGTTAGTAACAAAAATTATTGTAATAAGTAAGTGAAGGATATGTAAGAAAGAACGCAGGATTTATACAATAGTAGACTTAGAGATATAGAAACTAAGAAATGAAAGAAAAAGAAGGAATGAACGATTTATAAAATAGCAGACTTCAAGATATAAAGTAAACATATTTGGGACTTTTATAGCAGTTTAAGGTAATTTTTTAACTTGAACTTAAATTCCTGCATATTTTCGATGGTTTTTAATTTTAATGGGAGGTTGTTATAATAGATTACGCCTAGATAAAGATAGGAATTTTGAATGTGCTTAGTATTAAATTTAGGGATTTTAATAGTTTTCTGGTATCTTGCTGATTGTATTGAATTGGAAGTTACGAGTATTTAACTATATTTCTTTGTAAATTTGAAGTATTGAATATTTTTTATACATTTTGTCTATTGTAGGCACATTGAATATTTAAAAAAGAATTTCAGTAGGAAATTTAGACGGTTTTCTCAAGATTACCTTAATTATCAATCTTTGAACTATTTTGAGTGGATTTAAAATATTGTCATATGTTCCTCCCCAGCCAATAATACCATATTGTAATATAGATTGAACACTTGCATAGTACATTCTTTTTAGGTTTTCTAAGCTAAGAATATTTCTAAGTATAATAAATACATAAATGCATTTCCTAATCCTTTTGACGAGTTCACAAATATGTGTTTTCCATTTAAAATGTTGATCTATATATACACCAAGATATTTGATTTTGGGATTTGGACTAAGTATAGCACAATCTTGATTGCAGTTAGTTTTATTACATTTACTTTGGTGTATTATGATGTTTAAATTTGGTTCGAATTTGAATTTATTGATAAGGAATGGGATAAATTTTGTTTTTTTAGTATTTAGAGAGGGAGATTTTTATCGAACCAATTTTTTTATTCGCTAGGTTATTAACAGTATTCCAATCGGTACCTTCAATTATTATGACAGTATCGTCAGCTTAAGATATTATTTTTCCGTTTAGTTTTTGTATGAATATGTCATTATCATAGATGATAAACAGTAACGGTCCCAGTACTGTACCTTGAGGTATGCCGAAATGACTCATTTTTGGTGAACTAAGCACACCATTAATTTTTACAACTTGGGGACGTTTGAAAAGGTAGCTTTTTATCCATTCTAGAGCTGAACCATTTAATCCAATGTTTCTTAATTTACTTATAAGTTTGTCATGTGATATACTGTCAAATGCTTTTTTGATATCTATAAAAATTCCCAGGCATTTAAATGATTTATCTAATGAACTATGTACAAGGCTACTTAATTTTGCAATTGCATCTTGTGTGCTTCTACCTTCCATAAAACCAAACTGGTTTTCATTAATTATACCATTGCATTTTATAAATTGGCTCATTCTTTTTTTAACTAGTTTTTCAAAAAATTTTGCTATATTTGAGGTTACTGATATGGGACGGTAATTGTTTACTTCTTCTGGATTACCTGATTTAAATATTGGAGTAATAGTAGTTTGTAAATTGATGGAAATACTGCACTTTGGAAACTTGTATTTATTATATGCATTAATGGCTAAGAAATTAGATTTTTTATGTTTTTTAAAATCACACACATTTTCGTTTATTTTATACAGTTGGTCAATATTTTCCGTCATAAAATCTTCCATTTTTAGTAGTCTATTTTTTGACGAGCAATTGTCATCATAATCTGTTTGTATTCACATTTGTCACTGTTCGCACTGTGATTAATTGGATTATTTGTAGATCTAGAAAGTAGCATCCATTTTGTGAACATTTTTAATATCTTCGTTTTATAGTAAAATGCTCTCCAACAAATTATTGCCGTTAACTATATCATTTTCAACTCCTTTAAATATTGTATGTGGTTTCTTCTTCTTCACCTCTTCTGCCATTGTGTTGATGGTATTTGTTTGTTTATTTATTTCTTTTTTCAGTTTTTCTGAGTCATCTTTCTTGTCACATGTCACAATCAAACGATTATTAGATATTTTTTTGATTCCGCTTACACCGATACCTAGAGAAGTTACATTAACATTCTTCTGTAACTTTTTTTCAGTTCTTCGTGTTCCATGTGTACATCCTTAGTAGATATTATTATTCCATATTTTATAGCCTCATTCTCTTCTATTCTTGTGTTAGTTTCTTGTTGATAGTTGCTTTTTAATGCTGATGCGTACGTTACTCTTTCATTTTTCATTTTCAGCATTTCCTTAAGCATCGTATTTTTTTCTTTTAATTTTGCCATGTCTATCTTCATATATGATATGGGGCTCATACAGCAGGAGCTGTTCTAATGTAAATAGTAAATCAACTAATTTATGGTATTTTATACTCACAATCAGCCGCCTTTGATCCGCTTCGTTGCTGTGATACTAGTGCCTTGGAAAAAGGTGGACACGGCTCGGAGCAGCAAATTAACTGTCCCAAAGGAATACAGATCACATTTCTGAAATCAACACAACATGTTGATGATTGTTTTAAGTTAGTGAATCTGGTCCAATTACAATTACAACATTTTGTCTTACCGATCAGGTGTCTATCATCTTCTAGACGGGTACGAACAAAGACTTAGACATTTTAAATTAGAAAGTCTGGTTAAAAGACGAAACATAAATGACCTCTTAATGCTATATAAAATTGTGAATAATCGTTTAGACAGTAACTTAGTCAACCAAATCAAGTTATAATAATAATAATAATAAATTTGGACAACTTATATAGCGCTGTTTTTGCGAAAAATCGCCTCAAGAGCGCTGTTATACGCCATGCCCAAATCTACCAGAAACCTAAACATATTCCGGACTGAATTTTTTACCAATAATTCTGGATATTTTAATCCTATGTCCAGAATATGTCGATCATACAACGATCTTGTTAAAATACACACTTTGATAGATATTTTTCTAAATAATGTAACATGTTTCACAAAATATCTCCACGATTTGTGCACCTAAAAAAAAATTTTTTTTTTGTTGTTTTATTACATCTCAGGAAATACTTCATAAATATTGTATACTTATAATGTATTTCAATTTTGTATTCAGTTTTTTTTTTTTAAGTTATGTATAAATAATACTTGCAATGTTTTTCATGTGTTTGCTTCTGTAAAAATTCAAATGTGATTACTGCAGACACATTAGTCTAGGGATATTTATATTTGTATTTTAATTTATTATATTTAACCCACAAAAATGTTTTATAAATATCCTGTTTGTGTCTCAAAATAAATAAATAAACATAACATGTGGAAAGAGAAATAATAGCAATGATAGGAAAAGTCCAGGACCAGGACCCTTCAGTGTGGTGACACACATGTTAGGCGACAATACCTTATTGCTCTGTCCAACACTTTCCTGATGATGGAGACTGTAGAGCTGAAAGCGGTCTGAACACTTAGCAATAGGAGGAGAAAGCGTAATAAGGCTTATTTCCTCAAAACTCAATCACTATTTGGTGACTGTTGTTTGTTGGTATCACATATAATTATGTACTCGGTGAAGTGAAATCCGCCAAAAAAATGTTAGGAACTTTTAATTTGGCTTGCGGTCAGTTTCGTTGGCGACTCCCTCCTAGCCGAGTTCAGCAGCTCAGGTCCTCCAGCCTGCGCCATTGTCTTCGTACGTTGGTCACTGGCCGCGCCTGGCTGCATCTCTACGTCACCGGGTGGAGAACACACATCTTGCGAATAAATTCGTTCGTTTTCGGCCTGCTTTATGTCGCCTGCGTCGGGCGGAGGAATCACTTTCTTGAACTCAAATATAACTTGTTCATCCACCGCCCAGCACCACTGGCTGGTCGCTGGTGTGCCTGGTGTTGCACCACCAATGGTGACTCCTCCGTCCCGCGTCTCGATCTTGACTATTCGTGCCCTGTGAACAGAAACTACCCCGCCGCGAACTTCTCCCTTCTTCCGTTCTATTCCTTGCAACCTACATCTATCAACACTTTCTTTGTCTTCGATGCACAAAGGGAGACTATTTCGTAACATTCAATTATTTATTCATATTTCTTTGTGACGAAATTTGATTCGTCACACCGTTACTCTTTTTTAGCCGTTGTTTCAGACAACCTTGCGGTGTCCATCATCAGGGCAGGTGTGTACTTTGTGTATCATATTGCAGGGAACGTGTTGTCTCTCTTTCTGTGTCATCTGTGGGTGGAGATGCCTGGTGCAGCGGCATAAAGAGGGGGGGCGAACCGCCCCGGGTGCCACCCGATAGGGGGTGACACTCGACCGTGGAAAATTTTTTACGGAGTATTGTATACATGAACACGGTCTCTTATTTTCTTTCATATGTTCCCCGTGGAATGCCCCGAATTTTGTGTCCAAGTCTTTTTATAGGCGAACATAGCCTATATTTGTGGAGAAATCTGAAATTCTCTAGCCACCCTCCCCCCCAGGATGGACCAATTTTATGAAGTCGAAATTAGCATTTAGAATTTTTTCTCAAGTCAACTTTAAGAGGGGGGGTGACACCACGCCCCGGGGGTTGACATCTGCCCCGGGTGCCACTCATGCTAGCTACGCCACTAGTAATACAATATGTCATATGATTTATTTTACCTATCGGAGCTCCGTGAAGAAGATGGCAGAATGCCCAGCTCTCTAAATCTCCTCTCCCTGGTGGTATAGTGATTGTAAAGATGCCCCGAAGCATTCCTTTTGGGATGAAAGGAATCACCCTTTATATACGGCGTATAGTACGCAGCTTTGCAAAAAATTTCCCCAATATCGCAGGTGAGTTTGGTAAAGTCACCACTCTGGATGCTAGTGTAAAAGCTGTTCTCCAATTTGTTACTAATTAACAAGCGTATTAATCATTTCCTCTGAGCCGAACTCAGTTATCCACCTGCGTTTCTTTCTTGGTGAAACAAAGCCCATCCCTCCTCCCGTCTTGTTCAGCACTTCCAAAAGGCATTCACTAGGTATATAGTCTTTTACTTTGAAAATCTTCTAATATACAACACTTATCTGATATTATGTGATATTGTACGGGACGCGTGGCACTGTAATCGCCAGCTGCAGAGACGATATAGTGGGAGGGGGACCGGCTGGCCGTTTCGACGCCTGCGGGAGGAAGGGAGAGAAAGGGTAGGTAGAGGGAAAAGTGGGGTAAATGTAGTGAGAAATGGGGAGAAAGCGAGGGAAAATGGGGAGAAAGCGAGGGAAAATGGGGATAAATTGCAGTGATAGGGGGAAACGGATCGAAGGGAAGGGAGGTAGAGCGGAGTAGAGGGGTAACCTGCGCCTTGAGATAGGCGTTTCGACAAATTGTATAGGTTCTTCAGGGCGGGCAGTCCAGAGGAGAGAAGTCCAACTTGCCGTAGGTAAAGGGAGAAACGGTTGAAGGCGAGGGGAAGAAGGGAGGTGGAGCGGAGTAGAGGGGTAACCTGCGCCTTGAAAAAGGCGTTCGAAAAATTGTAATATTTCTTCAAGAGTAAACAAGTCGGCCAGGGCAAGAAGAGAAAGTCCAAGTTTGCAGTTCGATCGGGGAGCGCAGGGCAGGTAAAGATGTGTGCGAGATGACGGATGCTGGAACTCTCCCGGTCCAGCGCTTTTATGGCACTATTTAAAGGGAAACAGCCGGCCTTAGCCTTTTGTCTCCCCAAAATTCCGGGAATTGAGATCCCGGAATGGACCGGGCAAAAGTTTTGAACGCGCCGGCGGTCACCGGGCGTCTTATAATCTCGCAACATCTTCCCGACACGCTACGGCTCCCTTAATATTTATTTGGTAACATGGTGAGTTTGCACAATAGAGAGTTAGAGATTACATAATTTTTAGGGTTTGCACAATTTAAAATGTAAGAATAGATACAGGGTTGAACAGATTAGATTTTGTGCAAAATGATAAAAGAAGGTTTTGCATAAAATGGGTGTAGGTACGTACACAGTAAAATTTAGTTTTGCATAAATTGGGTGCAGTTTCATAGGCACATAAAGAGATATGAATGGCTTTGCATAAATTTGAATTTGCGCAAAGGTCAAAGGGTTGTAGGTATGTACAACAGACTAAGAAGGCTTTTTACAAATCACAATTTTATGCAAAGTAACGAAATAAGTGTGTAGGTATGTACACAGACGGGGGAAAAAGGGGGTGAAGCGGTCAAGTTTTGTTTTTTATCCCTTTGGAATTACTTGACCCCGGCAGCTGATTTATTAATTAATTATAATTTTAAATGCAATTATTTAATGGTCAAATCACGTCCGGTACAGATATACTTATTGTCATCATGTACTAGGGCTATTTAGTAGATTGACTGGATCCAGGGGTACTTTCATACGAGGCATCGACTATCGAAGTTTGGCAACCAAGTTATATGTATGTATGTTTATTTTATGTAATGGATTTCCTACTACAAATAAAAAAATTATGGTAAATGAAAATATTATTCTAATTAAAAAAATATATTATTTGGCTGTCCAATATCTTTCAGCATCAATATGTTAATGTTATGCTCCTCCTCCATCAACCTAACCCTAGTCTGTGACTCTACTTCCTGTAGACGAATATTGGCCCTGGATTGTTCTTCTATGAGCCTGACCATACATTCCATTTTATTTAGGTGCTCCAGATGCATGATTTTTTTGATTTCTTCGAAGAGGTCTGTCTGCAGTAGATGGGTGTCAAAAATATATATTTAAAAAATTAACTGTGCATTCATTTACCTCATCATGTCCTTGACTGGAATGTGGTGATGAGAAATTGTTCAGAAAACCAACCTCGTCAAACTCAAGTTCAGCCTCATCCATGGAGAAGATGCTCGGAGATAGCACTTCATGGTCCTTAATGAAAAGCATTAAGTCGTAATACCACAGTTTGAAACGTTATACGTCACGTTGGTGCCAAAATATAACGTAATTAAACGTATTTGGTTCACCTCGTGGTATTTAAATGTGTGAATCGACATCTTAACTGTCAGAATGGAATATTGAGGTTATGAAAGTTAAATCTTGTAGTAAGGTAATGCTAAGCTCAGGGTAGGTAAGACATGTGAATATGGTAATCAATACTAAATGAAATTAAAGGCTATAAAAGGAATATAATATTTAATCATAAATACAAGGTTTGATCAACAAAAGAGACTCTAAATAAATTAAATGATTATCTCAGGGTATGGTGACTGCTCCAAGAAAACAGTGCATATTGTATCATAAGTTGCTTCTAAAATTGAAAGATGGAAGGCGCCAGTCGTTTATTAAAATTGCCCTAGAACTATTAAACGACAAATAGTCTGTTAAATTATGTATGAGAAAACCAATGAAAATATAATAACGATGCGTGATTGATAATTCCCATGAGGTCTGTGAATCTGTGAGATCTTCTGCCCGTCGAGTTTCTGTCAGGATCCACATGCCGTCGGCCGTCTCACAAGTCGCCTGGAATCAAACTGAAGTACTACTGTGTCCGCGGCGCTCTCGAACTATTGCGAAGCATGGGCACCAACCTCGGAATACAGATGGCTTGTAATGCTGCCAACCACACTGGTCGAATCCATTGAGCAATATAGTGTCTTAGCGGTTCTTACCGCTACATTACCCCTCCACCAAAGAGAAAATATTTCCTCCTGGAAATCATGAGGTCCATGTGTCACTTCCTGAAGAGAACTGCATACTATGTGAGCCTTGGTCGTAAATGTTAGTCTTGGAAGACGCCAAAATATAATGATTGTTAGCCGGAAGGATCCTGGTGATAGAAGTACTCCCAATCCATATAATGTACTTCATGGAGGAAGCGGTGACCACCGTACTGCAATACTGTAGGCATGACTTCAATGTAAAGCGATGAAAAGAAAGTCGCGTCAAACTATGCAGCATCTCTCCTATTATGATGCATTCAATAACTGATGACCCAAGATGGCCCAAGGTAGAGATGGAAAAAAAAACGCCGAAATCAGACCATTCCTCCGTCTGCGTACATCGCCGCACTAATTGGATCTTGATTTGCGTTTATGATTAATAATCCAAACTGGAGCAGAAGAAAATCATTAAGTGAGGTTCTGTGTAGGTGATGAAAATTTTCCCGCGCTGCTAGCTCTGCCGCCCAATATGAATGAAGATGTATGATGGTCAAGACTGCATCTTGTGAAAGCTGAAGAAAATCCTTGAGTGACAGAAAGTGCAAGAAGTTCCATATAGAGTGGAGATCAGAAAACTGCAATGAAATGCGCCATCCGAGTAAGATGATGAACTTCCGATGTGAAGTAGTTCGAATAGTTGAAGATGTAGTCCAGATTGTGAGACCCAAATAATCCAGTTTCTTGTCGTTCCCTAAAACTGAACCTGCCTAAAATTGGTTTTCTCAAAACAAAATCTAATAATTAAAAAAAGGAAACTTTAAAATATTATATTACATTAAAACAGTGCCAAAGTACTAAAAACTTCATCGACTGAGATCCTAAAAGGCAAAAAGTCACCCTGACCATATTATAAATAACCTTTGAAAAACATATGGAATGCATCATTTAATTCTATGTATGTTATAATGTTAATCACCACAGAAGCACAACGCAATATTCAAATTATAAATATTAATCGATCAAATTCAAAAATGAAAAATGCCAATATGATTATATTCAATTAGACTTCACAAAACAGCAAGTAAAATTTATATCAATAAATATTAAATCATTTCCCAAGAATATAGTGTTGATTATAATTTGAGAACATAGATGTCGCTGAATTCGCCCAGAAAATAATTCCAAATTTATTAAATATTTAACAATGTCTAACTTCAGACTTAAAAAAAAAATTTTTGTCTCTCTAATTCCAAATGTAAAAAAATAATCATGGTCGAAGTGCAGTAAAAAGATCAACATTAATAATCAAATATGAACTCATAAAATCAAACTGAAACAGAGATCAGGAACAAAGTGAACACATAACACTCAACGTAGAAAATTAATGAAAGTTAATTGTTATTTTAAAACAAAAGAAATATCTTTTATTACTATTTAAAATTCTTATAAAACATAATGTAAAAATATCTTTATTGTAAAATGACCCCGTTTATAATGTGAAATATAAAATTGTAGAAAAAATTATACTATCTTCCGAAATATATTCCTGAACAATTAATTAACACGCATAAAAATATATCTGTTAAACCTAAACAACCACAAGACATAAATACTAAATACGTACACATAATCTCGTGTAAATCCTCAAAGAGATAGAATTGCAGTGAAATTTATCACCATCTAATGTAATATTAATACCATATTACGATGTACCACATGTGTTTAGTGTTAAACCACCACCTACGGCCCTATGCCAAACTGTCATTCCGCTAAAACCTCCGAGGAGATGGGAAATGAATTGTTCCCATTATCCAGAACTAACCAGAACCAGATAAAATATGCAAATCTTATCATCAAAATCAACAATAACCAAGAGTCTGTTTACACATCATTTAAAAATCCTCCGAAGAGATGATATGAAACCAACTTCCAAATATTGATCAATAAAATAAGCGTAGCCACGCCCCATGTGTATATTCATGTGCTAAACGTTCGCATTTTCCGCGAAAACCTGACGAGGTAATACCTGATCAGAATATTAAACTGCGACACCAGTTATATGGTACCACCGCAAGAATGACCTGTTTTATGCAGGTACTTACTACACCACCCCGAGAAAACAACCTGACTATGTATTACGAACACAAGACAAATTACAGACAGACAAAACGTACACGAACACAATTGAAAAATATAAGCATTTATTTGTGACGGAACAAACCAACGCTGTATTTATCAAATAAAATATTTAATAACAAATAATAAATCAATAAAATAATCCCTCAAAAGAGACATGGTACTTATGGAAGTGTAATTTGATGTGCGCTCAAATTTTATCTGATATCACGCAAAAACCAATTTAAGTATCGCAGTAAATCATGACAAAAATTGTTCGATTTATATTTATATTAATTCAGTTATGCCACTACTGACATCTATCGTCAAACTATGTAACCTGAATATTACTATGCTTTTAATAAGCGAGGCCTCACAACTCAATGCTAGAAAGTACTACTAACTGACCACAGATGTCACTATGAGAAAAAAAAAAAATTCCTGAAAAAAAAAATAAAAAAAAAAATTTTTGTAAAATCCGTACTAAGAGAAAAAAACACAGCACGAACTAACAATATGTTATCACATGTAGAACCCTAAAAGGATGTAATAACAATCCCAGAATGAACCGTAAATTAAACTCCTGAAACGTACATATGAAAAATCCCGATGAAATCAATACGTATGCCCATTTTTAGTAGAAAACCTGAGAACAAAGTTAAATGTGCAAAAGATCTGAAGTTAAAAAAAAATTTAAGAAAATGACCCAATTATATAAATCCAACAGAACAATAAAACTAAATATTTGAGAGATCAAAGTAATCATTGTGATCTGTAAATCCCGATTAAAAC
The DNA here is from genome assembly GCA_917880885.1 of Limnephilus marmoratus. Classification (NCBI taxonomy): domain Eukaryota; kingdom Metazoa; phylum Arthropoda; class Insecta; order Trichoptera; family Limnephilidae; genus Limnephilus; species Limnephilus marmoratus. The sequence continues at coordinate 23,306,339 of OU862928.1, read as the reverse complement.
CAGCAATTTTCAATCGAGACACATATCAAAAATGTCATCCGATGCTAACAAAATGAACGAATCTACGCTGATAAAGTTTAATATATTGTGATTCTACAGCATACTGTACAGATACACTGCTATCAGAATATAGGAAAAGTTTATCAACCCCCAATAAAATTAGATATATATCGATAATTAAACCAAAAAGATTTTAAATCCCCATTAACTAAACGATAGATTTGTCAAAAGGAATGAGCTAAAACATCGATCTTCATGTCAGCTCATCAAATTTGAAAAACCATCAACTGCAAAACGGATCTAATAATTTAAAAAAATTACCAAAAGAAGATAATAACAGAATTAATGATTTAAAAACTTCCCAAAAGTCAAAATCTGTCAATACAATTATATCCACTAGTAATAAAATAAATGAAAAAAAAATTAAACCCGCTTGTTGCGAAGAACTGGTCCCAGCAAAACCCCCGCAGATCTGCGTGAAGAAATCTGACGTCTAAAATGATTTCCACCGCTTATCATTAGAAAAATGCTGGCCATACTGAAAACATATTTATGAAAAGTTATTTAAAGAAATAAAATATTTGAAACATGGTTAAAGGAAGAACAACAACAAACGGCTGACAAAGATAGCCTTGTTCGTGACAAAAATTCACTTGGGTCGCATGAAAAAAATTTTTTTTTTTTGTCAATACCCTAAATCACCAGGATGTAAATGTTCAAAAATACGATAATCTTTAAGAAATAATGAAGAAGCTCAGATAATTTCCAGTAAAAGTGTATGGGGCGCAGAATCACCAAGGTCCCTATTCATAAATGAAAAATAAAATTTAGTTGTAAGGATTTTCCTAATAATTTTTAAAGAACATCAATAATTCGAAATTGACGCTTAACAATCTGAAACAAAATTTCAATCTGAAACCGATTTAAATCACAAGAAAGAATTTTTAAATAATTATTAACTTACATAATTTAATTATTATTGTGGTCCAATTTAAATTGTACTCGGCATTATAACCTATAATCCCAGATTAACGCCATGTGATTCCTGAAGCCATGAATGCTACATTGTGACAAACTGAGGCTAAAAGTACCTACATTTTCTGAAAAAAAAATCGGAAAAAATAATTAGACGATTTTGTATTTCATGTATTGAACACAACAAGGAATATGATAAAATAGATCGTTCAAATTCAACGAACAATTAAGATTCAAATAGTCAAATAGTGGTTCCAAAGTTTGTCCTAATTAATCTGCGAGAAGCGAACAATATTTGAGCATTAATTAATTATTCACGGCTACAATAAAAGTTTCAAAGGGAATTGAATAAAATAATGAGTTTGATCCAGGCTGACAAAGAGAATATGCAATAATAAATTAACATTAAATGTTCAAAAAGACTTACATGTAAATCCATCTAGAAACGCAGATGACCTCACAGAATTCCACCGTCAAAAAAAATGTATACCCACAAGATAATATATTTTAAACGAAACAAAATATGATAAAATAGTTCAAAGCACGTTGGGTCGCCACTGAAACGTTATACGTCACGTTGGTGCCAAAATATAACGTAATTAAACGTATTTGGTTCACCTCGTGGTATTTAAATGTGTGAATCGACATCTTAACTGTCAGAATGGAATATTGAGGTTATGAAAGTTAAATCTTGTAGTAAGGTAATGCTAAGCTCAGGGTAGGTAAGACATGTGAATATGGTAATCAATACTAAATGAAATTAAAGGCTATAAAAGGAATATAATATTTAATCATAAATACAAGGTTTGATCAACAAAAGAGACTCTAAATAAATTAAATGATTATCTCAGGGTATGGTGACTGCTCCAAGAAAACAGTGCATATTGTATCATAAGTTGCTTCTAAAATTGAAAGATGGAAGGCGCCAGTCGTTTATTAAAATTGCCCTAGAACTATTAAACGACAAATAGTCTGTTAAATTATGTATGAGAAAACCAATGAAAATATAATAACGATGCGTGATTGATAATTCCCATGAGGTCTGTGAATCTGTGAGATCTTCTGCCCGTCGAGTTTCTGTCAGGATCCACATGCCGTCGGCCGTCTCACAAGTCGCCTGGAATCAAACTGAAGTACTACTGTGTCCGCGGCGCTCTCGAACTATTGCGAAGCATGGGCACCAACCTCGGAATACAGATGGCTTGTAATGCTGCCAACCACACTGGTCGAATCCATTGAGCAATATAGTGTCTTAGCGGTTCTTACCGCTACAAGTTGTGATGTGTAGATTTCGTCAAAGTTCCCCTCAGCGCTTGAATCTTTTTCGCGACAAAATCACGGTTTGCCGTTGGAAACCCGATTCCTTTGCAAAACTTAACAAGTTTATCATAAGCTTTATTTCTCAAATTCCTGTTCGCATTTTGGAGGTGATTACTTCCGCTTACCTTCCAGAAATAACCAGCTCCATAGGTCACGGATCTTATCAAATGAGAACACTGTTTAAATATTGATATATTTATTTAAAATACGTTAACACGATTTTAAATTAATTATCCGCGACAATATTATTGTAAAGAAGGAATTTACGAAACTTGCTGGCAAGGAAGACGGCTGGAACAGAATGGTGTGGAAACTTCGTTTCGACCGAATTACACTTTGATCGTCTCCGCAGAGAGTGTTGCTAGTGTAGGAATGTTGTCCGCTCACAAAAATATGGATTCGCAGTGCCTACAGCGTATTCCTTACTTTTAATCTTTCACAAACAAGGATGACCGCGATATAATTGAATAAAATCAGTCACGGTCTGAGAACTTCACACAGACATAACTATAGTTTAATTAAATTACACACTGTTAAATTGAGTGAAGCTGATATTAGCGCCTTCCGTTTTAGCTTGCATTTTTAAGCGAGGGCTGCGACGTGGGTATTGACTTTTTTAATATTGTATTTCCATAGCGAGTTGCTACACGCAGGCGTTGTTTTAAAGAAATATCTTTTTTCACGTTCCGACTGCAACTATCTATTCATGCTCTCGATAACAATTTGTTCATATCATTCATTAAAAATTTTTTTGTTTTCAAGATTTCTTCCATATCCCACGGTATTCTCTTACGCATTTGATCCTCAAGCAAAGCAGTCTTCTGCAGGATGAGGAATTCACTCACTTTTTCAAGATTTCTTCTTCCATATCCCACAGTATTCTCTTACGCTTTTGATCCTCAAGCAAGGCAGTCTTCTGCAGGGTGAGGAATTCACTCACTTTTTCAAGATTTCTTCTTCCATATCTCACAGTTTTCTCTTACGCATTTGATCCTCAAGCAAAGCAGTCTTCTGCAGGATGAGGAATTCACTCACTTTTTCAAGATTTCTTCTTCCATATCCCACAGTATTCTCTTACGCTTTTGATCCTCAAGCAAGGCAGTCTTCTGCAGGGTGAGGAATTCACTCACTTTTTCAAGATTTCTTCTTCCATATCCCACAGCATTCTCTTACGCATTTGATCCTCAAGCAAAGCAGTCTTCTGCAGGATGAGCAATTCACTCACTTTTTCAAGATTTCTTCTTCCATATCCCACAGTATTCTCTTACGCTTTTGATCCTCAAGCAAAGCAGTCTTCTGCAGGATGAGCAATTCACTCACTTTTTCAAGATTTCTTCTTCCATATCCCACAGTATTCTCTTACGCTTTTGATCCTCAAGCAAAGCAGTCTTCTGCAGGGTGAGGAATTCACTCACTTTTTCAATATTTTTTCTTCCATATCCCACAGTATTTTCTTACGCATTTGATCCTCAAGCACAGCAGTCTTCTGCGCAGGGTGAGGAATTCACTCACTTTTTCATCGTTTAATTTTTTTTTGGGTGAGAGGGCCCTCTGAAGAATGAAGAACTCACTCCTCTCTTGCATAAGACGGCGACCTATATCAGAGACAGTCGGCTGTCTCAAGCCAGCCTCCGGGCGTCTCAAGGAGGAATGCCTGGTGGTGTGCAGCAGAGGGACACTGTGAATGCTTCTGTTTGCTGGACATCCTTTTGGCTAACATGAATTTTTTTACTTTTTCTCCTTTCCTTTTGGGTCAGTGTGGACTTGGGTAGAATTAGATCCTTTAGCCTGCGACAGATGTTTGATGTGCCCGGGGAGCATGACCGGCGGCGAGGGAACGGCGGACGGCTGCATAAAGCATGCATCAGTAAACGGGCATTCCTTGTTGGGCTGGGAGGGGCGCGGGGTTTGGGCGGCGAGCACACGCAGTGGGCGGTCCTTTTGCGATGAGCCAATTTTGGGAATTCCGAAGACGAGGTGTTGACACTTTTTGCATTGTCATTGTTGAAAAAGTAAGAGAGAAAACATGGGGTTTTAAAATAGTTGTCTCTGACAAGCTTTGGAAGAGATTCTGTAAAATCCCATTCCGTGATAAATTTCAAAAAATCTAAAGATACCCAATTAGAAACTGGAACATTGGCCACTTTTAAAAGTCTTCTCAACCTTAATATCTCTGAAAAGAGTTCTGTTTCTGATACCTTATCATAAAAATCGTGTCGTCGTCGTGTTTTATTTGGGCAAATTGCTATTGTACGATCTTGTGCGGCGCAGTGGAGATATTTGGGTTTTTCTTTCGGCACTTGTTTGCAGTATGTTCGAACCACAGTGGTAGATTTGTTTAAATCTTTCAACTGTAAGAAAGAGAGACTACGGGTTAGTTATTAGAAATATTTTGCTCCGGGGAGTCTTAGTTCGCTTACGGAGCAGAAGTCAGCTTGCGTGTGTGGAGTGTTGACCTTACCCGGTTGCACGCTGGTATTTGCTCCTTACAGCACCGGGCTTGTCGCAACCATAGTAGGCAAATTTGGCATCGCTGGATGTCTTACGTGTATTTCTGGTCTGTGCCGCGGAGTTCGTTTGGTAGGTGCTTCAACTTTTTGGCTCCGGCGGGTACGGCACTCCTCCATAATGTGTCCGAATCTGTGGCAGTGTGCACCATGTGACAGTCTTTCAAACTTATTTTCCGTTGGACACACTGGGCCAGGTATGGTAATTTCTTTCAAGTCTCTTCAATTATTTGCACTTTTGCGAGCAGTTCAGCGAAAGAACTGATTGAATCACGGGGAATCTCTCCCGAACGCGGGTATTCAGCTGTCCAAATACTAAATCGAGTTGAACCTTTCCTGGGTGGGTGGGGGAGGTAATTCCGCAAGTAGCATCCGTTGTTTTGATATAAATACATCAGTTGAAACGGATGTATCCTGTAAATAACTGAATATTTCGGTGTACACTTTGTACACCGGTTTCTTAGGGGCGAAAGCTTGCCTTTGGAGGTTGGTTGCTTCCTCCCAAGAACATACTTACCCTTTTACTCCAAGCCACCAAGCAGCTGCATCTTTTGTTAATAGATGAGGCAGTCCTTCTAGTGCTCCCTCATCTCCGATCCTTTCAGCACATTTAGAAATGAAGCTCCCTGCCACACTTCTTTTTCGGGTGCCATCATACCGGGCCGTACAAGTGGTACCCGTACGTTGTACCTCTGTTTGCATTTGCTTTATTAAATTTAAGAACTCTGCGAATTGCTCTGGAGTGAAGCTGATATTAGCACCTTCCTTTTAGCTTGCATTTTCGCCTCTGATTTAAAAATATTTTTTTCTTTTGAACGTATAGTAGGGGAAAGTGGTTACCCTTCGTACACTTTTTAGAGTTTATTTTTTTACTTTGTGATTAATTGTCGAATTTATCTAGTTTATGTACCTAAGTGTAACAAATATATTGTAGTTTGTTACAAAAAAGTCCGAAACTATTATGTCGAAAGGTTAAAGGGTTATAGCCATTTTTCCACAATAAGATATTTGTACGATCGTACCCCACGAACGGGGTGCGTTCGTACAGTAGGGGGGGTAGATTCATACAGGGTAATTAAAAAGCCAATTAAAGTCGTAATTTTTTTATTAATTAACTGAAAGTAGGTAATTATACATTTGGTTGTATAATTGTTACACTTAGGTACATAAACTAGATAAATTCGACAATTAATCACAAAGTAAAAAAATAAAATCTAAAAAGTGTACGAAGGGTAACCACTTTACCCTACAGTTTCATAAATAAATTAATTAAATATGTATTCCGAAAGATATTCAATGTATCAATCGAATTCGAGAAGACTTCGAGGTTCATCCGCGTTAGAGCCATCTTTAAATTTCTTGACTCTGCTTTCCAACGTTGATGTTTTGATGTCCGAACGCACCCCATGCCTTTGCACTAAATTAAAATACAACTTTACACAAATTCTAATTTAGTTTGAGAAATATAACAATTAAAGCTCAAAATAAACAATGTTAGCATTAATCAATCATCACCATTTTGTCAAAAACATAACAGTTCTACTTACAATTACGAACTAAACTTAGGTAAAAAAATGTGCTCACCGCGCGCGAAAACACGTTACGTCTTGTCAGCTGATGCACCTGTGTGCGACTGGCGCGACACTCCGCTAGCAACATGGCGGCGGGTATGTCTATGCACACAAGAAAAGGCGTGCTTGTGTGCCGTTTAGTTTTTCTGTTATACTAACTGTACGAATGTGCCCCGCGTACGAATGGTGACCACTTTCCCCTAACTTTGTTCAGGTCTAAAATAAATTTATCATATTACCAAGGTCAACAGAGACATTCGTTCGCATAAGATGTTTGATGCATCTATTCATACTCTCTTAAGGTAATTTTGAAGAGATGACTCGCAGTGGAGAAAAACTTTTTTCATGTTCCGACTGCAACTATTCGTGCTCTCTGAAGATAACAATTATTTTTTTGATTAGTACAATAATTTGCATTTTATAATATAATTTTATAATATTGGCCTCTAAAAACCTGCTGGATGACAGACAGCACTGCCCTAATGTCTCTGCCCGAGTGCTGTGGCTTAAATAATAATGAAATTACCTCAAAGTCTTTTGCACGCTTCAAAAGTGTTTAATTATTCCCCTGTAAATTGTCAATGTGAGTTTCGAACAGTCTGGCAACACCTCACTTAAAAAGCTTTCCAAATTATTGGTGGGTACCTGGTTCCTGTCTAATATTGTTACTTTGGAATAATCTTTATAACTGTAGGTACTCAGTGTAGGCTGGTGGTTAAATGAAGAAAAACGAGGTTGCGTGATAAAATAAACCTTTAGTGAGTTCACGGTCAGCGTAACAGTTTTACGATATTAAATAGTACACACTGGGTCAAGGTTGATTGCGGATAGACGAGGCAACTGCTCGGTAAGTTGAACGAATACTGGTACTTTCGTTGTTGCTGGGCGCCTTTTATATGGCCAGACGAGTGGAGTATTAGTGGTAAATCGTCACTCGGCGAGTTGCTCGAAAGCGCTGGAACTGTGCATTTCAAGCGTACAATGGTTCGTACCTTTTCTGGAATGTGCGAGAGGTAGGTAGGTCCACGACTCTGTTTCGATGCACTAGGTACCTACTGCTCAGTCGTGTACCGTCCATGCTCGACGGCTGGCGGGCGCTCTAGTAATTTCGCTTGCATATATTTGAATACAGGCGCCGCCTCTGGAAATATCGATACGTTTCGGGGGCAATCCAAAGTATGACGTAGCAACAATGCGTGGTTCCCTCTCCCAGACAACGCATAACTAAATGTAAAAAAAACTAAGTTCAAAATGCTTCACTGGCAGGAATGAAATCTCACAAGAACTTCCCTATGAAAAAACACTTGTAGTAGGAGTATAGTTGGTGCCGTGTTTTTCTGCTGCATATAAATTTGTTTGATGCACAATGTGTTCAAACAAATCATTTGTGAAGAGATTGGTAAAAATCTCTACTGGGGATTTTCCAACAAGTCTTGAAATTTGTTCACCTGTTTCCTCCGTAAATGATTCAATGTTCTTAATTTTGTCAATATTCCTCACCCAGACATCTGAAAATATACTTCTCGGGTATATTTTCAGATGTCTTTGTTTGAGCCCTAAGTAAAGACGATAGAGGTGCTTTATCATCTTCACAGAAATCGTCATCTGAATCTTGGATCTCTGTAAGATTAAAGATTTCTTTTGGATTTATTTCATCTTCACTCAGATCGCCAACTTCGGATTCGGGGTCGGATGGCAAATCTATGACATTTATTTCTAAATCGCTCAGCCATTCCATGTGGAAGAACATCAAAATAACTTTTATTAGCAAAATGCAGTAACATAAAAAAATAATTTAGTCGCCTGTGTCCATAACAGCACACCAAAATAAATTTTTGACACAAAAAAAAATTGATAAATGCGTTTTCTGTGCCACTCAGTTAAAATAAAATATTAAAAAATATGTTTATCTTACTTTATAACTCTGAAGAATTAAAAGAATTTAACAAATTATTAATAATGGTTTTACTTTCTTCTATTGGAATATTTGGGAATAAATTAATCACATCAAAGGAAACCAACATAGCATGGTTAGGGATTTCCAAATCTTGTTAAGTAATTGACTAATTCTAACGAATTGTTAACTGTGTATGTTGTTTGAAATACATTAGCATTCATAATTACATTATTTATAGTTACATATTATACAATTAGATACCACCGGCAAGCAAAGCAATCTTCTGCAGGATGATCAATTCATTCACTTTTTCTTCATTCTCAATTTTTTTTTGTACCAGAGTCTTCTGAAATTTGAAGAACTCAGTCCTCTCTTCTGTTGGTGCATTACAATTAGATACAACCGGCAAGCAAAGCTATCTTCTGCAGGGAGAGCAATTCATTCACTTTGTCTTCATTCTCAATTTTTTTTGCACCAGAGTCTTCTGAAATTTGAAGAACTCGGTCCTCTCTTCTGTTGGTGCATTATAATTAGATACCACCGGCAAGCAAAGCTATCTTCTGCAGGGAGAGCAATTCATTCACTTTGTCTTCATTCTCAATTTTTTTTGCACCAGAGTCTTCTGAAATTTGAAGAACTCGGTCCTCTCTTCTGTTGGTGCATTATAATTAGATACCACCGGCAAGCAAAGCAATCTTCTGCAGGATGATCAATTCATTCACTTTTTCTTCATTCTCAATTTTTTTTTGTACCAGAGTCTTCTGAAATTTGAAGAACTCAGTCCTCTCTTCTGTTGGTGCATTACAATTAGATACAACCGGCAAGCAAAGCTATCTTCTGCAGGGAGAGCAATTCATTCACTTTGTCTTTATTCTCAATTTTTTTTTGCCCCAGAGCCTTCTGAAATTTGAAGAACTCGGTCCTCTCTTCTGTTAGTGCATTACAATTAGATACCACCGGCAAGCAAAGCGATCTTCTGCAGGGTGAGCAATTCATTCACTTTTTCTGCATTCTCAATTTTTTTTTGCACCAGAGTCTTCTGAAATTTGAAGAACTCGGTCCTCTCTTCTGTTGGTGCATTACAATTAGATACCACCGGCAAGCAAATCAATCTTCTGCAGGGTGATCAATTCATTCACTTTTTCTTCATTCTCAATTTTTTTTTGTACCATAGTCTTCTGAAATTTGAAGAACTCAGTCCTCTCTTCTGTTGGTGCATTACAATTAGATACCACCGGCAAGCAAAGCGATCTTCTGCAGGGTGAGCAATTCATTCACTTTTTCTGCATTCTCAATTTTTTTTTTGCACCAGAGTCTTCTGAAATTTGAAGAACTCAGTCCTCTCTTCTGTTGGTGCATTACAATTAGATACAACCGGCAAGCAAAGCTATCTTCTGCAGGGAGAGCAATTCATTCACTTTGTCTTCATTCTCAATTTTTTTTTGCACCAGAGTCTTCTGAAATTTGAAGAACTCGGTCCTCTGTCAGTCGGCGACTTACATTAGAGACGGTCGGCTGACTCAAGCCAGCTTACGGGCGTCTCAAGGAGGGACACTCCAATTATCCCAAGGCTGAAGGGTTGGAGGGGGTCCTCTGTGGCGGGGGTCTCAGGAACAGGAGCCTCTGGAGAGGGGACTGTATAAGTTTTAAATTATGTATTAGAACATAGGTTACTATCTGTCTGCTTAAAAAGCATAAATAAATAAATACCCTCCAGCAGCTCAGGAGGTGGAAGGCTGGCTCAGGGCGGGGACCTCTGGGGCTGGGGCCTCTGGAGCAGGAGCTGTATAATTTTTTTATTATATTTTAGATCATAGGTATCTACGTGTGTCTTTCAAAGCATAAATAAATAAATACCCACCAGCAGCTCTGGAGGTGGATGGTTGGCTCGGGGCGGGGGTCTCAAGGGCGCGGGCATCTGGAGCTGGGGTCCCTGTAGCTGGGGCGTCGGGAGCAGGGGCTGTATAATTTTTTATTTATGTATTAAAACATAGGTTACTATGTGTGTTTAAAAAGCATAAATAAATAAATACCCACCAGCAGCTCTGGAAGTGGATGGCAGGCTACTGTAATAGTCCTCTCCTAAATCCTCTTCCATCACGTACAGCACCTCCGTATATTCATCCATATTTGGATTATCTGGATGCGATATAAAAAAGGAGATGAAGCATTCACAAAACTCACCTGTTGCATAACTGAACCAGTTCAGTTATACAACTGGTGGCACATTTTTTGAACATTGTTTTTAAGAAATGCGTGACTGCTCTTCACAAAATTTCCATTTGTGTCGATTATGTTTTCATCAATAACTACAAAAGATGATTTATTGAATGTTTTCTGATTTTTTGAAATCCTCTCGTTTCATTGGCTCACCTGTTATAATTATTTATTTATTTTATTTTAAATACATAAACGGCTATACTGCCTTTTATAATTAAACATATAATAGAGTACAAAAGTAAGAAAAGTAATATCATTACATAATAGTAGTTTTAAACTTAAAAAATAACATACAATTATTTTGTGTATCACAACAAAAAATAACAAGAAATAAAAGTGAGAAATATCATCATTTCATTTCAACATGTTATGAGGCTCATACAGCAGGAGCTGTTCTAATGTAAATAGTAAATCAACTAATTATGATATTTTATACTCAAATCAGCCGCCTTTGATCCGCTTCGTTGCTGCCATACCTTGGAAAAAGGTGGACACGGCTCAAAGCAGCAAATTAACTGTCCCTCTGTCCCAAAGGAATATGGATCACATTTCTGAAATCAACACAAATGTTGATGATTGGTTTAAGTTAGTGAGTCTGGTCCAGTTACAATTACAACATAACATATGGAAAGAGAAATAATAGCAATGATAGGAAAAGTCCAGGAACAGAACCAGGACCCTTCAGTGTGGATTCTTCACTTGGCAGTATCAGTCGGCGACTTACATTAGAGACGGTCGGCTGACTCAAGCCAGCCTACGGGCGTCTCAAGGAGGGACACTCCAATTATCCCAAGGCTGAAGGGTTGGAGGGGGGTCCTCTGTGGCGGGGGTCTCAGGAACAGGAGCCTCTGGAGAGGGGACTGTATAAGTTTTAAATTATGTATTAGAACATAGGTTACTATCTGTCTGCTTAAAAAGCATAAATAAATAAATACCCTCCAGCAGCTCTGGAGGTGGAAAGCTGGCTCAGGGCGGGGACCTCTGGGGCTGGGGCCTCTGGAGCAGGAGCTTTATAATTTTTTAATTATATATTAGATCATAGGTATCTACGTGTGTCTTTCAAAGCATAAATAAATAAATACCCACCATCAGCTCTGGAGGTGGATGGTTGGCTCAGGGCGGGGGTCTCAAGGGCGCGGGCATCTGGAGCTGGGGTCCCTGTAGCTGGGGCGTCGGGAGCAGGGGCTGTATAAATTTTTATTTATGTATTAGAACATAGGTTACTATGTGTGTTTAAAAAGCATAAATAAATAAATACCCACCAGCAGCTCTGGAAGTGGATGGCAGGCTACTGTAATAGTCCTCTCCTAAATCCTCTTTCATCACGTACAGCACCTCCGTATATTCATCCATATTTGGATTATCTGGATGCGATATAAAAAAGGAGATGAAGCATTCACAAAACTCACCTGTTGCATAACTGAACCAGTTCAGTTATACAACTGGTGGCACATTTTTTGAACATTGTTTTTAAGAAATGCGTGACTGCTCTTCACAAAATTTCCATTTGTGTCGATTATGTTTTCATCAATAACTACAAAAGATGATTTATTGAATGTTTTCTGATTTTTTGAAATCCTCTCGTTTCATTGGCTCACCTGTGTTAGCATCGGCGCTACTTGCGGCCAACGCCAAACCCAAAACCTGGAAAGGACATGCAATAAACAAGCCGGCGGCTAGCTCTGCACAGCCGGCGCGAGCAAGGTCCCTCTTAAACCCAGGGCGAGTGTTTGTGGTTCGCTTGTAAATTCCTACTCCCCTTCCTTTCCTCAAAATCTCCAGGTCTCCTTCCTCAATCAGAACACAGTAGTTATGCACGAAAAAGGGTTTTATTCATTTAAAGGTGAACAGGGTTCTACAAAAGGCCAGCATCGGCACTACACACATGAGTATTTGGCTATCTCTAATTAATTCTATCATAACGGGGGAGCTTCTCTCAACTCTCTCTACACGTGTTTAGTGAATTTAAATGTCAGTTCTTAGCACACAGAGGGGTAGCAAGGTTCATTGGTACTCACAAGCAGGAGATAGGCGGTCGGCAGACAGGTACTGAGGAGGCGGGAGCCTCTGGAGCACAATGCACAATTAGAGTAAACATCGCGAGCGTTTACGGAGAGCGCAATCACGGGGACACAGTTGTTATGCCGAAGGTCGGCCGAGGAATGAATGCCGGGAGCCGCTCGGCGCTTGGCTACTTGTGTCGAGCGGTGCGGGGAAAGGGGGGCGGAGGGCCTGTGTAAGGGGTCAATTCGCTATTAGCTCGCACGGGAATCAATTCCGTAACGTAACACCTGTTATAATTATGATATGGGGCTCATACAGCAGGAGCTGTTCTAATGTAAATAGTAAATCAACTAATTAATGGTATTTTATACTCACAATCAGCCGCCTTTGATCCGCTTCGTTGCTGCCATACTAGTACCTTGGAAAAAGGTGGACACGGCTCGAAGCAGCAAATTAACTGTCCCTCTGTCCCAAAGGAATATGGATCACATTTCTGAAATCAACACAAATGTTGATGATTGGTTTAAGTTAGTGACTCTGGTCCAATTACAATTACAACATAACATATGGAAAGAGAAATAATAGCAATGATAGGAAAAGTCCAGGAGCAGAACCAGGACCCTTCAGTGTGGATTCTTCACTTGGCAGTATCAGTCGGCGACTTACATTAGAGACGGTCGGCTGACTCAAGCCAGCCTACGGGCGTCTCAAGGAGGGACACTCCAATTATCCCAAGGCTGAAGGGTTGGAGGGGGGTCCTCTGTGGCGGGGGTCTCAGGAACAGGAGCCTCTGGAGAGGGGACTGTATAAGTTTTAAATTATGTATTAGAACATAGGTTACTATCTGTCTGCTTAAAAAGCATAAATAAATAAATACCCTCCAGCAGCTCTGGAGGTGGAAGGCTGGCTCAGGGCGGGGACCTCTGGGGCTGGGGCCTCTGGAGCAGGAGCTGTATAATTTTTTAATTATATATTAGATCATAGGTATCTACGTGTGTCTTTCAAAGCATAAATAAATAAATACCCACCAGCAGCTCTGGAGGTGGATGGTTGGCTCGGGGCGGGGGTCTCAAGGGCGCGGGCATCTTGAGCTGGTGGCCCTGTGGCAGGGGCATCTGGAGCAGGGGCTGTATAAGTTTTTATTTATGTATTAGAACATAGGTTACTATGTGTGTTTAAAAAGCATAAATAAATAAATACCCACCAGCAGCTCTGGAAGTGAATCGCAGGCTACTGTAATAGTCCTCTCCTAAATCCTCTTCCATCACGTACAGCACCTTGTTATGTAGAAATGTAGTGGTGTGCCTTTGTCAGGCACGGATGAACCCGCAAGTTAACTTTGATTTCATCTCTGGAAACCTCGGACGCCAAACTCAGACTACATTCTTTTTTTTTTTTTTTTTTTAAAGAAAGACAAACATTCCCGGGTTACGAATAACCCAACAATGTTTGAAAGTCTCCTACTACCACCACAGAAAGCCGAAAATGTTGCTTGTGTTGTGATGGAGGACTTAGCCAGCCGAGGATTCGAACACGTGACGCTCGGGTGGGACCCAAGCGCTATGCCCGCTCAACCACTGACCGGTCAAACATGTCAGAGTATGTCAAAATGCGAAGAACACGATACTCATATCTCAGAGCATGGGCCATTAATATTTATAGCATTCCTGAAAAGGCTTGTACAGGGATTCTATACAATAAAACAAGTGGTATTGTGTTGATAATAAATATAAAAATAAAATGTATGGACTCACCCCGGGACCAATTGCGTATTTTATGCTATGCCTAGCTAAACTAAATAAATTTACTGCCGCCGTACACCCGATGTCGTGAAAAACCATCACCTCCTCCTGGTGACGAGGGAAGTCCTAAACTCTGCGGAACAGCTTGGACCAGCGACCTCCACAGCGGTCGAATAGAAGGGATGATCGTCCTGGACCCTCGGAGAAAGGAGAGAGTACCCTGACTCTCCTCCAAATATGAAAGGATGGCTCATCAGCAATGGTAGCAGAGAATTGTTCGACTCGGCAGTTTTTCCGTGTTTTATCCATAAATAATCCCCGGTGGGAATTCGGTAGATGCGCTGCATACAATCACGGGTGTGGCGTGTTATTATTTAAACCGATGCCTCGGATAATGAGGTACAATGATCGTCTCACTGGCACATCGCCATTATTATCGTGGGCTACTTTGTGCCCATCGCGAGAACTCGCATTTTACGCGAGTAAATCTTCTGAACTTATATATAAAAATACACTACGTGTTTTCTTCGCCCGAATGCAGACGCTCAAAAACTCGGATTCAACTCACATTGTTTCAAAAACTTAAATCTTAAGTGACCGTTATTTGAACAGCGATCCGCACCAATCGCTGCCCAAACGAGAGTCCGGAAACGGAAAAAACGCCCCCTACCGCCACGTTGAACAAAACTCTCCAGCCTTGCCAACCTACTCAACTAAAATGCATTAAAAATAGTACCTAACTACACGATAAATAAAATCGCTTCATAACAACCTCCGTATACTCATCCATATTTGGATTATCTATAAATAAATACCCACCAGCAGCTTTGGAGGTGGATGGCTGGCTTAGGGCGGGGGTCTCTTGGGCGCGGGCATCTGGAGCTGGGGTCCCTGTGGCGGGGGCGTCTGGAGCAGGGACTGTATAAGTTTTTATTTATGTATTAGAACATAGGTTACTATGTGTGTTTAAAAAGCATAAATAAATAAATACCCACCAGCAGCTCTGGAAGTGGATGGCAGGCTACTGTAATAGTCCTCTCCTAAATCCTCTTCCATCACGTACAGCACCTCCGTATATTCATCCATATTTGGATTATCTGGAAGCGATATAAAAAAAAGAGATGAAACTCACCAGTTTAGTTATGCAACAGGTGACACATTTTTTTAACATTGTTTTTAAGAAATGCGTGACTGCTCTTCACAAAATTTCCATTTGTGTAGATTATGTTTTCATCAATAATTACAAAAGATGATTTATTGAATGTTTTCTGATTTTTTGAAATCCTTTCGTTTCATTGGTTTCAGAATATCTGTGTAAAAACACCTAAAAAGGGTGTGAATGAATAAATTAGTAAAATGAAACAGGAAGAATTACCTAGTGTGGATGAGTCGCTATCCCAGCGGTTGGTGATACCCGGGCACTTAAAGAAATCATATCTTTCAACAATATTTCTGTAGCGTCCAGTGGTACGGCATTGCTTGGCCCCCTACCCGTCTGGTAGAGGTCCTTCCTTATAGCGGCACTCTTCTGCCGAAGCAACCTCTTCAGCCCCTCATATTTAACCTTCAAGGTCTTGGTAGACCTAACACCTGCAAATGAAAACACAATGAATGTTAAAAACACTATAACGATTCAACGGCTGAAATCACCTAACAAAAATAGCAAGAAATCAGAAGAACCATTGAAAAAAGAAGAAAAAATGTTGTATGACATCGATTTTCAAACTTGATTTTATTTAACATGGTTATTATTTTACCTGACCGCTACAGCTTTCCAGGCCATTTCCTGTTTTGAAGAAGAACTTCATTTTTTTGTTGATGCAAATCTTTCAATTTTCCTCTAAAAAAATCACGTGGTTTGTCGATCATGTTGGGATGCGTTGTTTCAAGGTGCCGCTTCAACTTACTTGGGTTCATGCTCTCGATTTTAGAAGCAGTCTTCATCTCTAGCACATTTTAGAAGCAGTCTTTAAATAATCCGCAAGCATATTCTCCTGGTCTGTTGTGAAAATACGCTTATTTCCTATGTTAGGACAGTGTTCATAAGCTGATTCACCAGAAGCCTTTACTTTTTTAACAATTTTAGCTAAATATGCTCTCGATATTTTAAGACAAGTGCAGTTTTGTTTATGGACTGACCTTTCTCCAAAACTTCTCTGACTCCTTCTTCCATTACCGATTTTTCGGGTCTTTTTCGTTTTTCTGGACCATGCTTTTCCATAATGCAATATCTGAAGCAAATAATTTAATAATATATGAAAAAAATGCATATTTATTATTATTTTATGTACAAAATTCAAATGCAGCGTTATGAAAGAGCCGGTTATGAAAGAACCAGCTCTCTTATGGCCCATTCACCCAGCTCTTTCATAAGCGGTGAAAAATAGACTCTGTAAGTTTCTTGAAGATAACAAAATATTATCTGACAATCAATACGGCTTTAATAGCCGCCCTCACAAAGATCGTTTCCTATAATCTTGACATTGGTCGCAAACCACTTGCTGTTTTTCTCGATCTCGCAAAAGCATTTGATACGGTCTCACATTCATTACTGCTAAAAAAACTGCAGCAAATTGGAATAACTGAAGTAGCCTACACATGGTTTGAAAACTATCTATCAAACCGAACACAACAAACTCTCATCCAATCTGACAAAATACATATAAGCAATAAACTATCTGTGTCCTGTGGTGTACCCCAAGGTAGCATACTAGGACCAATTCTATTTCTTATATACATCAACTCACTATGTGCCATGAATATTGGTGGAAAAATATTATCATTTGCTGATGACACGGTCTTAATATTCGAAGATGAAACATGGCAATCAGTTATTAACAAAACTAATAATGCTCTAATAAAAGTAAAGCATTGGCTTGACACAAACCTCCTCACACTTAACATCGACAAAACACAATATATGACATTTTCCATACACAAATACGATATACCCAACAACTGCCCTAAACCAATCATCCACTCGTGTCCACTCAATTTAGACAATCCGGAAACCACATCTAATATTAATTGTACGTGTTCGACCCTCAAATCATCAAAAATAGTTAAATATTTGGGAATAATCATAGACAACCAACTACGTTGGGAAGCTCACATCGGTGACAAAGTAAAAAAACTTCGTAAACTCTGCTATATATTCTACTCCCTTAGGTCTATCTTAGATTTACAGACTCTAAAGGTACGTCCACACCGGTAACGAAATAGCAAAGTTGTATAACAATTGTTTTAAAACATGTATATATGTTGTATAAACTTTGTTGTACAACTTTTATAATTTTGTTATATAACAAGTTACAACTAGCAAACGCGTCCACACCTCATGAAACAAGAAATGCAACACTTTCAATCATTTGAGGATTCAGTAGTAATCATGGCTTCGGAGGAAGAGGTTTTGCTGGCCGCCGCGGCCTGTGTAATTATATCAACTCACCGTCAACCAACTGAGCGCAGATGGTGGGTGCGACCTTCGCTGGAAGCTCGACATCGTTACAGTGGAACTCACCTGATGGAGGATCTGATGGAAGACGGTAGAGATCCCCTTAGTGGGGAAATCAGGGATGATGGGAGTTTTCGGAATTTCGCTCGAATGAGCAGTTCTGACTTTGAATATCTCTTGATCAATGTTGCCCCAACTATTGCAAAGCAGGACACCAATTATCGATGGGCTATACCTGCAAGAGAAAGGCTTGCAGTTACTCTGAGATTTTTGGCGAGTGGTGATTCCTATCAAAGCTTGAGTTACTTATTCAAGATCTCAAAGCAGAGTATTTCCAAGATTGTTCCTGAAGTCTGTAGGGCCCTTATTGTCTTCTTGAAGGATGTAATCAAGGTATGTATATCAATAATTATATTCAAACAAATATTTTATTATGCAAACTTTAATATATATTATGCAAACTTATATACTATTACTTTCAATAATGCTAAATAAAATGAAGAAAAAAAAAACAATTAAAAAGCCAATTACATATCCAGTAAATTCAAGGAGTCAGTCGTTGCTTGGTCAACGGGGCTAGGTTCGGCAGATGTGCTAGCTGCAGAGTAAGCATCTGGGCTGACAGCAGAGTAGACTTGCTGGGTACTAGGGTGCAACTGTGGGCTTACGTCACCGTAGAATTGTGGGCTTCCTTGACCGTAGGCTTGAGGGCTTCCTTGACCGTAGACTTGTGGGCTTCCTTGACCGTAGACTTGTGGGCTTCCATGACCGTAGACTTGTGGTCTTCCGCGTAGATCTTGCCTTTCTGCGTGGTACAAAATGTTAGTAAGTTGATGTTTCGTGTCCACCACCAACATTTTATCTTTCAAATTTCTCAGGGCAATAGCTACTTGTTCCCCAAATACATCAAACTCGTCCCTGGTCCTGGCGCTAAGCTTTTTCATTACATCGTATGCTTCCCTGGCCATACTGTCGTTGTGGGATCTCTTTTTGCTGGGTCTTTTCATTTGAGATGGCGGAAGGAAAGTAGACTGTTCTTGCTCTGTCTGTGTCTCTTCTGGCCCCTATAAAGAAAAACAAATTTCATTAATTCAAAGAAATGAAGTGGGTTGTCAACAATAAGTATATGATGAAATATTTTCTTTTTTTGCAGACCCCAAGCAGTCAAGGAGAATGGCTTAATTTAGCTGCTGACTTTGACCAAAAATGGAATTATCCTCACTGCTGTGGCAGCATTGATGGGAAACATATTACGTTGCAAGCTCCCAAACACAGCGGTAGTGATTATTTCAACTACAAAGGGTATTTCAGTATTGTACTTATGGCCATCGTCAACGCAAACTACTGTTTTACTTATGTCAGCATTGGATGCCAAGGGCGAATATCTGATGGTGGCGTGTTTGGCAGTACAGAGTTCAAGAGGCTTCTTGAAACATCACATTTACATTTGCCAGCGGCAACACCTCTGCCTGGGAGAACACTGCCAACTCCTTACGTTTTTGTGTGTGACGACGCTTTTCAGTTACTGCCAAACATGATGAAACCGTATCCGGGGGCACAAGCAAAAGGTTCGCCACAGAGAATATATAATGGCAGACATAGCAGAGCAAGGCGCACTGTGGAAAATGTATTTGGTATAATGTCAGCTGTATTCAGAGTCCTCAGAAAACCCCTGCTTCTTGAGCCCCTAACTGCAGAAAATGTTGTCCTAACTTGTTGCCTCCTCCACAACTTTCTTCGAAAAAGTCAATCAGCATCATCGTACACCCCCCCTGGGACCTTCGATGATGAAGATACCTCCTCCGGTGAAGTTACACCTGGACATTGGAGAATCGTGGGTGAACCAACAGATACCTTTCTGCGGCTCAGAAGGATCCCGAGAAAACCCTCCGACGTCGGCAGAATGGTTCGTAATGAAATCAGCGCTTTTTTTCAATCTGAAGAGGGATCAGTGCCGTGGCAAAACAGATACTGAATGCGAGGGATTAAGTAGGTACCTACCTACATTGTTTTTCTCCTCCCACTTTCTTCTTAGTGACAAATAATTATTATGTAGGTACCTACTAAATAGGTAGTTAACTACTAAATTAAAGTTGAAAAATTAAACTGTATAAAATGTAATTAAAATTAATTAAAGTTTAATTAAAACTGAAGTGTGTTTACCTGTGCCTGATCTGACGCCTGTGTGGACTCATCTGGTTGCTGCAGTTCACCCGTGAGCTGCTGTCCGACTTCTTGTTGGTGCCTCGGTGTGTTTTTATCTTTTAGAAAAAGCAGAGAGTGGAAATATATCCATTTGGTCTTGTAAGGGGCATCAGCTCCGTCTCCACTCTTCCCTTTTTTCGATTCGCGCTGGAATTGTCCAATTAGCATCCGAACTTTCTTCTCCACCTCATCCACGTTTCCTTCAAAATCGGAAGCTAGATCAGCCCAACCATCTTGCTTTTTATTACGGTTTTTGTATTCATTGTGTTGTGGATCCCAAAGTACTGCTTTCTCACGATACTGCTCAATCAATCTTTCGGTATTCTCCTTCGTCCACTCCATCTCCAAAAGACCTCAAAAAATACCTCACAAAATACACAAAACAAAGAACGCCAGTCAAATTAAAAAAAACTCCACGCACTCAGACACACTCACTTACAGATAGTTCTCCATCAACTGATGGGAGGACACTGAAAGGTGGGTTGTTTGTTTTTTGTGTTTTTTGTGTTTTTTTTTTGTTTTGTTGTGTGTGTGGACGAGCTTGCAACTTGTTATACAACCAAGTTATCTAATTCCTTTGATCTTTACCGACAACCTCTGGGTAACATGTAACCTGCTATAAAAACAGAAAAAAAAGTTACACAACATCGTGTTATACAACATTTTTCAGTTGAATTTCTAACAAGTTACATAACATTGGTTATATAACTGTTTGTAACACGTTTTGTTACTGGTGTGGACGCACCTTAAGAAGCGTATACTTTGCCCTTTTCCAATCCATAGCAATATACGGTATAGTGGGATGGGGTGGTTGTGCTGAATCCATTATTAGACCAATTATTTTAGTTCAAAAACTAATTCTGAGAATTATATTTAAATGTCATCCTACCCATCCGTCAAATGAACTCTTTGCAAAAATCAGGGTCTTAGATATTCGACAGCTATTTACTAAAACAAGCATTTGTTATATACGAAAAAATAATCTACTAATTGCTCCACAACATCAAGCACACACCCGCTTTTCATCAAACCTGGGTTGCGTGGTCCCAAAAACTAACACCTCATTCGCTCAACGACAATTCTGGTTCATCGCTCCTAAAATATATAATGCTCTGAGTACTGACATAAAGTCAAGTAATTCTAATTCTCTTTTTATAGCACGTGTACAACATTGGATTTTTGAAAGGGGACGAACGCACTTTAAAGAATTCATGAGTTCTAACACTACATTTTAATTATTAATTTTTGCATTTCAAAATTTTAATTTCCATTTGTATTTCTATTTTACTTTAAAATGTTGTTATTTTTTTCTCTTAGTTTTTCACTAAATTTATATATGTTTTTAATTTTGATTTATATAATTATATGTTTTAATTTATACAGAACACTTGAGTTCTTAACATTTAATTTTTATTATTAATTTTTGTATTTCAAAATTTGAATTTGAATTTTCATTTTTACTTTTCTTTAAAATATGGTCTTTTTTTTCTTTAGTTTTAAGTATTTCTTAATATTTTTTGAAATGTTAAAATATTAAATGTACGACTACTACAACACGGGCTTAGCCTAGTGTGGTAGCCAAAAAAAACCCAAATATCTGTTACTAATAAAAAATATATGAAATAAAAAAAAAAATAAAAAAAAATAAAAAAAAAAACTCATTCGTAACAGAAATATAACCCTCAAAATAACAACAATATCAAAACTTTTGTGGCTCAGTTTTTACACAGATGCGAGGCCAAATATATGCACAAACTCAATCTGCAAGCCATTTATCTATATTTGTTTACAACAATAAAACACCAGAAAACAACTTAAATGAAGCAAAATGCTTACTTTTTAGCACCAAAAACTTTCACTCGATGTGTCGGCGTCTGTCGGTTTCGGTGAA
Organism: Limnephilus marmoratus; assembly: GCA_917880885.1. Classification (NCBI taxonomy): domain Eukaryota; kingdom Metazoa; phylum Arthropoda; class Insecta; order Trichoptera; family Limnephilidae; genus Limnephilus; species Limnephilus marmoratus. The sequence goes on along the minus strand of OU862928.1, from coordinate 23,284,553 downwards.
CTGTCAAATGTTTGTGGGTGACGGCAAATCAGTGTTGCCACTTAAAAATGAAGTTACCAACCAAATCCGTTCCTAAACTACCAAAATAATGCAAGTGGCTCCTTCATGCCACTTCTCCCCTACACAGGCAAGCTGTAACATAACTGTGTGAGTGCCACATCTTCCGACAGGAGATTTCTGTTTGATGAGATATTACAAAAACAGCTTGGAAATTAAAAACTCCCAAGTAAAGGCCTATCCGCACACAACAGTGCCGGCACGTGACCGACAGTTCCGTACCGTACAGTGCCGTGACGGGCTATTCATACATATCAGTACCGATACGACGACGCGCGCAGTGATTAGTAGGTACTCTACGCAGCAGTTTCATGTGCTAAAATGCCTCGATGTTCAAGATCACAATTAGCAGCGATTGCTTTAATATTAGATGAAGACGAAGAAATTTATGTGAGAAGATGGCATTGGGTTCATAATGCGTGAAGGAAAAGAGAAGAAGGAGGAGAGTTCGCCACCCTATATAAACATTTGATAGATGATGAATCAAAGTTTTTTTGAGTATTTCATAATGTCAAAACATTGTTTCGACATATTTTTATATAAACTTGCTGAAAAGTTAAGAAAACAAGATACTCATTGGAGAAAAGCTATACCACTAAGGGAACATCTAGCAGTCTGTTTAAGGTATGTGTCAATAAAACAACAAAATAAATTATTATCAAATTATTTTATATTAACTTAGATATTGAAAGAATTATAGAACCCCTTAATTGTGTATTTGTTATTGGAATCTTTGACAAGTACAATACTGTTATCTAAATTATTGTCCATCACAACAGTTTCATAGATCGCGTTAGACCTGTCTTGGCTCTTATTGGCGCTTCCATGATCTTCCACCACAACAGTTTCATAGTTCATCGCGTTAGACCTGTCTTTGCTCGTATTGGCGCTTCCATGATCTTCCACCACAACAGTTTCATAGTTAATTGCGTTAGACCTGTCTTTGCTCGTATTGGCGCTTCCATGATCTTCCACCACAACAGTTTCATAGTTAATCGCGTTAGACCTGTTTTTTCTCCTATTGTCGCTTCCATGATCTTCCAAGTTAGTCACGTTAGACCTATTTTGGGTTGTAATGGTGCTTGATTGATGCGCAAGCCTTGGAAATTTTTTTCTCAATAGTTTTGATTCGTATTTTTGAACAATCGCAAACATTTCTGATTTAGTATCAAATAAATCACAAGGGTGCAATGCTTTTAATGTCGGAGCAAGAGATGCTAAAAATATGTCAACCGGATGCTCATTTTGGCGAATCAAATAATCTATAACTTCTGATGAAGCTGTTCTTACAGAATCTTTATTATTCTCCTTGCGTCCTCTGGATCCTCGACTTCCTGATAATGATGACCAATATTGATTCGTTAACGAAGCTTGCGAATGTTGAGAAGCTGGTGATGGAGCCGGCGTATATGTTAGCGAATCATTATGATGGGATTCAGGAGCGGGCAACACTGCATGAGTCGGCTTTGTGTTATATCGTCTTCATCTTTGATATTTTCAATGTTATTTCTAAGCTCTTTCTTTTAGAAAGAGGAAACTGGCATTCAAAAAACACTTTCAAGAAATATTATAGAAAGCAAATCAGAGGTCTCAATGTAGAGGTGCTGAATCCCATTCACTCTCAGTCTTTGACCAAGTTATTTCAAGCAATACAGTAATAGTCACAATTTTGGCTTTAGAATTGTCACCAAGCGATACAAACACTTCTCACATTATATATTCTGGATAAGCAACGACGCACATAATGTTGGAGTTTTACCTACCAATAAAACTCTTATTATGTTGTCTTGCTTATCCAGAATATACTTAAGCTCTGCTTGGTGAGTCCAAATTGAATTAACACGGCGTCTCAGGACACCAACTGCAGGTGACAATTAACAGCTGAAGGGAGTTACAAAAGAAAGGCGGGAAATTCAAGATATAGCAGCAGATATGACGGGCACTGGCGGGAAATAAGCCCGATATCTCACATTATATATTCTGGAAAATCAAGACAACATAAGAGTTTTAATGGTAGGTAAAACTCCAACGTTATCAACGCAACTGACGTGACATGAGCACATGTATTTTTAAAACACTGTAGTTCCGTTAAAAATTGAAGGAATGTACATTTTTCTTCGGTATATTTATAATATTCATCAAGAGATGACACTAGCGTGTCCTTTTTATGAATAAATTCGATAGGAGCCATACTCTCCAAGAGGTTAAGATAAATTTTTCTTTTGAATGTATTATAACTTTCGTCGCATCTAAAATAAATTTATTATATTACCAAGGTTCACTGAGACATTCGTTCGCACAAGATGTTTGATGAAGCTACACTCTCCAAAGGTAATTTTGAAAAGACAAGCTGACTCGCAATGGAGAAAATTTTTTTTCATGTTCCGACTGCAACTATTCATACTCTCTTAAGGTTATTTAAAGAGACATACTTGACTCACAGTGGAAAAAAACTTTTTTTTCAGGGTTCTGACTGCAACTATTCATGCACTCTAAGGGTTATTTGAAGAAACACGTGCTGACTCACAGTGGAGAAAAACTTTTTTCATGTTCCGACTGCAAGTATTCATGCTCTCTGAAGGTTATTTAAAGAAACATACTGACTCACAGTGGAGAATCTTTTTTTTCATGTTCCGACTGCAACTATTCATGCTCTCTAAATGTTATTTGAAGACAGACATGTTAACCCACGGTAGAGAAAAAAATTTGCAATATTCTGTGTATTGAACATAATTGCGCAAAGCACACACGGCTTTGACAATATGGGCTGCTTTTTGTGCTGATTTACATTGTATGAAATTACCACGAAATTTTTTTGTCACCCCAAACACACACACTGGTCGAAAATAGCCACACGGTGACTGATCTTCTACCACAAGACGTTGATATCCTACGTTTAGTCGTCTAGCATTAATTAGATATTTCCAGTTTTTATGGGGATTCTTTAAGGACAACGTTGCACAGAAGTTTGTTCCTTTTTTTCATATTTAATTCTTAGGTTTTGTTTGAAATCTAAATCGCAATATTTATTTTGATTTTCGTGACTTGAGAGGTCATCATCGGGAGCACCTTTTATCATCCCTTTTATAAAGCAGATCGAGTTGCTTACCGTCAGTGGCTGTGATTAGTCCCTGAAGTCCTTTGCTCAACTCTGCCTTGAAAGTATTTTTTTCCTGTAGTGAGGCCATCTCAAAAACGAGTTTGTCATTATTAGTTTTTCGCATACCCAATATACCAATACCAAGGAACCGAACATCAACGTGCTTCTTTATTAACTGGTCCAAGTCATCGGATTTTTTTCCCGGGTCATCTGACCTGATCACTACAACGTGACTCTGTTGGGTTGTTCTCAGCCTGGCTGTGATATTTGCATATGGGTGATTTCATTATCGCGGGTGCAACATTTAGATGCATGTAAAGTTTCTTAATAATAAATATTTTTTAATTTAATTATTCTTGGAAGAGCTACATTTTCACGTGTTCACTTTTTATTCCTTTATAAGAATTTTATTGAAGTATTTAAACAGTCAGGAGGGAGGTTCAAAGTGCTATCGCGTATACAAATATATTACTCGTGTCTTGCAACTTCAAATTAGCTGACAGTTCAATTTATTTAGTTGTGTGAAAAAATCTACCAAATGCCAGTGGCGGCGAAGATTATTTTTGGTTTTTATTAATTCTTTTATTGTGTTTGGGAGGTTTTCTTTGAGATTTTGATAGCGCTCCGGGAGTGTTTTGGAGGCTTCATTTACTGAGGACATTATTGCCTCAGCGAATGTGTCAACCGCTGTGTCGAGTTCGGCCGAGTTTTGGAGGGAGTGGTTTATAGATAATTTATCCCCGACTATCTGTGAAAAATATGTCCAATCGGTTTTTTTTGAGGTCAGGGGGGGGAGGGGTCTGAAAATTTATTGAGAGTTAGCAACACGGGGTTGTGGTCGGAGTCGAGGTCGTTGATAGATTCGATACAGTACACCCAGGATGATTTGTTAAATATTGCGATGTCTAATACGTCGGGTGGATGGCCCTGGGCGGAGAAGTGTGTGGGATCCACAGGGCCGGCGACGATTAGATCAGGGTGGGATTTGGAGAATTCAAGAAGGATTCTACCATTGCTATTTGCGCGCCTGCTATTCCAATTTGGATGCTTCGAGTTGAAGTCTCCCATCAGAATAGTAGGCGTTTGTCCTTCGAGAAGTAGTTCAAGATCTGACTTTTGTAAAGTCTTTGATGGTGGATTGTATATTGAATTAATTCTCAAAGGGCCAGCTTGCTTTGTAAAAAGGGTTATAGAGGTACTTTCTATGGATGAAAGCGTGGGGGTGATATTGTGTTTGTGTGCGAGTTTAGTTTTCACGAAGATGGCTGTGCCACCACCTCGTGAGTGTAATCGGTCGTTTCGGTACAGTGTATAGTTTGCGATTTTTGGTGTTGTTGATGGGTTCAAGTGTGTTTCATTTATGAGTAGTACATCGAGATTGTGTGTGTTGGTGAATAATTTGAGTTCTTGTAAACTCTTGGTGAGACCGTTCGCATTCCAGAATGCCATGCGCAGCGCGGAGAACGTGGTAGCAGAATTAGCCATTAGACGGTAAAAAGAGCGAAGAATTGAGGGGCTGCTGATAAAATGATGGTGAGGTAATCTGTCGGAGAAGAGGCAGATTTAAATTTGGGGATTAGGTCGGCGATGAGGTCACCGATCCTGGAGAAGTTAATGTTTTTTATAAATTCAAAAATATTGAAGGGGGTTGAGGCAGGGGGGGTGGTGGCTTCGAAGCCTGGGGGGGAGGGGGGGGTTGGGTTTGCTGGTTTGAGCCCATAGCCTGAGCGTAAGAGATATGGGGGGAGGTGGTGTGGGAGTTGAAGGTGACTTGGGGGTTTACCTGTGTTCGGCGAGCAGAGGGTGTTGGAGTTGGCGGGGTGGGGTCCAGCGCAGTTGGTGCAGGTGGCTGGGCCATCCTCCCTCCGCTTTGTGCATTCGGCTGTGAAGTGTCCTCCTGTACACTTCACGCAGCGGTGGGGGAGGTTGCAACCCTTGGCGGAGTGCCCAAAGTTTTGACAGCGGTGGCATTGGGTGGGGGCGGTCTTCCTATCGAGGTATTCCACCTTGATCTTCAAGTGGAAGATAGATTGCAGGTTGAAGATCTGCTGGCCAGCTTCTCCGTGGCTCAGCTGAACCAGGACCATGGGGACGTTCGTTCGGTCCGGTCCTGACCTCATGCGGGGGGTGACGCAGAGATGACGGGCAGAGATGACGGGCAGAGACATGTCTAGGAGTTCGATCTTGATCTCCTCGGATATGGTGGTAGGGATGCCCCTTAGGACGGCTTTGGTGGTTTTGTCTTCTGAGAGTTCAAATGTGTGGAAGTTTGTTTTGTTTTCTTGCAGTAGTTTTGTCGCGAGACGGAAGCTGGAGGCGTCCCTGGTGTGAAGGACAATGCCCTGGGGGATGGCTTTTGCGTTGGCGATGTTTACGCCCGCATCCTCCAGCTTGCGTCTCAAAAAGTTCCAGTTTTTGTCTGATTTTATTACTATAGGGGGTATTTTGGTAGGGCGGCGTTTGGGGGTGGTGGTGTCTGTTTGGTTTATGGTATTGTCATGACCGTCAGTAGTGTTGGTGTCACTGTTTCCATGTCGTTTGTTACTAGAGGGGAGAAGCGGTTGGAGGCGGGTATTTGGGGCTTTTGTGGGGGGGTGTTAGGGGCTTTACGCTTACGGTCTTGATGGATTGGGGTGGGCGTGATCCAGAGAGGGGGGAAGTCCGAGGAGGAGCTCCCCGGGAGGGGGGTGTTGAAGGCGGTGATGGTGTCCTGTGATGGCGAGACAGTCTTCGGGAGGGGGGTGTTGAAAGCGGTGATGGTGTCCGGTGATGGCGAGGCAGTCCCCGGGTGGGGGGTGTTGAAGGTGACGGTGGTGGTAGATGGTTTTTTCTTCCGTCTGGGGTCGAGGTTGAAGGGTGACTTGGCAGGGGTGGACGGCACTATCACAATCGGCGGAGTTTTTATGATTTTAATATAATTTTCGAGAGCTGAAATGGGGGGGTCGAACTTTTTGAGTTCGAGCATGTAAGTTTCCATTTCGTGATTGTTTACACTTAGGTATTAGGCGGTAGACTGGTTAAAAGCAAGATGGCGTCGTCTTTGAAAGCGGTAAATACCGTGCCGCCGACTAAAATAACACTTTTGAAACGCGGTCAGGGCGAAGACCGTTTTTTTAACATGTACACAGCACTGATTTTACGGACACTGGTTAGGTATACTTTTTGCATGTACACAGCAGCACTGGGGTTTATTTTGAACGCACGTATAAGCAGACACAGACCCATAAACAGAACGGGGCCACGAAATAACGGCACTGAGGGTTATACTCCGATCACTTAAACAACTTTTGGCGAGAGCGGGTGGCGTCACAAGCAATCATTTTTGAGGGTATCCCAGACCACCTGGTGTCGAATATTTAATTCTCTCCCAACAGATCGAAGGCTTCGTTATGGCTGATGATAAAAACATGCTAATATGTTTTCTTCCATGCGATGATTGCGTAACGCTGGACGTCCTGCATCAGCCATATTAGAATGCATATTCCCAGTACGGTGTAGCCGTCTCGCTAATCCATCTATCGTCGGTCTGGATGCCTCCGATTTGGAAATCTCTCCATATATTCGATGGCTGCTCTGGTGGAATTACCATGTGAGCGTCCAAGACACATTAACATATCATAATATTCGTCATTGGTATATTCCATCGTAATTCACAATAATTAATCATGTTTAAATATGAAAATAACACACGAGTAACAACACTTTGTTTTAAAGTTTGTTATGACGATTATTTAAATTAACATTTTAACACTTTGTTTTAAAGTTTGTTATGACAAAATGGTGTTTAATTAATCACGCACTAAGTATTATTAATCACGTTTGGATATCTTCAAGAAGCTCCTGCTGTTCGTTCTGTGAAAAATGCAAATAAAGTTCTGAACTCAACCTTGCTGGAAGAAAACATGGCCCCAGCATTCTATCGCCAATTAAACCCCCCAACAAATTTAATGACCACTGGTGTTGAAAATGTCTTGGCCGCTTTGCATGAGGATTGACATGTGCCCACTGGTGTTCATTTCAAGAGTTGAACATGCCGTTTCGACTGAAGGTTGACTAATCTGTCCGCAGAATATGTTCGATAAATGCCACATTTTACCTCTCCATCTGAATAATCCATTCACAAAATTCTCTCCTATGGATATTATCCATGGGCATCATCTCAAGGGGAATGGGAGCGAGGGCATGATCATGTTGAGGAACCTATCTCGGAGATGGTGGACTAATTAATGCAGAGTTTTGACACAGTTTCCTATAGTAAGCAGGAAATAATATTAATTCAATTACAAATAGAATAGTGGATGCATAGAACTATATCTAAGTCCATCACTTTGCTGTGGTAATTAGATTTGTTCATAATGATCACAGTAATTCCCTTGTCCGCCTTTGTCAACACTAGATCTTCATCTTTAAGTTTGAACGAATCTAGACCTCTAGTGTCCCTGATTATTAGCACCGGTATTTCACACACTTATTATTAGCACAGGTAGTCCGCACACTTCCAAGCACAGTCATATTATTTACACAGGTACGTACCTACTTACAAAAACACATCACCAAAACTGTTCAAAATTATCACCATTAAATTCCAAGCACAGTTGGGCCTGTCGAATGATCGATTGTTGAACTCTTCGAATCATACATAGGTTAATTTTTAGCTGATCAAATGCGTCAATAATACGTAATATCAGGACATTCTGTTCTGTAGACTTTCCCTTTAACATAACTCCACAAAAAAAAGTGCATCGGTGTCAGATCCGGTGACCTTGCTGGTAATGCGATAGGTCCAGCCCGTCCTATCCACCGATCTTCGAACTCTTCATCGAGATATCTTCGAACTTGAAGTCAAAAATGAGGTGGAGCAACATCTTGCTGGAACCACCAATTCCTTATGGTTATCAGAGGAATATCTTCAAGAAGCTCCTGCAGCTCGTTCTGTAAAAAATGCAAATAAAGTTCTGAACTCAACCTTGCCTGAAGAAAACATGGCCCCAGCACTCTATCGCCAATTAAACCCCCCAACACATTTAATGACCACTGGTATTGAAAATGTCTTAGCCGCTTTGCATGAGGATTGACATGTGCCCACTGGTGTTCATTTCGAGAGTTGAACATGCCGTCTCGACTGAAGGTTGACTCATTTGTCCACAGAATATGTTCGATAAATGCCACATTTTGCCTCTCCATCTGAATAAGCCATTCACAAAATTTTCTCCTATGGATATTATCCATGGGCAACAGCGCTTGGACACATCGGTAATGGTACGGGTGTTGTCCATCATTCTTGAGGGTATCCCAGACCACCCGGTGTCGAATATATAATTCTCTCCCAACGGATCAAAGGCTTCGTTCTGGCTGTTGATAAAAACATGCTAATATGTTTTCTTCCATGCGATGATTGCATAACTCTGGACGTCCTGCATCAGCCATATTAGAATGCATATTCCTAGTACGGTGTAGCTGTCTCGCTAATCCATCTATCGTCGGTCTGGATGCCTCCGATTTGGAAATCTCTCCATATATTCGATGGCTGCTCTGGTGGAATTACCATGTGAGCGTCCAAAACACATTAACGTATCATAATATTCGTCATTGGTATATTCCATCGTAATTCACAAAAATTAATCACATTTAAATATGAAAATAACACCCGAGTAACAACACTTTGTTTTAAAGTTTGTTATGACGATTATTTAAATTAACACTTTTCTTATGACAAAATGGTGTTTAATTAATCACACACTAAGTATTATTAATCACGTTTGGATATCTTCAAGAAGCTCCTGCAGCTCGTTCTGTAAAAAATGCAAATAAAGTTCTGAACTCAACCCTGCTGGAAGAAAACATGGCCCCAGCACTCTTATCGCCAATTAAACCCCCCAACATATTTAATGACCACCGGTGTTGAAAATGTTGCACAAGTAACACACACTTTTTTTTTTAATGTTTGTTAAATGAATGGGTATTTAATTAATCACATTTAAATACGAAAATAACACACAGTTTGTTTTAAAGCTTGTTAAACGAAAGGATGTTGTACGCCGTTCAATTAGAAAAGATATCAATCGACCGCAATCAACCAGACGCAAATACAAACTGACGAAAAATAACGAATGAACTTATCGCGAATAACAAATATCCGGTCAGTCCTATTAAATTTTCGCTGAACACTGGGAATATTATTTAATTAAATTTAGCAGTATAGGTATGATTGTTGCAGAGTTAATTGCGTTAATTATTGCGGACATCAAACAAAAAGAGGTATACCTACCAAGGGTATGAGGGATGGGTAGGAATCTGAGAGTCAGTGTATCCAGGAGTGACAGACGCATGAATTCATTCCTCCCATGGCGGTGGAATATGATTAATAGTCCAGTCAGCCTATGTCGTAGAACACCAGTTGAATCACCATCGAGACATTTAGACAAGTGTTTAGCCCAAAGTCCCCGCCCCTACCCCCCTTGCTTCCCCGCCTGTACCCCCCAAGCATGAAAAGTGTAAGGGTTTCGTAAATCGCGTCTATCTCGATTACTAAACAACATATCGGATTGCAATTTTTTTATTCTCTTTGCTGTAACATTGTCTGCAATTAAAGTCCAGTTAACTTTCGTCCTAACTTTTACCGTTTGTTTGTAATTCGTATGAAAAGGTAAAAATTTGTATATTTTTTGGCACGTAATTTTACATTTTGCCACAGAATTTTTCAGGCCGACATTTTTTTTAAAGAAAAACAAACTTTCCCGGATTACGAATAACCCAACAGTGTTTGAAAGTCTCCTACTACCACAACAGAAAGCCGAAAATGTTGCTTGTGTTGTGATGGAAGACTTGGCCAGCCGAGGAATCGAACATGCGACGCCCGGGTGGGACCCAAGCGCTATGCCCACTCAACCACTATCGGTCAGTTACATCTATTTCTAAGTCAGTTTCTTTTTCCAAAGGTGTAAGCGAGTTTTTAATATCGGTTAACGTCTGAGATATATTTTTAAACCTAAACAATTTTCTGACTAAATTTTTCCCGACTCCACAATTTGTGAATATGAAATATGGTAATGTGTGCCTGATAATCTTCTATACAAACTAAATCGTTCTTCGAGCTTGTCGGTTTGAAATTTTCCTGACAAAACATAAGAAATTGGAAAATTGGCAAACGAAAATTCTATTAATTTTATGAAAGTTAAAACACTGTGATTTAATAATGTACCACTTGGCAAATTATTCCATTTATCTAACCAGTCAGCATTTTTTTTTAAATGCAACAGTTTCTTATCATTTACCCCCGGTATGGGTGTACAAAATTCATTTCGTTTTATTTTACCCTTCATTGTAGTTTTGACGTTCAAAATATGCCACCAATTTCTTATTATTTGTAAAAACATAGCCGTTTCTTTAAATTCATCAATACAGTGCAAAGCAGCAATAGTGGCATAAATATATTATTAACTAAAATCACTTTCTGCCTTTCGAAGCATGTTGGATAAAGAGATTTATAATTTAATTTGAATGCCCTTTTAAGCCCTGGCGCAAATTGAGCCCAGTCCAAGCATATCCACGCACAGCACCGGGTGACCGAAACCCAGCCTACGTACACGTTTTTTTAATAGTAGCGCATATTTAACACAGCCCACACCCACACCATACCCAACCCACTTCTCGCAGTATGCAAGATGACAGCAAGGCAACAACTTCTTGTCGATTTACAATCTGAGTCTGAGGATGACGAAAGATTCATATTGCACCTACTCAGCAAAAAAAGTAAAACGAATGAGTATTTACGAAAAAGAGAGGGTCATGGGGAGTTTAAGTTGTCCAGTGATGTTCCAGATGGTGTGTTTAAAGAATTGTTTAGGTTAAACAGAAGTCAGTTTAGTGAGGTTCATGAAATAATTAAAAAGGATATCACTCGTCGAGGGTGTAACGCACAAAAGCCTATTGGAAGTGAAGAAAAACTATCAGTATGTCTGAGGTAATTGTTTAGAAATTAAATATTGATAGAGAAATACTTTTTTTTTATTGGAAAAATATTTATTCAGTAGGAGTATTCACTATTTAACATGCTTATTACAAGTCAAAAATTATTCTTGAAGATCGGTAGTTTTTTTTTTGGAAAAATATTTATTTAACATGCTTATTACATGTCAAAAAACATTGAAGGATCATCTTTATTTCTTGAGCAGCTTCTTTCATTTGGGGAGCTGTACTGTACTGTTTCTTTCTATGGTGTATATTAGGTCCTTACATATGAAATTGGCGTTTTGTATGGGAGGAACATAAAGTCGATTTTTTTTTAATATAATATATTTATTTAATCAAAGTATGTACCATTGCTATCTATGCACTTTTGCCATCTCATAGGTAGTTCATCGATCCCTTTACTAAAAAAACCATTCGGACGGGAATCAATAAAATCTTTGAAGGCGGTTTGGACTGCCCCATCGGAGTTGAATTTTTTCCCTTGCAAGAAGTTATCCAAATTTCGAAAAAAATGGTTATCTGTTGGGGCAAGGTCTGGAGAATACGGTGGATGTCCAATTGAAGCTCCTCTAATTTAGTAGCCGTCTGTTGTGCAGTGTGTGGTCTAGCGTTGTCATGAAGCAGCAGTGGCCTAGAGCGATTAACCAGCCTAGGTTGTTTAGCAGCTAGCTTTTCCATCATGGTTTGCAGTTGCTGACAATAGACATCCGCCGTAATCGTCTGGCCAGATTTAAGAAAGCTATAGTGAACGACACCAGCACTAGTCCACCAAACGCTCACAAGTAACTTTTGGAGTCAATTTTTGCTTGGGGCATGGTTTGGCTGGTTCGGCAGGGTTCAGCCATTGCGATGAGCGCTTCCGATTATCGTACAGGATCCACTTTTCATCACAGGTAATGATTCGATTTAAAATCCCTTTATTATTATGCCGGTTGAGTAATGCAACGCAGCAGTCAACGCGCGTTTGTTCATGAGGTACCCACCTTTCAAGCTTTTTCACCTTCCCAATTTGCTTCAAGTGGATTAAAACAGTTTTATCTCTAACACATGAATTATAATTTTCGAAACACAAATACATGAGTAAATGGCTGTATAAATTTGAATTTGGAATTCCTAACCAAAGAGAAGATATTTAAGATCAAAGTTGCCAGTACGGCAAAATGCCAATTTCATATGTGAGAACCTAATATATCTCTCAGATCTTGAAATCGGGCATGTCTTATTATTGAGTTCTTGTCAAAATCTGGATATGAGAATGATTTCTTATAATCTTTTAAATTGATTCAATTATTTCTAATATTTTTAAATATGTGCACAAAAACATAAAAATTGGCATATTAGTGTGTAAAGGATTAACAAAATTATCCAAGGGAGATATTTTTTTGAACATATTTTGGTTCACCCGATTATTGTCAGTAATAATGCAAGTGACCGTAAAGCCAAATTTAAAAAAAAAATTCAAAACATTCAAGGTGATTGTTTTCAAATCACTGCCAGTAATAGAATTAACTGGCATCAGTTGAACGACTTCCTTAAAACCGCCAAAACATGAAGTGATCATAAAACATTGCACTGTTTAGGCTATTTTTGAGGAATCATTTGATGCAAAATCTGCAAGTTTATTCAATTTATAAGTAATACAACTACTTATGTAAATTTCATCAATCAATAAGGAAACAAACTTTTTACAATCAATAAGGAAACAAACCTTTTGTGTGGCAAAATAAAAAAAATCTTTAATTAATCTGTAACATGTAGGAGACCTCGAGTACATCATAAAAGCAAAGATTAAAGTGGTGGTACTATATCGTCTCCTTTTTGATGTTAATAAACTAACCTGATCTAAAAGTAGTTGTAAAGAGTTTTTATATTCGTACACTCTTTCTGCTGCCTTTTTCTTTGTTAAATAACTTTTTAAAAAATACTTGGTGTAGCTCCTATAGCCAATTTTAGTTTTTTAGGGTGAGATATAATTTCCTTTTTATCAAAATGATTGATGCAAACGGCAGCGAAAGCACCTGGAATCCAATTTTTGCGAGGAATAGTCTTGACCCATAGCCAATTTTGGTTTTTTAGGGTGAGATATAATTTCCTTTTTATCAAAATGATTGATGCAAACGGCAGCGAAAGCACCTGGAATCCAATTTTTGCAAGGAATAGCCTTGACCCATAGCCAATTTTGGTTTTTTAGGGTGAGATATAATTTCCTTTTTATCAATATGATTGATGCAAACGGCAAAAGCACCTGGAATCCAATTTTTGCGAGGGATAGCCTTTACCCATAGCCAATTTTGTTTTTTTAGCGTGAGATATAATTTCCTTTTTATCAAAATGATTGATGCAAACGGCAGCGAAAGCACCTGGAATCCAATTTTTGCGAGGAATAGCCTTGACCAATAGCCAATTTTGGTTTTTTAGGGTGAGATATAATTTCCTTTTTATCAAAATGATTGATGCAAACAGCAGCAAAATCACCTGGAATCCAATTTTTGCGAGGAATAGCCTCTTCTTCCTCTGTTGGAAATTTAAAGATGGTAACTGCAACTTCCTTCTTCAGTGAACTGGCGTAATTAGCTTTGCACGGAACATGGCACTTATGAGGCATCTGAAAATAATATTCACTAATAAATATATTAATATTTTCAAAACAAATCAAATTTCACTTTGAAAACAAATCAACAATCAAGTTGAAACGAAGTGTTATTTCCAAGTGCCCACTATAAACTGTATAAACGTGGCGGTTTATGGATTAATTACTCCATTATTCTCTCAGAAAGCTCTACACATGTTATTACATAGTACAATTATGTAGATTATATTATGTGGTAAATTACACAATTTGTAATGATAATCGATACAGCTCCAAAGCTAAACGGTTTTGGCGGTTTAAAAAGTTTAACTTCTTTGGCTTTGTCGGCAGAAACAGTCTTTTTTGCCAGTAAACTATTGAAATTTTCTCCAAAATCGACTGAATCCAGTGGAAGCAGTGAATTTTCAAATGGAGCATCGGCCTTTTCTAAAGCTCGCTTAACAACTGCAATTCTGCTTCACGAAGCATTGTTAGTGAGGCATTTTCAGACTGACTTCTCAAAAATATTGGTTTGAAAACACGTCTTGCAGTGGAAACTAGGAGAAGCCGGAGGTCACTGTATATTTTTGTGATATTTGCATCACTTGCTTGAAATATAACATTCACATTTGTTACTTCTTTTAATATCGGAGACAGAAACAACAAATATAATAAATTTGTGTCATCATTATACATTTAGCAAGCTGTATAACATCTTTCTGATGATTTTACCAAATTAAAGTGAGTTTTTAGCTCAAGCCACTGGTTAATGTTTGTTTTAACAGTTGAATAAAACGCCAACCATCTAGTTCCGGATAGTTGGGTTAGTTTCAAGGGTTTTTTTTACCATCATTAATAGTTTCAAATAAGGTCTGATATATTTTCATTCGCAGTGGGCTGTGGGCAAACCAATTTCTTGTTTCCCTAAGTAAATATTCTAGACAAGACGGCAACTCAGTGCACGCTTTGGATGCACATAAACTAAGGGAGTGACACACACACTTCAATAGCTGTAAATGGGGTATATCTGCTTGTAAAAGGGTGAAAGGGGAGTGATGTCAGCCACAAAGGTTACTTGCTCCATCAGTTCCTATTGCAATTAAATTTTGAAGATTTAAACCCATTTTAGACATAAAACTTTTGAATGATGTATAAAGGGCGTCAGCTGTTGCTTCGAATACTTCCTGAAAGCCTAAAAAATCTACAACTATTTTGTCCAGTTTTGAATTGTAGTAGCGGATGCAATAAGCCATGTACTTTTGTGTTGTTACATCGGTGGATTCATCCAGTATAATAGAGTAACCCTGGTTACCAACTTCTTCTAAGGGTTAAGCATGGCTGGTTCTAGAACATTCTTTATAATGGCAGAACACTTTGATCTATGCAGTTGTATGTTTTCAAGAAGACTTTCTGTCCCACAGGTTTTTAAAACTTCTGTCAGATGATCAATGCTGCGGATGGAGCTGTGAGCAGCGACATAAGTAGAAATTTGTATTTCCATTATTTTTTATTTTGATGAACTGTCACTAACCGAGGAGTAGCCAAATGATGCAAGCGTAGGTTGCTTCTTTGAAAAACTTAATTGTGTGCACGGAGTGGTGTGACACATAATTTACCAAATGCCTCACCTTTATCAATTTTTCTTTAAGTTGAATATGTGCTCGAGGAAGCCAATCTGCAAAAGAAATTCAAGTCAATAATCCGCTAGGCAGTATATGTATAAAACCAGGTATGGTACTAGTAGTTGGTGATCATCAGAGATCGGAATAGGTAGAGTATATTTACTTAAAGTTCGACGAAGGAAGTAACATAAAGTGGCTAATACCTCCTCTGAAATCCCGGCATCAAACACATGATAATTAAACCCGGGATTAAGAAAACCTGAATTGGACTTTAAGTAGGTATAATTACAAATTATTGATTTGCTTCAATCTGGAAATGTTAAGACCGGAGCAGTCATCATACCCACCTACCTACCTACCTACCTTACACAAAACATTAGTTTTTACTTACTTTTAAATGCTGGTACTTTTTCCCACTCATCGCGATAATGTTTTACATATTTATCGTGTTTACCCATTTTTCACTAATTAAATTAAAATAGCTACAAAACAACGATACTATTATTATACTAAACACAATAATCGCACAGAAGTTGTACAAAGCGAAAGTGACAAGCATAAACAAACCTTGACAAGAATGGCAAGTTGGGTAAGCATAATCATTAGATAATAGCTAAGACAATTCATAAACAAATAGGGTGACCATGTCAATATCAAATTGTCCCAACATTACACAAACACACTTTTTACATTTGCGTGAAATATTGTATTTTTTTTCTTAATTATTTGCGATTCGGCTGATTTAAATAACTTGTATCTGAAGTAATAAGCGACCAGTCGCCTTTTAGATTTTTTCATCGCCGATTCTCGTTCTGAGTAGCCTAAATCGCGAAAAATCACCTACGTTAGCAATACTAAAAATCGCCTACATTGGATGCCCCAAAAACAGGACTCTTTGAATGTCAGTTGGTTTTCTACAGCACGGCCTGTAAAATAAAGATGCAGTTAAATTTACTTTTTAGTTAAAGTTAAATAAAGTAACTTTTTTTATCATTTCTTGCTTAAATGGATTGTTTCAACTTCGTTGAAATAAAAGTTAACTAAATTGTTACAAAATAGTTTTTTTAACCCAGCGATATTGAGAGTTTAAAGATATCGTTTGATCAATTTTGGTTAAGCTGTCATCCGTTACCAAGGAATGAAATATTGTTAAGATTATTTTGTGTTGCTGATCTAATTCTGTAGACAAATCTACAGATTTTTTTTGAACTTCCGCTAATTCCGTGAAGTTTCTGCGGACGTCGTTTGGCATCGATGCTTTTCTTTTTTTTTTCTTGATAGACCTAAAAAAAATTACATTACATTAAAGACAATTAGAATGCAAGTAGGTAGTTTATAAATCCAAATGTATTGAAACGTTTTGCGAGATGCTGTTAAGATATTAAGATTCTATATTACTTATGGCACAACTAAACTCACTTTTCAGGGATGGTGTTATTGGTAAGTGTTGTCACTACACCTTAATATTCCGATGCATAAGGGGGTGGGGGTCTTCTACTGCCACCTATAAAGACATAATTATTCCAGGTTATTGTGAAGAATAATTGGCTAACAGTTGGGAGGGGATAAGTTCTATACTCATAGCGGGTAAATGATTTCAGTTTCGTATTTAATTTGGATAATTTTTTCCCCAGTTGCTTTGCGGACAAGCAATTTGCTAGATTTAAACCACACGAATTGGTAGTGTGTCTCTTTAGCCGTTTGCTTTGTTTTCCAGAGCAGTTCCTTGAAATACGATGAGAGCATAGATTCCCTTGTTTTTTTTACTATAGAAGGTGATGTGAAGTTTATCCGGGGTGCTCCGTCTTCGATCTTGAGTCCTGGTCACCATGCGTATGTCTTGTTGTAGCAAGGGCAGTCCCAGTGAGCTGACTACCCGAAGTACGGCTTCCGTGGCTTGTTCTCCCGGTCGCAACTCCACACCCGCCATTTCAACGCTGTCGGAGAGCTTTTCTTGCTCTAGTTCGGCAAGTCAGATTTCCAGGAAGAGATTTTGGTATTTTTTTGTCATTCTCCTCTCTCAGGAATTTTGTTTCTTTGAGGGCCTCCTGCATTTCATTTCCTCAAGCGTGATAGCAAGTGGTTGCAAAGAAAAGTACTGCTTTTCTTAAGATCGCTTATTTCTTCCTCAAACATTTTTTTCATTTCACTTATTTTGTGGTCAAAGTGTTTTGTGAGGCGATCATATAACACATCGGCATCTGAACTCGGCCGGCTTTTACATTTTGGGCACTTCCATATTTGTTTATTTTTAGTTGTCATTTTTTTAAAGTTGGTATCAGAGATATTTAGGCAATTACAGTCGACTCTCGATAATTCGAAACTCGAGGGACTCTTAAAATATTACGAATTATCGAGTGTTTGAAATATCAAATGGTTCGAAATTTGTGAGAGTAAATAAATAAAACTTGGAATTCTTAAGTGTTGGTCAATTATTATTTATTAACTCCTATTCTATAACAATGACAAAGTTTATAGGTACATTCCTGTACATACATGTAATCATAATGTGAATTAATTAATCCTTCGAAAGAAAGAACTCTGTTATACTGGTTTGCTTCAAAGCACATTGCTGCTGCTCAGACTTCTCAATAATCTTTTTTAAGAGAAAAAGTGCCTTTAATCTGTATACACAACGAAAGAGTAACAGTAACTGAATGATAACACAAACCAATCCGTTAGAGTGTGTGTCACAAACTAATCATAACAAAAACAATACACGTTTGAACTTGTCGCAAAATTGTATTTGTACTGACGTGTGTGTGTAACAATCTTTCCGCCTCTTTCTCTCTGCAACTTTGAATTGTCGAATGTTGAACGCCGATGATTTCGAATTAACGCGTCGTTTTGTTATATAGCAATGATTTTTTCGTTTGAATTACCAAGTGTACAAAAATGTATGGATTTAGTTCGAAATATAAAGAGATTTCGTAGGGAACTCGTGATAACTTTGAATTATAGAGAGGTTCGAATTATCGCAGGTTTGAATTAACGAGAGTCGACTGTATAATGAAAGGCAATTTTGCAGATGGCGCACGTGAGGGCATCTTCATTTTTGTTGATAATGTTCATTGTAATGTTTTTGATATTTTGCAATAGATGGTGCTATAATACAGTTAGAAGGTTAGCGTGTAGCGTCTCGGCTAATTAAAAAAAAATCTGAATTGGTTTCACTGAGAAGCGAACCCCGCTCCTTGTGAACTGTGGCCGGGACGATCGGTTTCAGCAACGCTCTCCACTACACCACCGACTCTATCGGGACCTGTGATAATATTGCTATATTACTGATGAACCTTTATACTGTCAGTTACAGACTTCTGTTGTTTTTTATGTGTGACGAAACTATTCATAAGTCACTTACTACACAGTTCTTAAATCAGTTTAAATTAGTAATTTCAGGCCGTATCAAATGATTAAAGTAGAATAACGTTTACTATTGTTTCACAGTTATACAATAATTAATATCTTTTTGACTAATTCGATTTATAAACTATGGATTAGGATAATTTTTGTAAAGAAAATTTTTGACGTGCACTCTGTTTGTATGTGAAGACTTGACTCGATTACAACGTATTTTATTTTTCAATGGTTTATTCTCATAGTCTTTTAGCACTTAAATAGATGGATTTGGATTAAATGCTTTGTCTCGGCAAGCAGATCACTTAATTACTTAATGACTTTTTAACAGAGTATTACTGTGACACTGAGTATATTAACTTGTAGAACTTTTTTTTTTTAAGGTATTAGATTTGGGTTTTAAAATGTTTTTTTTTTCTCCGCATACAGATCACTTAATCAATGTCTATTAAGACATTAACACTGCAATTGTTATGAAACTATTTGAACTTGTTGCCCTTTTATTTTTATGACATTTGGTTGTTGATTCTCAGGTGACAGCTCAACTTTTAGGTTAAGAATAGAATGAATTGTACTAACAGAAAAAGTCTTTTAAGGGTTTAGTGCTTATTTTTAATAATTAATCATAAATAAATAGAACCTGTCTTGGACCTCAAAGGTGTGGAATTTGTAGCATTATAAAAAATATTTACGTTTTTCTTACAAATTCCATCAATAATCTGCATGTCCGCTTCCTCGACAGTCAGATCTTCAGGTGATATGTGCAGGATCGCTGCTCACGGCAGAATTTCAGCAGCTTAAAACAGAATGTTGGATTTGGTTTTATGACATATTTTGACATAAATAAATTAATAAGCAATCTATAACCGTGAATGAAAGTAACATTTTTTGGAATGCTAATCATACAGTGAATGGTGTATAGAACTTACTTATAGAAGCAGCGTCATTAAATTCCGAGGTGAACCCTTCCATGGATAATTGCATGACACCTTGCATCCATGTGGCATTATCACTCAGCTTGGATGGTGGTGGACCACCTCCAGTCTTTCGGCGTTTTTTTGTAAATTGTGAAGATTCCTGGAAAACATTTGACTCATTATTTTGATCTTCACACAATCCGTGACTTCAGAAAACAATATGTGACAATCTACGAACCTTTCTGGCAGACTTTTTCAAGTTTTCAAACTTGTTTCTCAGTTGTTTTGTGGGTCGATAATGTTTTGCAGGGCAGGAGGCCTGTTTGTTTTTGACCAGACATTTGTTCCTTCTCTTTGACATGTTACTAAGAACAATATAAATATAGAAGTTAACAAAGGCTAGCAGATAGGAAAGCAAAAATTCTCTCTCAGGCCTTGGGAATTCATACTTTATAGATTATATAAAATAATTAAAAAATAATAAACAGTATTCATAAGGAATATATATAATTACATTTATTTATACAGATTTATAATAATTACAGAACTTAAAACAATACCTTTAAAGCTCACCCCTGGATCGACCAATTTCCAATTTGCTAGCTATCTAAATATCACGGGCTTCTCGTTCCTCGGGCAGCATCTATACCCGATGACGTATCTGTAGATTTCCCGTGGACAGAAGACGGCTGGTGCTGTTTCACTCAAAGAAAATCGCTCCAACCAACGAACAATTTAAAGTTCTGGCGAGTCTAAGTCTATTTCCTAAAATTCCAAGGTTACTTGAAAATCGGACGGGGCTAGTCTCCTTGTAGATGATCTTCAAAAATTCTTTAGCACTCTGGCTTTCAAATTATATTGTACTGATAGCCTTGTTACCTGGCAATGTGTATATGGTGAATTTGTCAATCCATAATAATGAATGTTGCGATTTCTCCAAAGTAAAACAGTAATCGCGGAAGAAACGCTCGTCTCTATAATATTGAGAAAAACACTTTCACGGCGCTACGTAAATATTGAACACGGCCTTCTGATAGAGAATCACTTAAATTAAAATGTGAATGATGCAATCTTTGATAGCAGAGCACGATTCTACTTTAAAATGAAATAAAATCACGTTGACCCTCAGTATGGAGTCCTACCACCCAGGCCCCAAACTAATAAGTGAAGCGTCTTGCTTATTTTCATGTCTGATATACATTCTTTCGAAAAAATAATTGAATCATTAAACTTCCACGTTCAAAAATAGATTTTCATTGACGTTTTAACTCAATCACCTTTAAAATTAGGCACCTGCCTAGAATCTTTTGATAAAATAAACAGCGAGTTAATTTATCATAACAACATTATTATTCTTCCAATAAACCTAACGTTGTGGATTTTTTCAATGTCAATTTTGTTGTTCCAGTATTCGGATCTTTTGGCACTTATATTTCTTCTTTACTCTTTCGCTATTGATCCACTTGTCTCGTGAAGTAATGTCAGGGTTTCTTCTCTATGACTTCTTTAGTTTCCGACACTCTTTGTTGAACCAGCCATCAGACTTCCGAACTTTCTGCATTTTCGAGATGGTTGATAAATTTGATAGAGTTGTGTTATACTCCTCAATGAGTTCTGTGGCCATCTTAATTTCCCAGTTGCTTTCTATAAGAATTTATAAGTTTCTCAGGGAAATTCTTGAAATCAAATTTACGCCATTCCCTTGATTCTATTGCTCTATATGGCACTTTAGGTGGGTTGAATTCAAGACATTTTTTTTCCTGATTTGGTCACCAGCATTATTTCTGCCTTTGCTTTTTTCACTTGTAATTCTAAAAGCTCGTTCTGCAGACGGGTTCCTTTCAACTGCTCCCGGGAAATCTCCTGGGCAGTCTCCAACCTTACTAAGTGGATCTCCTCATCGTATTTAATTAAATTTGTGTTTCTCAGGCAACGCACTTGGACCTCGTCCCGAACCACTTGCCCACTAGATCGTATCAAGTCTGAAGCAACACAACATTACAAACCGATTAGTCATCCAGGTAAATAACAGGTTCAGGCCACTCTGTGCCCGATGACAATCAATCTACTGCTGAGGTGTTTAAGTTCAATTCTTCATATTGTGTGGAGGTCTTCCTCAAAAAGACCCTCCACACAACATCTCCAAAGATGACAGGCCCTGGCTTCCTGTGTGGAGTTAATGTTAAAAAATATATATATATATATATATATACATATATATCCAAATCACTTGCGCAGATTGTATGCAATGTACGAACCATATCAACTACCGAGATTGTGCATCATTAATAATCATCTGCGACAGGGCCTCTCTTTCTTTATGGTAGAGAATGAGAGGTTAGACCAAACCTTTCTTGGGAATAATGCGACGAGTCTTCGTCTTGAGCTGGGGCATCATCTGTGTAAGTTTCATAATTATCTAATAAATCAGAACATCCGTCCATAAAGGACGTGTAATGACAAAACTAACGGAGACTTGACAGGCCGATGCATAAATAAACCGAACCGACAGACACTTGAATATCCATAGGCACCAACATAGACAAAGAAGCAGGACATGGACAAGTTTTATATGATGTCACAACTTTCTTTCGGCGTAGAGATAAGGTGTTTCCTTAGAAAAGGATGTTCACAGTGTGAACTCTGTATGAAAGCGTTTAAAGATAAGGATAGTGCTTTCCTTTACTAAAGAAATCGACCCTTAACTTAGACAACTTTAAGGATTGACTGTGAATATGAGTGTAAGATTCAACATATTCTTACTTTTGTAATGCAACTTACTGGTTGCCGGAGTACTCGCCGCATACTGCAAACACTCCTTTTCAGCAGGGTTGATAAAAATCTGATTTATTTGATTTAAATCAGATTTTTTAAATATTTTGTCTATTTTAACTTGGAAGTTGGTCTATATTAAAAAAAAACAATGGTTTAATGTTCTTTAAATCAGTGGCTCACTAGCCCACAATAATATGGATTACAACGTAAGTTCGTTATTTTAGTTTATTGTGAATAACAATTATCGCAAGTAGTGTTGTAGTTATGTGGTAGCGACTGTTTACTGAAGCTTCGTAAATAGATCTGAACGCAGATCTCTTCTCTTGTTCTGTGTGCCCGCTCGTCAAACTCCGGAAACCCGAACCTTTCCGAACGGCGCGATGTGCGAATATACTACACGTTTCCTCCTGTAATCAGTCGCTACTAATCTAAGTATTTCATATACATCTTTAATATTTCAGGACTATCAATTTACAATGTTATCTTAAGTATTATACACATATTATATTATTTATTATTTTATACACATAATTATATTCTTGAAAGATTTGTTCCTTCCTTGTGGAGAATTATCTTGGTCGGAGTCTTCCCGACCAGGGACCTGTACTGTACGATGTACTGGGTACTGCCGCGTCTGTTCCGGCTCTTGTACCGGGTATTGCTGCGTCTGCTCCGACTTCTTTCGGTGTCATCTCCTCTCCCTCCGCCAGCCTGAAATCAGGAGAAACAACCGTTAACTCACTCCACAGATTTGACAACTCCCTCTCAGAATACTCAGCCCTCGTATCATCAGACGCGGAATCTGGTAAACCTGAGGCAACATCGCTCCAACTGACTGACAAGTTTCTCATCTGGTCCACATGACGTTTCCAGACTAATTGAGAATCACAAGTTTTAATCAAATATAATTTTTTTCCAATTTTATGTGTAACTATTCCCTTTACCCATGTAAATTTATTATTTTTCCTGAAATCTTTAATTAGACATTTTTGTCCCACAATAAAATTTCTCGTTTTTACACCACCATAATTCTTAGCCTGCTTACGTTGACTGGTCTCAATATTTTTATTCGCCAAATCATGTTGTTTTGACACAAATGTTGTTCATTCTCTTTCGGAATGAGACTGTCAAAGGTAGATCTAAGTTTCCTACCAAAAAGTAAAACTGCTGGCTCGACTCCCGTAGTACAATGTGGTGTATTTCTATAATCGGACAAGAATTGTAACAATTTACCCTTGTAATCAACCTGAAATTTATTTCCTACCATAAGTTTTTTAAGAAAACCCTTAGTAGTTTTCACTGAGTTTTCCGCGAACCCGTTGCTCTTTGGGTCCGGAACTGGAGATGTCATGAATTTGATATTGGTTTCCCGAAGGAATTGTTTGAAAATCTCACTCGTAGAAGATGTTCCGTTATCCGACACTATGAGTTCAGGGTTGGCAAAATTTGCAAATAATTTTCTCAATTCAAATATAGTATTAGCTGAATCTGCCCTTTGAACTTCAACAGTCGACCCATTTAGTGAATGAATCGCAGACGACCAATAACATTTTCCCTGCCAGTGGCCCACTGTAATCTAGGTGTAACCTACTCCAGACCTTCCCTGAATTAGGCCATACAGATAATTGACTCTTTGGAGGAGATTGTTTCGTCGAAGCGCATTCTGGACATTCCTGAAAATTTTTCTCTAAATCTTTGCTCAGCGACGTCCACCAAAAATAACCTTTTGCTAACCCTTTCATCTTAACAATTCCTAAGTGTGAACGGTGCACGAGCTCTAAAACTTTTTTATGCAACGAACTTGGAACAATAATCTTATGTTGCCAAAATAAACAATCCTTAACAATCGAAAGTTCATTTCTTTTTATCCAATATTTCCAATAATTATCTTCGCGATTAATCCGCTTGGGCCACCCCTGCCTTAAACAAGTCATTACGCTTTGCATGACAGCGTCTGTTCTAGTGGCTACCGTGATCGAATTAACGTCTAGATGTTCACAATTGCTAACAAAATTTAAAAGATTAGCCTCTTTCTTCACTTTAAAATTCACTGTGAATTTATTAAACCATCCTAGTTTCCGGTCAAAAACTTCTGGAATTTTTTTATCAATTTTCTCCTTTTCTGACGAAACTGAATTAATAGAATTTTGTTTTGGAATAATGTTGAGGTTAAAGGTTTCCATTAAATCTCTCCCTACTAAGAGTTCCGAACCGTTAGCTACAATGTTAAAGGTTATTAACCTAACTAGATTATTGTACTCGACCTTGAATTTTATATTACCACAACATTCAACATATTCCCGTCGTAACCTGAAATTTTTCGTGTTTCGGGTGACAATTCTAAATTACTGAAATGTTAACAAAATAATGTTTCTGGAAAAGAAAAACAAAAAAAAAATACTCCAATGTTCCGCCTTGGCTGTAGGTAGCCTTAAAAAATTTTTCAGGGTGACTTAGCCCTCCTTGCTTTGTCGGTAATTTTTTTTTCGGTAATCCAATTCAAATTCACAATCCAATAAATCATACGGCTGCGCCAGTTGTAATGTTCTTTAAATCAGTGGCTCACTAGCCCACAATAATAAGGATTACAACGTAAGTTTGTTATTTTAGTTTATTGTGAATAACAATTATCGCAAGTAGTACTTATTTATGTCAATGGTAGCGACTGTTTTACTGAGGCTTCGTAAATAGATCTGAACGCAGCGGAACACGTCAGCTGTTCTCTCGTACTGTGTGCCCGCTCGTCAATCTCCGGAAACCCGAACCTTTCCGAGCGGCGTGATGTGCGAATATACCTATATTCACATATACTACAAATGGTTTTGTTGTTCATTTTAATTATAAATTTCAAAATCAATATACCAGTTTTTCCAAAATGTAGCTACTTTTATTTATTTAATTAACAATTTACTGTACACAAACATTTTTTAACATTATAACATTAAAAAATTAACCCAACATAACAAAAAAAGAGCACAAAGGTACAGGTTTGTCATTTAAAGAAATTTCTTGCAACCCGCCTGCAATAGAAAATGTGCTTGGAGAGATTATTTTTTTAACACTAGCAATAGTATTTGTTTATTGAATAAAAAATCAACAAAAAACGAATTAATTTACCTAAAAATTTAGGAGGTAGAGGTGTGGTCAAAATAACATCTTTGAAACACAATCAGGTAAAATGCTAAGAATATTTTTCAGTAGGAAAGCTAATAGCTCAGAAATGCACAAAATAATTTGCAAGGCAGATAGAAATATTACACCTTTAAATTTATATGACAAGAATGCCAACACTCTTATAAATACTAACCAGGAATTATTAGATTCCTGGTCAAATAAAATTATTCCCGCAAAACACTTCAATTATCTCAACCAAACGTATGTTGACAAACTTTCGTCAAACAAATGGTTGAGTATTGGAGAGTTGAGCGCAGAAATAGACGGATTTATGCTTGCCTTTCAAGATAGAGTCATTAATACTAAAAATTATAGGAAGCATTTAATCAAAGATAAAACCAAAGACGTTTCCTCCGGCGTCTTTCATTCAAAAGTGGGCGGAAGGGCCCTCTTTCGACCAAAAACCAAAATTGTCGCCAAATAGTGCCAGGATTTAAAAAAACCTAATAGACATCATATATGGTGATTTCTTTTCATAACAGATGGCTGCTCCGCTTGGGTTTTCCAAATCCAATCCAATAATATTTAAACATAACATAAACATGTTATGTTAAAAACTTTGTAACCACTGAAGAAAGAATTATGTTTTAAAGTCATTTTTGCAAAAATGACAGATTCTCAACTTGTCACCGATATCTTCTGCTTGTGAAAAAAATAAATAATAAAAATGACTACAAAGTAGTAGGTACAAATTTTCCAAACAAGCACCTATTATGTAGATATATTTTGTTTTACTTTTGTAATATTTTTTACAACTCTACTGCATACTTTGTTTACAGTAATGTATTTTTGTATGAAAACTTAAATTTTGTTTATAATATAATGTGAAACTATTAGGTGAAACCTTGAAGTGATTTCTTCTCACAAAAATGGCGTTCTACAAATCATCCAATTATATATTTCGACCACCATCACACGGGCATGTGCCTAGCATGGTGGCTAAAAAAATCCTCAAATTATGTTAACACCAATCAACTAAAGAAAAAAAGAAAAAAACTAAAGACTAAAGAGAAAAAAAATTATTAATATCTGGTAGGTACCTATTTTACCTTGGGACTCTCAAGGAAGACTGTGTTTTTATTTACCACGGCAGTATTGCTATTTAGGTTTTTTGTTAACCTTTTCTGTTATCTTATAATTTTGACTGTTTAATTGATTTTATTATTATTTTTTTTAATTGCTGTTTAACTTAATTATATGTTATATACCTTAAAAGTTGTGTTATTTGAGTAGTTGTAAGTATTACATATGCACGGGGTAAGTTTTTAGTTTTACATAACTTGAATTTTGCATAAGTTAAATAATTTATCCATTATTGGAAAAGTCAGTAACATAGGTAATAGAAACAAAGGAGATAGGCCATTTCCCCAACATCGTTCACCCGTATTCCTGCAAATCACATCTTCGAACAATTGGCTTTATACCTTCTTGCACACCGAATGTATAACTTTCAGTGTATAGCCACTTTGATAGTCCATGCAGTTTGATCGTAGCTTTAGTGACAATCGGCATGCTTCCATGCCATGTCTCCCTGTGTTTCTATGATGTATTGTCGGTAACCTTTATAAATTTCTATTTTGAAAGAATTGAAATAACTGTTATTAGCTAAGCAATGTATCTTTGATATAATGTTTGTATTATTATTATCTTATGAAAGAAGAACTGAATTGGATTTGAAATAAATGCCTGCTTTTCATTGTATTGGGATCAACAGTCCCGAAGAACAATGTCTAAAAATTGTTTTGTTGTCTTATTGTAATTTCCTTTTTATGATTTAAAAGTCTGTTCTCGGAATTTTGAATGAAATGAAATGCAAAATATCAAAACAACACCATATTTCATGATTTAACCCTTCGAATAATAAGAAAATAATTTTCTGTCAACTTTTGCCTGTCAAAGTTTGCGCGCAAAATTCCTGGTTCTTCCCAAGCATTTTAAAGGCTCCTATTTATTAGTTTTTTTTAACGCTTTTGCAAAAATAAAAATTGTTCTAAAATTAAGATAAAATAATCTTTCCCATATGTTTATTAGAAATCAATATTTTGGTTTATAAATATTATAATTTTAATATTGGAAATGTAAATTGGCTAAAAAATGCATACCTGCGAATATTTGAATTAAAGTAATTAAAATGGAATAAACTTCAAATTTTAAATTCAGATTCCTTTTCTAAACAAAATTTGTAATAAAACTGTCACCACTTTTTATCACTTTCATACAATTTTATTTTAAAATTAAATGTGGGTTAATTCAATCGTACAGGGCAGTTCCAATGAGAAAGTTTAATTATTCTTCGTACCAGCTTTTTAAAATTATAACTCAATATCGATTTTATTTCATTCAAAATTTGCTTTAATTTATAAAAAGTTTCAAAAATGTTGAAAGGCGTGATGATAAAACTATTAAAATTATGTTACCAAGCAAAATAAGAATGTAAAAAAATCTTAAATATATTAGTTTGGAAGACCGTAAATAAATAGACAAACTGAAGTATTTTCGTCACAAAACACGTGCGCGAATCTTTTTTTAAATGATTTTATTTAATTTAAAATTAAAATTCTGAAACATAGCTTTCCCAGATAATTTATTGATTTATTTTACTGCATGATTATATGATTTGAAATGTGTGTTGTATACTACAAAATTTTGTTTGAAAATTTAACAAATCTGCCAACGACCTACAGTATAACCAAAGATATTGAAATATAAGTAGATGTGCTATCTGCTGTTTTCACTATGTGGGTCTGCGCTTCCGGGTGTCGCTGATATTGTTTACCAATTAACAAATAAACTAAAAGAACAAATAATTAACGAATAAACCAAACGAACGTTAAACTAAATGAACGAATTCTTTCCTTATTCAAAATATATTGTTCACTACAATACAACATTAATGCACATTTTCAAAAAATCAACGAAATGAACAAATTCTTTTTGTATGAAAACTACGCTAATTAGCGCGTAGTCCGGCGACAGTTGCGCGGACACCGTAGCATATCTCTTCTGTATTTGAATATCTTTGGGTATAACCTTATTATGCTAAAAATAAACATATTTTCTCATAATTTAAAACATAACTTTACCAGAGAGAAGAACAGTCCTTCGAAATCTATTTATACTTTGTGGAAGGAAAAGAGTCAATACGGCTAAAATTTTACTTAAAAATTACATATTTCTAGTTTTGTTTGGTTATTCACTCTTAATTTATGTACATTGGAATATGAACTCAACAAGTTCTTGAGTCAATAATTTTTTTGTTGTTTTGTGTGAGTTCCTATGTGTATTTTTTGTGTATTATTTTTTTTTATATTTTCACGAATAAATTATATTGTTATAAAAAATATCTGTCTTTTTTCTTCATATTTATTTATTACCTGTCCTGTTTTATCAAATGTCGCCCTCAAGGTTAATCGTAACGTACGTTGTAATCTACGCATTCACAGATAGCGCCAATTAATATATTTTAGGTTTTTAATACTTTTTGCACATTATGCTTTAAATTACTTACTACGGTGAATTAATTGTTTGCGCCCGTACATATTTAATCTGAATATGAATAAATGGTTTTGTCCATAAACAAACCCAAATCTTTCAAGAAAGGCTGAAAAATACAATATTGAATTGAGTCACCGATACAAAATTGAATTTTTCAGCTTCTCTCGAAAGATTTGGGTTTGTTTATGGACAAAACTATTTATTTATATTCATATTAAATATGTACGGGCGCAAACAATTATTTCACCTCAATAATTTAATTGGTGCCATCTGTGACTGCGTACATTGTAATCTACGCATTCACAGATGGCGCTAATTAAATTATTTTAGGAAAATGAAATAAATTATGAATTAATTGAAATGAATTATTTTAGGTTTTTAATACTTTTTGCACGTTAAGCTATAAAATATTGAGATAAATTAATGGTTTGCGCCCGTACATATTTAATATGAATATAAATAAATAGTTTTTGTTAAGAAAGGCTGAAAAATTCAATTTTGTATCGGTGACTCAATCCAATATTGTATTTTTCAGCATTTCTCAAAAGATTTTGAGTTTGTTACTGACAAAACTGTTTATTCATATTAAATATGTACGGGCGCAAATAATTAATTCACCTTAATAATTTAAATCATAACGTGCAAAAAGTATTAAAAATAATTTAATTGGCGCATCTGTGAATGCGTAGATTACAACGTATGTTACATTTAACCGGCTTTTTTACATTGACAATATAAAATATTATATTTTTTATATTAGCTCCACATTCCTGAGGGAAAAATCCTCCAAAACCTAAGTAATCTTTGGGGATGCTGAGAGGGAAAAAATATTGGGCAAAGCAAAACTACAGGGATATTTTAGTTGTTTTTTTCAATTCATTAAGGTTAAACATCACGTACGTTATAATCTACACATTCACAGATGGCGCTAATTAAATTATTTTAGGTTTTTAATACTTTTTGCACTTTACGCTATAAAATATTAAGATAAATTAATTGCTTGCGCCCGTACATATCTACTATGAATATAAATAAATAGTTTTGTCCATAAACAAACCCAAATCTTTCAAGAAGGGCTGAAAAATTCAATTTTGTATCAGTGACTCAATCCAATATTGTATTTTTCAGCCTTTCTCGAAAGATTTGTGTTTGTTTACGGAGAAAACTATTTATTCATATCAAATATGTACAGGCGCAAACAATTAATTTACCTTAATAATTTAAAGCATAACATGCAAAAAGTATTAAAAACTAAAATAATTTAATTGGCGCCATCTGTGAATGCCTAGATTATAACGTACGTTACGTTTATCCTAAAGGCTTTTTTACATTGACAATATAAAATATTATATTTTTTATATTAGCTCCACACTCTGAGGGAAAAATCCTCCAAGACCTAAGTAATCTTTGGGGATGCTGAGAGGGAAAAAATATTGGGCAAAGCAAAACTACAGGGATATTTGAGTTGTTTTTTCAATTGATTAATTAATTTGCCTCAGACTCAAACCAAAGTTTTAATAATACTGATTTCTTAAATTTACTTGAATATTCTCAGGGTAAAATATTTCGACATAAAAAAATTACATTAATACAAAACATTACCTTCATATATTTATTTTCACATTTGTGTTTATAAATTAATAATACATGAAAAATTTAAATAAACTTGTACACCAAAGACCCTGAGGAAAATAATATCTTACAGGGCCTGTGTCATCTTTGAAGATGCTGTGTGGGGGGTCTCTTTATGGAGAGGAAGTTCGGTGAAGGAAAAGGTTTGAGGAGTTGGTAGGTATCCGGGGGTCAGTGCGTCCAGGAGCGACTGACGTACCAATTCATCCCTCCCACTGTGGTGCAAGGCGATGGGTCGACAGAGTCCTGCTGGAGAGATAAGAAGATCCTACTACAAGACTTCCCAGAGCCGAGATTTGTGATTACTTGATTACCTTCTTGAGACAATGGGTTAATCTTGTACTATGTAAGTATGACAAAGAAATTTTGTGACTCTCAATGGGCAGCCATTCCAGTTTTTCAGTGTGTATGATTCATTCTTGTATCACCAAAGAGGTAAATTAATAGAAGTGTGCTGTGGACGTATTCATTTGCCTAAAGTAAGCTCCATTTCTTTTGAAATTAATCAATATTTTATTATTATTGAAAATCTTTTGTGAATAAATTTTCAATTTCATTGGCCTCCCTGAGACCTATAGGTTTTATGTAATAATATGGCAACATCAGATTCCTTTTAAATCACTTTTTTAGATTACGCTTTTTGGGATTAGGGGGCATATATTAATTACGTGAGCATAAAAGTAGGGAGGGGGGGTCCAGCAAAATCTCACGTTACTTGAAAAGAATATACGAAGTGGCCCAAATTTATCTCACCAATGGGGGGGTGGGTCGAGATTGGAAGAATAACTGCTCACGTAATTAATGTATGCCTCTTATCAGTTGTTTACGATAACTTTTTTTAATTAGCTCATTCCTCTGGGCGTATGTCATTTTTGATGCTTTGTTACCCTTTCTGGGATTATCAGTTGATTATGATGACTTTTTTACATTAGCTCATCCCTCAGGGCCTATTTCATTTTTGGGGATGCTTTGTGGAGGGCCTTTTTAGGAAAAGGAAGGAGCGGAAGTTCTGAGAAGGAAAAAGGTATGAGAGGTACGTATGAATATTATAGGGATCAAAGTGACTGATATGTGAATCCATCCCTCCCACTGCGGTACAAGGCGTTCTTCTGGTCCGCCCCGCCATGCAGAGGCGGGCAAATGCATTCGCCAAAAGACCTAGACAAACCTCACCCCCTGAACTATTTGGGGTGACTTATGGCAGGGGTGTTGGTTATCCAAGAAACGATTCCCAGGGGGACGAGACCCATACCTGTCTCCCAAATTTTGTCAATAGTTTATAAAAAGAATTTATTTCTAAAAAGTTCTAAATTATTATTATTACGCGTGACAGCAGTTTGATAATGCCTTTAGAAGGAGAAGCAACTGTCGCGCATAATTGTAATTACACAGCCGAATTCGTTTATCAATGTACTGTTTTTATAAATTGAAACAATATTATTGAATACTTATTAATACAATATTAAAGAATATTAAAACAATATTAAAGAATATTAAAACTTTTACAAAATTGTCGGCAAAAACGCCATCTATGGTTGCGTCATCCAATGAAGTTAAACAATATAGCGTCATCCAAGATTCAAACCAGAGTGGTCGAATTCATTCAGTTCCAGCTGGCAAGCCAAGATATACACTTTGCTATTCAAACATAGATGGTAGTAACGTGGGGATAATTTTTAATATCAAAGGCATACTTAACAAATATAATACATTATCTCAGTTGGACAGGGTTCTAACTTCTGTTTACCTTATTCTGAGATATGACGTGTCAAAGTTTGCAAAGTTGGTTTCTCATTATTTATCATTATATAGGTATTAGGCATTTATATATTACCATTAATTTATTGGATAACCAAACACCCCTGCCATAGATCACCCCAAATGGTTCGCTACTTTTGCTAACTTTCATGGGGTGAGGTTTGTCTAGGTCTTGGCAGCGAATGCGTTTGCCTTCATGATGGATTCATACGTCCGTCACTCCTACCCACCACCCATACATTTTTCCTTCCCAGAACTTCCTCTCCTTTCTTTACCTAAAAAGGTCGTTTATCTCAGGGCCTCCTTTGTGGAGCTATTATAAAAAAATACAGTTTTAATTAATTTTGAAGGTATGTAATCAAAAGGTATTTAAATTTTTTAATTTGCAACCATGAATATTTTATAGTAATTATGTCATAATTATTATCCTGATGGTAGGACAAATTGGTTTTTGCTGGATACGTGCTTATCTATTTTTTCTCAGGTTCTCCATAAAACAGTTACACACTAAAATATTATGGAGAAGATTACAAAGTTAAAAAAAAAATGTATTGTGGCAGTTTCACCATGTTGTTAGTTGTTACGTATGTCTAAAGATAGTTACTGAACTCTCTGTATGTGAACAGTGCAGAATCGTTAAGCAGTTGAATTGCTCTGTTTATGGCGCATTCTGAAAGGAAGAAGTTCTCGCTTTCGGAGCTTAAAAAAAGTGCATGGGATTTCCCACGAGTATGTAGGTATACAATATAAGCTATTCTCTTTTAACATAAAGGCGGATTCAGTATATATAGTACCTACCGGAGAATAACTTTAAAAAATGTTAACCAAATATTTTTCGGCGGGCTTCTAAGGTATTATGCCTACAATATACGACATCTTTTTTCAGCCCGATTCCGTTAGAGTCCAAAGTCAACATTTTTCGTTTTACGCGATCGCTATTTTAATATCTACGATTTCAATTGTCATCACTGCAAACAACACATGAACCATGCTGTTTGTTGTGATGCCAACTGAAATCGTAGATATGAAAATAGCGATCGAGTAAAGCGAAAAATGTTGACTTTGGTCTCTAATTGGAATCGGGTTGAAAAAAGATGTCGTTTATTGCAAGCATTATGGTCTCCCCCTTGCCAATAAAAAGTAACTAAAATCAAATTAGAAAAAAGCTAAAGAAGGTAGTACCTAACCATTGACAAAACAGCATTCTTCGTGTGTTGTTTGCAGTGAACAACACATGAAGAATACTGTTTGCTGTGATGCCAACTGAAATCGTAGATATGAAAATAGCGATGAAAATATCGGTCGCGTGAAGCGAAAAATTTTGACTTTGGTCTCAATGGATACAGGAAATGGTAGTAGAATAATTTAGAATCCTTCAGGATTCTTGTTATTAGAAACCGATCCCCACAAAAATTCTTTTTAATGGAAATCGATCCTGAAAAATTCTTGCAAGATTCTTGTTGTAAGAAATCAATACCCATGAAAATTAGGTAAAATTAAAAGTAGAATAATGTAGGTTCTGTCCGTTTTACACCATCTCTTTTTTTAGCCCGATTCCAGTCAGAGACCAAAGTCAACATTTTTCAAAGTTAGCATGGTTCATGTGTTGTTTGCAGTGATGACAATTAAATTGAAATTGTAGATATGAAAATAGAGATGAAAATAGCGAATGTTGACTTTGGTCTCTACATAAGTATTTTTTATATTGACTCCACAGAGGAAAATAATTTCCCTCAGGGCTTATGTCATCTTTGGGGATGCTGCGTGGGGGTTCTTTTTGAAGAGTGGAAGGAGTGAACGTGAACATGAACAATCTTGAAGAGACCCATGTTGAAAGGAGGAAAGAAACACAGAGGCCGGCAAATCATTCAACAGTCGAGCTGTTGAACTCAAGAACGAATCGTGGAAACTATCCGTTCATCCATTGAAATACAGGTAGAACAAAAATATCGAGATTTATAAAATAGGTAGGTATATGTTCCCTTTGAAAAATACGTCCTATTACCTTCCCCCCCTGCCACTCCTGCCCGCCCATTGACACCTTTAAGTCTATTGTTATAACTAGCTGAACCTAAGTAAAGGTTTACTAGTAGGTAGGTACTCCCCTAATAGTTTGAATCAAATCAAGAATTTTAGATATTTTAAATAGGTACCTACCTATGTTAGGTACCAAATTTAATATACATGTAAAATTGTAAAAGGTGGCACGCGGGCTGTTTAAAAACTGAATGTACTGGGATTGAATATATGGAAAGCGGGGGGGAGGGAGAGATGGGGGAGGAGGATGGGGAGGGAGGAGGGGATAGGGGGGGGTGGAGGAGGCGGAGTGGGAACCCCTCTTATACCATGCGAGCGAAGCCGCGGGAAAAAGCTAGTTCAAAATAAAATCAATTCAACTAAAATATAATTCATTCAAGAATAAAATATAATCAAATAAATAATATATCTAATCAAATCAAATCAAAAACAAATAATTAAGTTTTTCTTCAATTGTAAATTTTATTAACTACCTAATAAATATAAATTATTATTTTTTATTGATAAACTAACGTTTTATGGCCGTTATACACGACATCTTTTTTCAGCCCGATTCCAATTAGAGAGAAAATTCAACCTTTTTCGCTTTACGCGATCGCTATTTTCATCTCTATTTTCATATCTACGACTTCAATTGTCATCACTGCAAACAGCACATGAATCATGCTGTTTGCTGTGATGCCAACTGAAATCGTAGATATGACAATAGAGATGAAAACTGCGATCGCGTAAAGCGAAAAATATTGACTTTTGTCTCTAATTGGAATCGGGGTGAAAAAAGATGTCATGTATAACGGCCATAAGACAAGATTTTTATGCATAGCACAGAGGGTAACAATTATTATAAGCAATAATTATCAGCCTGAAACACTCATCTACATTGAAAAAATCTTCCGAGAAAAGATACATGCCGCCAACGGGACTTGAACCCGTGTCCTTCTGATTGCCGGTCAGGTGCTCTACCACTGAGCTATGTCGGCTTTTCTAATACCCGCCAAATAATTCAATATATAGGTAGGTAGGTACTAGTGTTTTATTCAACAATTATCTACAGCTTATTACATTTTTCCACCTGAAAACAACCAACTTTATTTTGGTGAGAGGGACATTGTTAGTGCTAAATCTCTCGCTAGGTGGCGTCGAGACAAATTATGTCTACATTTTTTGGTGAAATACTTTAAGATGAAGCCATACTAAATAATGCAAAATCATACAAAATCACATGTTTTTGTTTTGAAAATTTGATAGCTTAGAAGTATTGGGGGAAGGGGGGGCAAAGTGGAAAACTTAACTTCAGTGTACAGATTAATTAAGAAAATGTATTTTTTTTTAGTTTTTAAAAGTTTATTAAAACAAGAAACTTACATATTTTTGCTATTTGAAAAAAAATAATACTAAAAGAGAACAGTTTTGGTAATGGAGACCCAGTTTTGAAAACTTAACTTTTTTCCACTTTGCCCGCATAGGAGGGCAAAGTGGAAACGTGGAAAGGGTAAATTGGAAACATATAATAAAGAACAATAAAATACAGAATACGATAGCACGATTCCTCTAATGGGATTGGCAATTAAAGTAGGTAAATTTTCCATCATTCCAATATCGACACACAGTTCATGTGCACATTCTTGACAGATATTACATTGAATCAATTCTTTAGTTGCAGGATCAATGTAAATTTCTTTGCAAAACATGCAAAGTGTAAAATGTTGTTGTTTTGATGTGCCAGGCTGAGATTGAAAATTAATTTTCTCTTTAACTTTGTTTCTCTTCGAGAAAATGGTTTCTCATCTTTCTTGCAAATTTTTGTTTTTTTGAAATTTTCTTTTTCTGTTCCATTTCCCCAATTTTTATTTTCTTTTGTATTTTTCACTTTCTGCTCTCTTTCCTTGATAATTTTCATCTTTTTGGCTACTTTTTCTTCCAATTGATTTTTGTTATGTTAAAGCAAAACTGGACATCTCACGAGCGCGGGCAAAGTGGAAAGGTTTCCATTTTGCCCTTACATACAACTTTCCACTTTGCCCAAATGATGTGAAAGGAACAAAAAAAATATATATCGAAAAATCTTATCAAAATATCACAGACGTATTAAAATAACGTTGGATAATACTTATATGTAATGCAATAATAAATAGCATGTATCTAAATCCTCACCTTTCAACGAAAAATCAGCCGTTGAAGTTTGAATGTTTTCGTAAGGAATCTGCGCAAATCACTCAACATACATTTGCACCGCGCTGGGTCGCCGCAGCCGTGCTAAATTTCATCAGGGGCACAAGGGCGACATGCGACTTGCGGTAAGTGAACGCAACGGGGGGGGAAGTCGCTATTTTTTGTTTTATGTGAACTTTCCACTTTGCCCAGCCCTTCCACTTTGCCCCCCGTTACCCTATAGATGCTTCAATTAAATACTGTGTGGAGAACATACCTTGGCCCTTAAAAATATCGGTCATTTTTTTAATAAGTGTTTTAAAAAGCCTTTAAAAAAATAAATTATAAGGTCTATAAAAAACACTTTCAAGTCCAAACTCTCCTATTTATAAACCCCTTTTCGGATTTCGTTTTATTGTATAATGTGGCAAATTTAGTTTCTTTTATAATAATCGCAAAAAAATTGATATTTACGCCCGAACTTCACAAAATAAAATAAAATACGCATTTTCTCGTTGTCATTTTTGACATCAATCAATACGGCCCGCACTCTATGAATTTGGATTCTTGAAGTGACCCTTATGGCTTGGGCACAAGAACCATGCACTGGGCAACACCTTTTTCGTTTCAGTTTCAGTGACGCCCCAACCGGCGCCGGAGACAGTCGTGTTACTCCGCGTCGCTTAGTTTCGTGAAATCAATTTTAAATTTCCGTTTTCTTACAATAAACAATGCGTAAAACAGGAATTTATATTTTTTACAGGCCTTTACGAAATCAACCTGTAAAAAAAATTTCTCGAATCCCTTTTCCAACCTTTCCAAAAGCTTTTTCTCAAGTATTTTTAAACTCCTCCCATAAAGGACGTGAATTCCGATTTCGATTATTTCCTGAACTAGTGGATCGCCTTAACTTGTTAAATATTAATAATTATTTTTAATTGATAAACTAACGTTTAAGACAAGATTTGTATGCTTAGGCACAAAGGGTAACAATTATTATAAGCAATAATTTTCAGGCTGATAATTATTGCTTATAATAATTAATAAATATAATATCTAAAAGTAAAATAAATAGGTATAGGTATAGTAAATCGTGAGGTTTAGCGATAAATCCAGTTTACTCAAAAACAGCCGAGGTATAATCCCCTATAGGTACTCGTATTGCACCCATTTCTTAATTTAGAATCGCGATCGACCGGTTACGAACCCTTGCTCGAAATGATGTGGGTAGATAATATAACATAATGTTCAATCGAACTGTCCCATTGGCCGCTCGTGAAGAGATGTGAAGCAATCAGAAAATGGGTGTGGCCTTCACAGCATCCACGGGGAGTGGCTCCGCTCTGGACCAATGAGAATGGAACTCTACAAACCGGTCCCAAAACAAACCGAGCATCTAATTTTGTCCATCTCGCTGTGTTCGTTTGGTATTGGTCGCCTACAGTTTGCTGTGTTCAAGAGGGGCTCACATAAACACACACATTTCTATTTGGGATAAGGTAGGTAATTAAGGGTAAAACAGGTAATGATTGTCCGCTTAAGGGCCCGCAACCTGGATTTGTACCGATTTATTACATATTTCCCTTAAACACGGTAAGTTTTAAAGCTCTTAAAAATGTGTTATTCTTGAAGATAATATCTAGACTTTGCCCGCGCTGAAACGCAAATTATCTAAAATTCCCTCGATAGAAAAAAATCGCTAAGTATGCTCCAAAAATTATTATTAACGCGTTTGTTTCAGTTATTTTACAAGTTATATGTTTGAAAAATTTTACAGTGTTTCTTTAAATGCTGTTTAAGATAATGTCCGCGAGATTTTTGCTCTATTTTAAACGAGTCGTGTTTTATTAAACATTTTCGCATCGATTTTGTCGCTGTAAATGTTAGCGCTCTAATCTAACATTCGTAATTTCGTATCTCTCCATCTTCTTCTTTTCGGGCCCGGTTGCAGAGCCTTAAGAGGAACGCCTCCTCGGTCTTTTTCATACAATTCAAACAAAATTTTGGATTTGAGGCCAAAACACTAAACCAATTTTGAATTTGAGACCAAAATACTAAATATTTTTGAATTAAAACTTCTCGCGCTGGCCATTGCGATTTGAAACTCGATGAAACGAAAATTAGCGACACTAAAAAGAGACGGACACATAGGTAAATCTATAGGATTTAGCCTGCGAAAGAATGAGATAGTATAATCGATCTCCTCTTTGTGCGGTGTTTCGCAGCCTTCTCACTCTTGTCTACTTTAGTTTTCTGAAGGTTTCACTTCTACCGCGTGTGAATTGAACACTCAGTTTTTTTTACGTTATATCAAACAATAATTTTATTTATTTAATCAAAACGTAGGTATTGCTAATATCTACATATAGTATCTAGATACCTACGGATATGTGCTATGTTGTATATTTTGGTTTTAAAAATAAATAAAATTTTCATGATTTAGATGGCAAGTTTGGCATTTTTTGTGAGTTAGGTAATTATAATTCTATCTATATAAATAAAAATGAATTGCCGAAATGTTGGTACCTATGTACGCGCAACTTCCGAACAACTGCACCAAAATGAATAATTCTGTTTTTTTATATTCGTTATTGTCAGGATAAGGTTTAGATATATAAAATTGCTGTTGAGCTCTAGCATTATGAAATTTGTTTAAAAAAACTGCATAAGTTTTAAGTCAATCCATCGATTACTTTCCGAGATTTACGGACCCGAACATACGAAACCTAAATATATATTTTTTTTATACAATTTTCATAAGGCTAAATTTTCGAGATTTGCGAACGTACCTAAGCATACGGAACCTAAATTTATATAGATAAAGCATTTTTTTATAATCATCAGTCTCAATAATCATGAAAAATTGATTTCTTTACTTACCAGTATTTTATAAATTAAAACACAAACAATAAAGTAGCACATATCCATCCTACTAGATATTTTCTATACCTTTAGTTTAAAAAATTCATGAAAAGGGATGCGCATTAATTGTTTTCACACATTTACCAAATTTTATGCTTGAGAACACTCAAAAAACACTTCGAAAAATATTCTTTTGTTTTCAGTTTTACCTACCTACTTTCTTTAGCTTTTTTTCTAATTTGATTTTAGTATTTTTTTATTGGAAAGGGGAAGACCATAATCCCTGCAATACGCGGCAACTTTTTCAACCCGATTCCAATTAGAGATCAAAGTCAACATTTTTCGCTTCACTCGATCGCTATTTTCATATCTACGGTTTCAGTTGACATCACATCAAACAGCATGGTTCATGTGTTGTTTGCAGTGGTGACAATTGAAATCGTAGAGATGAAAAGAGACATGAAAATAGCGATCGCGTAAAGCGAAAAATCCCAACACCTTTCACCTTACCCTGTTGTCACGACCATAAGTATACCAAACCACCCACGTCACGACCGATGCCGCGACACGAGATGATGTGAACAGTAAATCCGATTTTTGACAAGTAAAAGACAATTGACTGTGTTTTAAAATATCGATCACAGGAATTGGGCGATGAAAGGAATAGTCCCTTACCTACGACGGCTTCCTTCGCTGTCTCAGGATCGATCCTGGTACCTACTGGCAGCTTCATAATAATAACGGCACAACACCAGGCATCAAATACCGACACTTTGGGTTCATAAAATAGGAATTTATGCGATTGATTGCGATATTTCGAATGCGAGCTGTGACCAATGTCACTTCGATTTTTCAACTGCCCAAGTAGGTAGGTAATTTAAAAACTTTGGCGGCAATATTGTTTATTTTTTCCTTGTAGGTAGGAAAACATCTTCTTCTTTTCCTTGCAGGGACTTTTGAAGAAAAGGGGAAGATAAATGAATAAATGACTGATGAAGGACTTGCGAAATATTGATTTAGTTTTAAAAAACTGTTTCAGAACCAAGCACCTGTAGTAGCTGACTTTCCCGGTGTTGGGGGTGTCATTAGGGCTGCCACCTTTCAAAAACAGTAGACCCGGAGATTTTAGAAATATTGTTTTTTTATTAAAATAAAACTTATTTTAAAATTAATTAAATAAAATACTTAGTTTTTACCTTCCACTTTTATTGTTTATAAAAACCGACAAGTTTCGTGAGCAACGCTCACTTCTTCAGGGTTTTATTAATACTTACTAATTTTGAAAATAGACATAGACAATGGTATCAATGGAAAAAATAATAGATATAGACAATGTTATTATAAACAATAAAAGTGGTAAAAACTAAGTATTTTAATTTGATTAAAATGGTGCCACAAAATAAGTTTGCTGTGTTAGAAGAAAAAACTTTTTTTAGTATGAATTATTTAATTAATGCAAAATGTCATGGTAAATTAACATTTGGAATGTTTTTTTTTTTAAATATAAATGACCTAGCTAGTGCTAGTCTGACGGACCAGCTTGACACTTAAAACTATATTTTTCATTTTGAAGGGATTGTTTAAGCATTTTTTCTTGCTCAGGTTTCTTCAAAAACTTCAAAAATTCTTGCACATTCATTTTGTAATTAATCTTCACAATTAACTCTGCCTTCATTATGTCCACTGACAAGCAGTTTCGGTCGTCTGTCCACAAATTTCCCA
Source organism: Limnephilus marmoratus (assembly GCA_917880885.1). Taxonomy (NCBI): domain Eukaryota; kingdom Metazoa; phylum Arthropoda; class Insecta; order Trichoptera; family Limnephilidae; genus Limnephilus; species Limnephilus marmoratus. The sequence goes on along the minus strand of OU862928.1, from coordinate 23,243,354 downwards.
TTAAAGAAAAGACGCGTTCAACAAAAGCATTGCTTATAGGGATTGAAAAAAATTTTCCAATTATTTTTGGTAGTTCGGTGAAGGTTGAGGTGACTTAATAACTGAACCTATCGTAAATCAACAGGTAATTTTGAATCACTATGTAGATTGTACGAACTGAGGAAATACTTGGTTTAATTTTCGGGTCTCGTCATAAAGTTTATCTTCGTTGACATTTTTAAAACCAAGTGATTCGACAGCTTCCACAATATTTCCGTAACTTACTGCACTTGTTAGATCGAATTTGGAAAAGATGTTGAATACAGATGTCGTTTGTCGCTTCGCTGCCACCGCCCGGTTTGACCCAGAGATATCGACGTTAAACCCGGAGCCCGGACATGCACCATGCAAACCCGGAGACTCCGGGTCAAACCCGGAGAGGTGGCAGCCCTAGGTGTCATGGACCCACTGGCTCTCTCACAATGCGTTCATCACATCAAAAGTGACCACCAAGTACAGGTACTTCTTATTACCAATCAATGTGACGAAATGTTTATTTAAATGACGTATTATTTGATCTGTAAAACGGATTGGTAGTCATCGCACGTAAAGATTAGAGGTATCTTGTGGGGTCAGTTTTTTAGTGGTACGCTTTTATGTTTTATTAAATAAATAAATATAAATAAATGTTTATTCCGGTATGTGGGGAGAATAGTGCAATCCCACACATTCCGTAAGGGTTATAATACATAATATTCAAAATATTTGAAGAGAAAAAATAAATAAGAAATGCAGGTAAATATGATTATAAATGCATGAAGTGGCGGCCCCTGCCTTGGTGCATTTGTGCAATGCACTGCCAACGTCAAAAGTGTAAATTCGTACAAACATCAACAAACGTGTAAAAGTGTAAATTTGTAACATTCATTCACGAAGAATTCCCGCCAATTCGTTATAATATCCTTACCAATTAACTTTCGTATTAGACTCCGTACTAAACTCGCATCGGCGCATACGAAAAAGCAATGCGTGCACCTTCCGTTGTGCCGAGACGTGACGTCACATGAAGTGATATTTCTACTGGGACAGTCTACAGAGGCTGGAACCGTGAAATGGGCAAGACATAGGCGAAGATATATGACACGCTCGTGCACTAGCGGCGCACATGCGCAGAAGCATTTTGGTTTATGACAAAACCTTTAACATGCGTTATAATGTTACCGGACGTTTGGAATGACTGACTTAGTTAGAAATAACGAATTTTCAACTAATTGACAATGTTATGTATTAGCTCTACCATTGCACCGGGGCGGCGAAATCAAGCATTTGGCAGATCACTGTTCACTATTGACACATTTTTAATGGTTTTCGCTAGTTTTGCTCTGTAAAAACTTATTTAAAAATGAGTGGTAATGAAAACATTGCGATTAACGTCGATTTTTTCAAAAGCAACCGAATTTCATTTGAGAATAAATTGTTTTTGAAAAATAATGGCTCTCCAAAACCTGGTTAAGGGAAAAAAAACTATGAATAGAGTTTTTAAAACAAAGTATTAAATATTCGAAAGCATCTCTTGGCATGGTGAATGTGATCGCTTGAACACATTTTTTTTTCGTGGTTGATGATAAATTGTGAAGTGAAAGTTGTGTAAACGATAGCCTTTATTTTACCGAAAAGTTAATGAACACTCATACTCCCAGTACCTACATATACATGTAGTATTGCAATTTAGTTTGTTGGATCGAGTTGATAGGTACACGATTACAACTTGATGTTGGTTTTCGCGAATCTGTGAATCAATTAATTATATTTTCCCGTAATAATGTTACCATTTTTTGTGAAATGCACTGCCGGCAAATTTTGTCACGGGCCGCCTCTGCGATGAAACAAAGGTGATAAGATATAAGATACAATAAAAGATATAAGAAAAAAGAAGATAGTGATAATTATTGGCTTTTAGAATTCTGTGACCACATTAGGAGCCAGTATTTTTCTCCAGTGTGCATCAATGCTGGATGATGGACTGAGGCGGGCTTCCATGACTAGGATATTACCAGAGCTGCATATCCATTCCCTCATTCCTGCCACCCTGGATCTAATAAGGGCTGCGTAGCCGGGAACTCGCCCCTCCGTGAACATCTGGGAAGCGCTGCAATATCTGGGGAGACCAAACATTATGCGGAAGGCGTTGTTGTACTGAACCCGGAGTCTTTCTATACTACTCTTCTTGTAGTTTGCCCAGAGTTCGCACGTATATAGAAAACGACGATAGAAAAAAAATCGCAAAGTATCTATGCTCCAAAAATTATTATTAACACGTTTGTTTCAGTTATACCTATGTATTTCTTTAAAAATGCTGTTTAAGACAATGCCCGCGAGATTATTTGTTCTATTTTAAACGAGTCGTGTTTTATTAAACATTTTCACAATTTTCGCATCGATTTTGTCGGTTTAAAAACTAGCGCGCTCCTCTAACATTCGTAATTTCATATCTCTTCATCTTCTTCTACTTGCGCCCGGTTGCGGCGCCTTAACCGAAATATTGATTTCACATAAATCGTCTTAATAATCTTTTTCTGTTCCCCACTTCCTTCAGCCTTAGGTATAACAGACTGACCCCATACAACGGGCATTTGGGACTCTTGGGCGGTGTTCACTGCTTTAATATGAATGTGGTCGTGTCGTTAAACTTGAGACAATAAACGCATCCTGCGCGGTGTTCGACCGCTCGATCTCGGTATTACGAATTGAGAAAATTTCTCCATCTTCCTAGTGCGCATTTTGAATACCAAACAGGCGGAGCTTCGGCTGTTTGTCGCCAGATGGAACTGTGTTACCACTCATTTATTACTTTTTAAACTTGAAACAAACCTTACGCCTGACAAAGCCGAGGAATGAGACGGTGCAGGGAGTGAACTAAATTGGAGTAATGACTCCTCAGTCCTCAGGAGACGCATGAGCATAATAAGGAACTCCAGTGAAAAATATTCTGGCTTTAAAAAAATATTTTCATATAGAACAATAAACGCTGATTCTGAATATATAAGTTTTATTGAATAATATTAAACACAGATTTTTAAAAAAATTATTAAAAAGTCCATTTTTAATCGGGTCGTAAAAACACGCCGTCAAGGTGACGTCACTGTTCGACGTGTCGTGACGTCACCGTAAAGTCGTTGTATGGGAATGTATGATATGACACAAGCCATCGTATTAATTTATTCGTTTATTTACATACTGTTTATAGAGATTTAGTTGTTGTGTTTATTGAAACATTATTCAGGCCTAAATAATGTTTCAAAAATAAAGGTATCTATTATTAGTTTATCTCTATTATTGAAAATATTAGGTAAATAAAAAATAGTAATGTTATTTCTAGGGAGAATACTTCGAACAACGAAATTCAAAATGGCGGCAGTAGATCAGCTGATTGCCCGATCCTATACTGATTTTTCAGGAGTGATGATATCACACGACTCACCATACATACAGTGGTTTTCGGGGGGTCTTGAAAAATTAAAACTTTGAAATTATTTTAACTATTAAAACTAACTCTAAAAATAAAAATGCAGTTATTTAAGTTAGAAGGTCATTAAATTTTTTTTTTTAAATAGGACTGGAGTTCTCTATTGTTAAAAGCTTTGGAGGGTGCCCACCACTTTTTCACAGCGTTCTAAGGAAACAGATAGTTTCTTCCTTCACCGTACATGTCCGGACTTTAATTTTTATTTATAAAGAAGCTACTTTTTATTAAAATGACAAGACCTCCAATGTCCGGACATACATGTATGCGAGTGCGTACATGGTGTTAGTTATTTATTTCACTGTATGACGTCTTATCTCCGCCACTTAAAGTAGCTAAAATAATAAGTTAAATATTGCTCACAAATTAATTCTTAAAGTCATGTACGAAAAAAAAATCGTTTCGGAATCTAATGTTATGTGTATAAAACAGCTGTACATCACTAAAATAATTTGTAGATTTTTTAACAATACTAAATCTGAGGAAAGAACCCAACAAATCCATACCACTAGAATTGGCTCAACAATAAACTTTATGGCAATACATACTAAAACATCTTTTGGCCAAAGAAACTATTTATACCAAGCTCCAATTATGTTTAGTATTCTGCCAGATTACATTAAATCTTCCAATTCATTAGCAAAATTTAAAAAGAATGTTAAGATATTTGTGTGTTGACAAAGGATTGGCAAACTATTTTTTCATCCTTGTCCTTTTTAAACGACTTCAAAAAGGAGGAGGTTCTCAATTCGACTGTATTTTTTTTTTTTTTTTTTTAATGTTTGTTACGCCAGAACTTTTGACTGGGTGAACCGATATTGATGATTCTTTTTTTATTTGAAAGCTGATGCTTCCCGTGTGGTCCTATTTTAATTTGGTCCAGTTCCGACAATAGCATCCATGAGAAAACCATATAAGTCTTAAATTTGCATAAGTATGTGCGCGACAAATGGACGAATAACTCAATATTACGCCAACCGATTTCGATGATTCTTTTTTTATTGGAAAGGATGTACTTCAAGGGTAATTTATTGAGAGTTTGGTTAGGTTCTGATTATCAGATCCATGACAAATTAACGAAACTAGGCCGAATCTCTTAATTTGACCTTAACGTCGCTATGGTCAAATTATGTCTGTCTCATATGAGCAGTACGTTTAGTAGGTTTACCCATATTCAGACAAATTAGTTAGTGTACTTCAGATTCACTAAAAATCAAAAAATAAACAAAAATTTTAACAAAACAAAAAACGACTTCAAAAAATGCACTAAAAAGTAAAAAAATAATTTCGTATTCTTCTACAACTTATAATCAACTTACTTTTTCTAATCATCAATATGTAGGTACGATTGTTATTTTTGGAGTCGGTGTCAGCAAAGGTACCCGGCCCGGCGGGTTCACTTGACAGCTCCCCGCGCCGCCGCGGCTCCGCTCTCGCCTCGTCAAGTCGCTTGTGCGATACAAGCACACCACACCTATAACTATGTATGTAGTTACAAACCTACCTTGACTGACACCGACTCCAAAAGTAACAATCGTACCTACATATTGATGATTAGAAAAAGTAAGTTGATTATAAGTTGTAGAAGAATACGAAATTATTTTTTTACTTTTAGTGCATTTTTTGAAGTCGTTTTTTGTTTTGTTAAAATTTTTTAAATAATAAGATTTCAATTTTTAAGTATTAAGATTTGTTTTTTAATAATATTTGTTTTTTTTGAATAATAAGCTTTTTTTTAAATAAACAATTTTATTCGAGTTGCATTTGCCAACCTGATGTTTTGAACTAGCTTTGTTTCTTGGTGGGTATAGTAATTAAAGATTTATTTATGGTCTATATTGTTACAAATCATACTTTAATTACCCATTAATAATTAAAGTCATATAGTCACTAATGCCATATTTTTATTTATTGCTTTATTATAATATTTTAGTGTTTTAAATGTAGTGTTATGTATTTTAGAATTTTGTGTGTGTAAAATCACTCAAATTTAAAAATGTTAACCTCAATACAGGCTGTTGGTCCTAGTGAGGTTAATTTTTTTGTATGTATGTAAATAAAAATAAGAACATATTATGTATGGTGAGAAGTTATAAATAAATAGTTTGTAAATATAAGAGAAGAAGAGTTAATCAGTTAATAGAATCATAAAATTACATATTATGATGAGATTGTATGTCTTAACCAAAGCAGCTGAGCTGCAGTCATCCGTAGTCCCGCCGAGTAGGCCCTCTAAGAAAGTGTTGGGGTTATGGGGGGAAGAGACCCGAAGACCCTAGAGATAAAAACGAGAAACTGCTGGAAAAGAAAAGAACCAATAGATGTTAGAAACGTGAAGAAGGGGATATCAAAGAGAAAGCTCTGCACTGCGTTGGGGGCCCTTTTTGAAAGCAAAAAATATACAGGAAATCAACAAAAACACGAAATAATATTTCTATACCATAAGTTCCCCTCAGGCCGGGGACCCCTGGGCTCGTGCCCCGCATGCCCTTTGGGTAAAGACGGATCTGTATATAGGTATATGCCCCGCATGCCCTTCGGGTAAAGACGGATCTGTACAAAGGTATATATATAGGTATATATGTTGTGCATGGCGTACTTTAGTACTTGATTGTGCCAAGAAAAGAAGATAATGGCAGAAATGTCCATACCTAGCTGATATACGTATCTAAATATATCTGGGTATTTAGTTTCATCGATTCTTAAATGGGTATATTTTGGAGGCGGTTATGGGTACCGCCGCCCCGAACCATTTATTGGATAACCAACACGCCTGCCATTGTGCCATAGGTCATTCCAAGTGGTTCGCTGTGTTTGGTCACTTGGCAGGGGTGTCCGGGTTCATGGGGTAAGGTTTGCCCAAGTTCTAGGTCATGGCGGCGGATATGTTTGCCACCTTACCGCGTGGCGGTCCAGATTAGGAGAGACTGCTTGAGGGAGACCTTTTGACCTCTCCAGCCGGACTCTCACCACCCATCGTTTCGCACTGCAATGGGAGTAGTGGATTCATACGACCATTACTCCTGGACACACTGACCCCAGCTTCCTATCCACCCCTTATACATTTTTCTTTCTCAGAACTTCATTTCGCTAAAAAGACCCTCCATACAGTATCCCCAAAGATAACACAGGCCCCGAGGAAAATTGTTTTTCTTAGGGCCTCCTGTGTGGAGCTAATGTAAAAAAAATACGAGTGTGTTTTAGACCACACGACTGAAGTAAAACTTCTTTAGCTCCATCTATATGATAGAAAGAGATAAAGAAAATGTGCGCGCGCACTGCTCTCTCTTGCTCCTACAGTGTGATACAGACAATAGGCCTGCATTGTGTCATAGATATACGAAACGTAACTGGCTATGAGAGAAAGAGAGAAAGAAAATGTGTGCTCGCACTCTCTCTCTTGCCCCTACAGTAATATAAGAAACGTAACTCTCTCTCTTTCTATCTTCACTAACATATATCTCCCTCTCAACTACCGTTCGCCTCGCTTTTCGTAACACTCTCGTCACGCATTCACCAGCTTACTCTTACTTAGAAGTTTTACTTCAAAAATCTATTCAAGTGTTCTGTTTGTCTTGTCATGGAGCCGTATTTTGTTAAGAGGATGTTCTGATTTTCGGTGCGTAGATATTTGGCTAACGTCTTTCTTGCTTGGCTCCATGTCCAGTGTGACCAACGTCCATATGTCCGTATGCGCAGTGGATGTGGCTCGCTGGTGATCATGGTGGCTCATTAGTATGCCACCGGCATAGCCAGGCCTCTCTCTCCTTACCTCGGAGAGCTGCCCGATGCCCGCTGCCTATAATGTCAAATGTATTCACAACGTGCTCATTGACGAATCGTATCCTACAGATTCGTGATGATGCGACATGCGGCCGATGGTGGAGTCGATTCTTTCTCTTTGAAGTGTAAATTTAATTATTATTTAACAATTATCTAACTATTTTCAATCTCTCTATTCTACAAGATGGCGCAAAAGCTGTCACCCGATATTCTTTGGTTGTAATTTTTTTTTAATGAAAAAAATTGATTCTGCCTTTGGATTGTGTTTATTTATTTGATGTCTAATTTTTTCCATTAAGGCGATCTAATAGTCCAAGAAAAAATCGAAATCGGAATTTACGCCCTTTTATGGGAGGAGTTTAAAAATACTTGAGAAAAAGCTTTTGGAAAGGTTGGAAAAGGTATTTGATATTTTTTTACAGGTTGTTTAGTAAAGGCCTGTAAAAAACATTAACTCATTTTTTACGCATTTTTTATTGTAATAAAACAGAATCTTAAAATTGATATCACCGAACAAAGAGACGCGGAGCAACTGATAAAAAAACGGGCGTGACAAGTTATGTAGCCCTTCAGTGGACAGCATAGAGTTCACTTTGAAAATCCAAATTCGTCTACTGCCGCACAGTGGTCTGAAAATAGCCTTTCATAGACGTAGAGACTTGAATTTTCAAGGGTCTTTTTTTTGCTAGAAATGGATTCTGCTGATCATTACTATGCTATAAAATTAAGTATGAAGCAATTGCGTGTACAAATGAAGGAGTTATCATTTTTTTAAGAAAAATTTGTATGGCATTGACACTTTGAAAATTGAGGATATCTCTGGAATCATAAGGTTGGCCATTCCATCCTTACACACAGATATACTACTATTTATTTGTATTTTTTGACATACTTCGTATTGTGGCGCAACGTGCGATTTTTTTTTTTTAATCTTTAAAGTTGAAAAAAAACTTTTTTATGTTGATGATTCATTTTAATGCTTAAATGCATTATCATTCTCTTCTACAATATTTATCATGATAACTGATTAATAATCAATGTGGAAGTACCCATTTCCGTACATTACTTCGACCAGAACTGTCAAATATGCCAATGATGCCAATATGGCGGAGTAACTCTAGAGTAACTATCGGTTTTTGGAAAGTAGGTACAAAAGTTAAAAGGGCTAAAGTTCGGTTTAGGGGCGAGAGTCCTAGATCAATTTTTTTTTTTTATTTATACTAATTATGGGCTGGAAAATCCGAATCTGAAAGAATTAGGCGTCGGCAAGCAATATTAACTGAATTACACGACTTTAAAATTTTCTATAAACACAAAGGAAAACTTGTTATTTTGAATGCACTGACATTAGAAGTAAAAGTAGTAAAGTTAGAAGTAAAGTTTAGCGGCTACGCTGGGTTTTTATAACATGGTTTGTGATAGAAAAGAAAGTGCCCCCTTCATAGCGCCTACTCGCGTCAAGGCAAGAAAACATCCCAGTTTTCAAATAGTTTAGCGGCTACGCTAGATTTATGTAACATGGTTTGTGATACAAAAGTGAGTAAAATTTATAAAAAATAATTACTTAAATTAGTTATTGCTTAATGGCAACACTTAATTTTATGTGGTGTAACATCTTTCTTGTTTTTCTATGACTTCTAATGTCAGTGCGGGGTTAGTATATTTATGGTCAGTGCATTCAAAATAACAAGTTTTCCTTTGTGTTTATAGAAAATTTTAAAGTCGTGTAATTCAGTTAATATTGCTTGCCGATGCCTAATTCTTTCAGATTCGGATTTTCCAGCCCATAATTAGTATAAATAAAAAAAAAATTTTGATCTATGACTCTCGCCCCTAAACCGAATTTTTTCCGTTAAAAGTAACGTACAACAAGCAGTCAATTTTACCAAAACGTATTTTGGTAAAATTTAACTATAGTAACGGCCTTTTGTTTTTAACTTTAAAAGTAAAAGTTTAACATTAGTTTAACAATTAAGAAACCAAATATAATCACCCGAGTTTAGGTGGATTGTATTAGTTAGTTCAAAAAAGTATGTTTCTATGTTTTCTTATTTCTTCTGAAGTCGGTTTCCCATTGCTGAGGATCGCGTCTGTTGATTTCGTTCAAACCATCCACTTGTATCGCCTTTTGGGGGGTTCGAACTTCTATAACAAGTAACTTATAAAAAAACACAAAACGTACCGAAAGGCCAGTGGTCGATATCTACATTGTGTTAAAAAATATTTGCAGTAGTTTCAAAATCCAGAGAGGAAATTGGAGAATACGTTTGTACGGTCAAAATGCCACCCTCTTAAATATGAGAAAACTAGAAACATACTTTTTGACGCGAGGTCTACCGTACACAGAACTTCTAGACTGGGTGTATTATTAAGTTGTTCAATATATTCCTATCTTTGAAGTAAAACCTCTTTACGCACGCTCGACTTGGGGGGTAAGCTGGTGAATGCGTTACGAAAAGTGGTGATTGTTACGAAAAATGTCATGCGAACGGTAATCGATGCGAACGGTGATTGATTCCTAGGCGAACGGTCGGGCCTTTACGCACGCTTGACTTGGGGAGTGATAAGGATAAGGATAAAGATAAGGATAAGGATGGTCACCCCAAGATCGTAGGTCACCCCAAGATCGTAGGTCACCCCAAAGTCGTAGGTCATTCCAAGGTCGTAGGTCACCCCGAGGTCGTAGGTCACCCCATTGTCATATTTCACCCCAAGGTCATAGGTCACCCCGTTCGCTACGTTTGGTAACTTAGCAGGGATACCTGGGTTCATTGGGCGAGGTTGTCTTGTAGTTTTACTTCAGTCGTGTGGTTTCACACTCGTTTGGTTTTTAGTTTTTTTTTCTGCTAGTTTTTAACAAAGTTTTGTTTGTAATAGATTTTTTCTCACCTACTTATGTTTTAACATTCTGTAAAAAAGATATGCTAAATAAGATTAAAAAAAACTTAAAACCTCGAATGCACCCATGAGAGAATTAGCATGCACAGCATATGCCAGCATTGGACCATACCGACCCGTCGCCGGCATTCGGATACCGTTCCTACTTTCTTTTTCCAGCCGGGGTAGGCAGAGAGCGACCACATCACTGGTCACTGCTCACTGGTCACTGGTATGAGGTACCTACCCGCGTGAGATGACCGCAGATAGGAGAGAGCGGAGAGGTCAGGCGAGAGAAGGATAGAATGATGTATGACTTGACTATGTGAACAAGTTATTCGATATCAGCAGAATTTTGTTTATTGTATTACATTTACTCCTCAGGTCTCGTGCATATTCTGTCAGAATTATCAAAAAATTTCCGCTTTGCAATAAAATCCAAATAAATGGAATATTTCTGAATTACTAAAATCTGTTTCACGCTTTAAAATTTTATAATTATAAAAAAATATGCAATTTTTAAAATACATTTTTTTTATTGCAAACATAAAAAGTTTTAAAAATGGCTCACCTTACGTTTTTTCTAACTAAAATTACTGACAGGTAATGATAAAAATAAAAACAACAAGAACAAAATAAGCAAAAAAGATAAGTGACGAAAAAATAAAACAAAATGTATACAATAGAATAAGATAAAGATAGAGATAGAGATGATATAAAAAAAATTGTAGATATAAAGCATAAAACATAAAATTCTAGCAGTAGATGTAATAAAGTAATAGGGATGTCCGTGGATTCAGGAGCAGATACATCTGGCACCTACATGAATCTATAGCTAGTCAGCGACTCTAAGATCAGGCTATCTCTCAACCCAGACTTTCGTAAATTATCATCCCTAAATCTGTATATTTAGAGATGCTGTGAGGTTGGTCTTTATGGAGAGTGGAAGGAGTGAATATGGGTCTTGAAGAGATACATTTTGTCGAAGGTAGAAACACAGAGGTCGGCAAATCGTTCCATTGCCAAGCTACTATTTAACTAAAGAACTGTTTCTCATAAGACGGGTTCCAAAATAACATGCATCAAAAACAATATTCAAATCACAAAATAATTCAAATTTACACTTCGTAAAATCGAAGTTTTCGAAAGCAATTTGAAAAAAATAATTTTTTACATGAAACGAAAAAAAAGTGAGGGGATGACAACATTTAAATAATTCATTTGACCAATAAAATGTGTATACGTTTTTTCGTTATCAGTTATTTTAGTTAGAAAAAACGTAAGTTGAGCCATTTTTTTTAACTTTTTAAAGTTTGCAATAAAAAAATCTATATTTAAAAAAGTACATGGTTATTTCTAATAATAAAATTTGAAAGCGTATCCAACCTCACAGCATCCTTAAATATGCCTTTATTATTATGATTATAGCCCTTATTATGTATATATATGAGCCCTTATTATTTAAGTGCTGTGTCTTCCTTCCAAACAGGTGCTCGTAGGATACGCTGGATACAATCACCCAGCGCTTGCCACCTCGTGGACTTTCACCAATCTGTCCCATTGTCTTGTCTATATTTTGTCATACTGAACACATTGTATCTTGTATTTCCCGCTAAGCACTTGCATACTGCTTACTAACAACGTATGCAGGGACATTGGAGTTCTAGATTCGTTCTCCAAATAAATGGAATATTTGGATTTTAAAGCAAAGCGAAAATATTTTTACCTCCTGTCAAAATAAACTCAATGCTTTTAGGGTATTGTATTCAATACCAAAATGATATTTATCAATTTTTTTATAAAAAAAACTCTCTTTTTAAAACTTTTGACGGTTATTCACATCAATATAATCATTGAAGAAGAAGATAACAATAATAAATGAAAATACGAATGAGAACAAAACACAGAAAAATAGAAAAAGACAATGATCGCAACTGGGACTCGAACTCAGACCTCTTGTAATAAATATAATATCTCATAATATGGAAAAAGAATTAGTTGAAGATAATATTGTTAATTCTAAAATTTAAAATATGAGATTGACAAATATGACGGTTTTAGTGTTGAGTACCTCATACAAGAGGCACCTCAAATGTCCCATACAAATACGTAAAATGTCCCCCCACCTCACAAAATGTATTTGTACCAACTCTTTTTCCATGTCACGTTGTCGCGTATGGGACAAATGTGAAGGGGGGACAAATATGAGGTGTGAGGTTGGTTTATTGGACTATATTCATGTCATGTCACGTACGGGACAAATATGAGGTGAGGTGTTAGGTGGTTGGTGTATTGGACTACATGTCATGTCACGTTGCCACGTATGGGACAAATATGAAGTGTGAGGTGTGAGGTGGTTGGTGTATTGGACTACATGACATGTCACGTTGCCACGTATGGGACAAATATGAGGTGAGGTGTGAGGTGGTTGGTGTATTGGACTACATGTCATGTCACGTTGCCACGAATGGGACAAATTTGAGGTGAGGTGTGAGGTGGTTGGTGTATTGGACTACATGTCATGTCACGTATCGTATGGGACAAATGTATGAGGTGGTGAGGCGTGAGGTGTTTGTATATTGTATGACATTTTTGTATTAGAAAAGTGAGGTGGTGTTGGGGTGAGCCATTCATATATTGAGAATACCGCACAAGCGTCCCAACTGCTCCGAATTTTTTTTAAAATATTTTTTATTGGTAGGTCGGATCCGAAAAGAGTGGTTGAGGGAGTCCCTTTGACTTCTCCGGCCTTAAGCCTTGCACCACTGACTGGAGGGTTGGATTAATACGTCCACAGCATCCTCAACGATGACATAGGGTCTTAGGGGAATTATTTTCCTCAGGGCCCCCTGTGTGGAGCTGATGTAAAAAAACACCTGAAATTCTCTACCCCCCCCCCCCCCCCCCCCCGTTAGCGAAAATATTTTGTAACGCCTCACCTCAAATGAGGTGGGACACCTCAACACCTCATTTCGATATTTGAGTACCTCATACAAACTCATCCTGATATCGTGTCCTACCCAACACTAGACGGTTTGACAGAAGTTGGCAATCAATAGCAAAATCGGTTAACGCGCACGTCCCGGTTGCGTATTTACAAAACCTATATTGATTCAGTCAGTCGCGCTAACGACAATTTACATTTTAAATATACCTCTATATTGATTATTTTTTATCACATTGCAAAAACAAAAATTGTTCTAAAATCTAAATAAAATAATCTTTCTGATGTGTATATTAGAAATTAATAATTTTATTTCTAAATATTTAAATTTAATATTATTCCCATATATTGTAAATACACCACTATATTGATAAATTTTTATCACTTTGCAAAAACCAAAATTGTTCTAAAATTTATATAAAATAATCTTTCCAATGTGTATATTAGAAATTAATAATTTTATTTCAAATTTTTATATTTATTTTTATAATATTTTTTTTTTTTTTTTTTTATTTCATACAATTTTTGAAAATACACTTTTATGTTTTTTCTTGATTACCATACTAGGCTAATGCCCGTGTTAAGGTAATCATAAATTTAAATTTTGATATTGAAAATTTAAAGCGACTGAAACGCGGTAGGGATTGTAAATACGCGTCCCGGTTAGACGAGAGGACCGGGTTCGAGTCCCAGTTACGACCATTGTCTTTTCTATTTTTCTGTGTCGTGTTCTCTTTCATATTTTCGTTTAGATTATTATTGTAATCTTACTCTTCAATGATATTTTTCGTTTGGTCAATCGAGGGTTATGACAAAATTCAATGACTTCTGAAAACATGATTCTGATAACAATGCAACAATTCTCTTTGTTTTTGAGAAATCTTCAACTCCTGCAGACAAGTTCGTGAAATTGTGTATTCGATAGAATGCTGCAAGCTTGTGTCCGTTGGTCGTATCCACCGAAGAGATAAACGGATAGAGGTGTAAGTATTATTGGTGCCTGCGTGTCGCGAAGTAAGCTCATTTGTTGCTTGCATCTCATATGGTGAACTTTAAATTTTAAATATTCTTTCTTGAGCAGATACATTTGGCAGACTAAGATTGCACTACCCTCCCAGTCCTGTCGGAATAAAAACTTAAAAAAATAAATATAAATCAATAAATAATTTCATTGGTCTATCTGAGTCGAAGGTAGGGGAGAGTGGGGGAACTCCTAATGGCGGGAAAATCCGAACGATCACACGAATCCCACAAGGCATTACTTCACACTGCCAATCCAACGCTAGGGAAGTAATGTTGTCAACTCGGCGCTCTAAATTAAACTCATTTTTTTCAGATAACCTAGCTCCCTTTTTTATGATTGTCAATTTGGGAGGCGGGTATGGGTACCGCCGCCCGGGTACCGGCCCCGTTGGATAACCAACACCTCTGCTGTATGTCACCCCAAGTGGCTCGCCACGTTTGGTGATTTAGCCGGGGTGTCCGGGTTCTTGGGGTGAGGTTTGTCCGGGTCTTGGCAGCGGATGCGTTTGCCCATTAGCTGCATGGCAGGCCGGATCGGGAGAGAATGTTTGAGGGAGCCCCTTTGACTTCTCCCGTACTCTCTCGGAACATCGCCTTGCACCGCAGAGGTAGGGATGGATTCATACTAACTAACTACCATATGTATTCCTCTTTGCCCAGAATACTAATGGAGGGAAATAATTATACCAAGTCAGTGGACATCTTCAATTTATCTTTAAACAAATACAAAATACTGTTACTGAGGCAGTTCAGTCATGTACAATAAATACTATATATTGCGTTGCAAAAACCTATTATATTTCTTTGTTAAAGAAATAGTATTTATATATTATTTAATCATAGTGTAATTTGTAAATTTCATACTTATGTAAATAAATAAATAAATACATCCGTAACTAGGGTTGCCATACGTCCGGAAATCGGAAATCGGAAATACAGGTCCCCCCCCCCCGACGCGGGTTTTGACATGCCACGATGCATCGACATTCATATTATATTTACAAGAAAGTCCGGAATTTTTGTCGAATGTCAGGAATTTTCTCCGGGATTTTGATTTTTTGATCTGGGAACTGGGAACCCCATCCGTAACTCCTGGACACACTGACCCCCAGATTCTTACCCACCTCTAACACTCTTTTCCTTTCCAGAACTTCTTCTTCTTCCTTTCACAAAAACACCCCTCACAAATGATGACATAGGCCCTGAAGGGAATTATTTTCCTCAGGGCCTCCTGTGTGGAGCTAACGTAAAAAAAAATAACGAAAAATGACAATTAAACAATTATTTCTTTAGAAACTGGTTATTTTGTATTGAAATCTTCGTTTTTGTCTAAAAATGTCTCATTTACACAAATAAAATACATAATTACACTTTACAGCTTGTCTGAAACATTCCCACAACAAGTTACAATTATGAAAACTTAAAAAAAAACGAATTTCAGTTCTAGAATTCATTAAAATGGAGTTACACACAGATACACACCACCGCGCCGTTTTTGAAGTGAAAACTTCTCTAGCACCGATATGATTTGAAACTCGATGAAACGAAAAGGGGACACTAAAAAGAGATAAACACATACATCTGTAGGATTTAGCCTGCGAGAGAATGCGATAGAATAATCGGTCTCCTCTTTATGCGGTGCTTAGTAGCCTTGCCACTCTTGTCTATTTTAGTTTTCTGAAGGTTTCACTTCTACCGCGTGCGAACTGCATACAGTTTTTTTTTTATATATATCCTTATTCTAAGAATTAATGACGCTTCTATGTATAATCTATACGGTGGTTGTCCAACTATGTAGGTGTGCGTTGGTTATCTTATTTGATTGTTTCAGTCAGTCGTGATGCGTGGTCTTTGGAGTTTATGAAGGTAATTAATATTTTGTAAGGTGTCGAAACTTAATAAAAAGGAACTAAATAAATCATTTAATAACCTATGGCAACACCGAATAAATAAATCAATAAAAGTGCGTTCATACGTGAGATAATGCATATAACAAACTGACTGCAGTCTTCGGCGTTGCCCGGGCTTTACGCAGAGCTTTTTCGAAATTAGACGTAGACAGTAATTTTCCTCTTATTTTTAACGTCAAAACAGCACATCGTGTGCTAAATTTTCATCAAGTGTCAACATTTTGCTTTAAGAGGGCATTACCAGAGAAAACCGGAAATATGTCATTTTCAAATCCGATTTTAGACGCATTGACTCTTTTCCACAAAAAATTATAAATGGATTTCGAAAGATTGTTCTTTTATCTAGCATTCGCATGTAATAAATTTTGAAATTTTTTTTTAATTTTTAGTATAATAAGGTTATTCCATAGGTCGTTGGCAGATTAGTTAAATTTTCAAAAAAGATTTTGTATTATACCACACCCATTTCAAATAATATAATCGTGCAATAAAATAAATCAATACATTATCTAGCAAACGCATGTTTTAGAATTTTAATTTTAGTTTCAATAAAATCATAAAAAAATATGTACGTACCTACATGTGTTTCTTGACGAAAATTGGTCCATTTGTGTATTTATTTGCGCACTTACAAACTAGTATATTTCAGATTTTTTTAACATTCTTATTAAATTTAGACATTATTGAAAAATGATAAATATTTATAATCAAAAAATAATTACAAAAAGTACATTATTTTAATAGTTTTATCATCACGCCTTTCAGCATTTTTGGATGAAGGTATAAATTAAAGCTAATTTGGATTGAAATAAATTCGATATTGAGTTATAATTTTAAAAAGCTGGTACGGAGAATAATTAATCTTTCTCATTGTAACCGCCCTGCACCATCGTAAGGACAACTTTCAACGAAATGTGGATTTTCGTCCGCTGGCTGGTTAAACGCTCTTAAGAGGTGGGAATAAGAGATGGTGTTGGTTTTTGACCGGTCAGGGGCTGAGTTTGCATCGCGTTTGGGTCCCACTCAGACATATTCGATTCCTCGGCTGGCCAAGTCCTTCATTGTGATTTATGACCCAACCAATTTTTACGCTTACTGTGGTGGTGGTAGGAGATTTTCAAATATAGTCAGGTTATTCGTAACCTGCGAATGTTCGTCTTTCATTTAATAAATTGTTAATCTCATGTGACGTTCCTCTTGTTTTGAAGGTCAAGTGTTCAAAATTTATCGTATTTAATCGGCACCGATGCATGGTCGGGAAACACGCCAAACAAAATTAGAAATAATATATTGTGCTATTAATTTAAAAAGGACAAAGATTTGGTAATTTTTTGGGATTACTGTCCATGGCTATTACGAATAATTTTTAGAAAAAAACTTTAGATTCGCCTTAATCACTATAAAAGGAAACTTTTTGCATCACGGCTGGCGGAAAATAATGCATTTTAATTTTAAATGTCGTTAAATAAAATTTCACTTCGCGAACCGATACTACGACAGTCCGTCCGCCATTTTGTCACTGTTATGTTGGTATCCCTGACCTGACACAAACAAGAGCCTAGATACGATTGTAGCCGACTTCGTGGGATACATAATAAGGCGCGTAATTATGAAAAACAGAATTAATTATATAATGTAAACGAACCTCTAATCAGGCACTGGAATGGAGACAAACCATTCAAATCCTGGGATGTTTTTTAAAATAAAGATAATATACACAAGCCCGCTACACAAACCCTGCTTTGCCAGACAAACCATTTTAAAAACGTAGGCTGTTTTTTAAAGTAAAGATAACATACACAATCCCGTTAGACAAACCATTTAAAAACGTAGGCTGTTTTTTAAAGTAAAGATAACATACACAAGCCCGCTAGACAAATTTCATAATTACGCGCCTTATTATGTATCCCACGAAGTCGGCTACAATCGTATCTAGGCTCTTGTTTGTATCAGATCAAGGATACCAACATAACAGTGACAAAATGGCGGGCGGCAGCGGGCGGGTTGTCGTAGTATCGGTTCGCGAAGTGAAATTTTATTTAACGCAATTGAAAATTAAAATTATTCAAAAAAATTTTCTATTGCTTTCCGCACTTTTTTTCACCTTCCAAATTAGGGAACGTACCCATACTACGTGACCAACTTTTTGCAATTTTTAACCCCCCCCCCCCCCGGTGACCAGAATCCTAAGCAACCCGCCGCTCATTTGTATGGAGCGTGACATTTTGAAGACCCCCCCCCCCCTAAACGTGTCACGTAGTATGGGTACGTTCCCTTAAAGTGCCCAAGTTAAAACGCGGTAAAAACATGGTTTTTGGCAAAAAAACAAACATTGGCAGGATCTGCATTCCTCCCGCTAACACAAATAATTTAAAATCTTTTTTTTAGTGTAGGTACATGAAAATAGATTATATCAGTTATCGCTTGTAACCGGGCCGCTCCGTTTTCTCCGCTGTTTGGTGCACATCGCTCCTAACTATATTTGTGGCGACCAATGTCGTGATCTCGTCGTGATACGAGAGAGAAATGGACTGTAAATTTGAATTTTGCAAAAACAAGACAATTGACTGCATTTTTAACTCAATCACTGGTAATGGCAAATGGAAGGATTAGGAGTGGAGTAGGAGTCCCTACCTTTTGATGGCTGCACCTCCCTTCAATAACTGCACAATTTCGTCACAATTACCAACACTTTGGAGTTCATTAATTGGGAATTTTGCGATTAATAACAAGATTTCAATGGCGAGATGTGACCGATGTCACTGCGATTTTTCAACTCATCCAAGTAGGTAATTTTAAATTTTGGTGCCAATATTGTAGATGGGTTCCACAATCCACATAGGCATGAAACATCTTCTTCTTTTCCTTTTGTAATAACTTTTTTTTTACATAGGCTCTGAGGAAAATAATTTCCCTCAGAGCCTATGTCATCTGGGATGCTGTGTAGAGGGTCTTTTTGAGGAGAGGAAGGAATGAACATTGTTCTTGAAGAGACTCGTATTGTAGAAAGGAGGAAACACAGAGGCCGGCAAATCATTCCACAGCCGAGCTGTTGAACACAAGAACGAGTCGAAGAAACGACCCGTTCTCATGTGACAAATGTCAACTGTGTACAAATGTTGGGCACGCGTTTGGCGTGTTTCCCGACTATGCACCGGTGCCGAAGGGATCAATGATGTTAGTTCCTCGGAGCATCTTCCATTGTAACACCGGTAGAACAAGGATAGCATTCCCACCCGACGCCTGTGCTCTAAAGATTGCAATCCGTCTGTTAAGATGGGAGAATCTATCAAACGGATCGCCCGTTTCTGCACAGAGTCGAGGGTATTTTTCAGGTATTTTGGAGCTCCAGACCAGAAGTGGCTGCCAAATTCAACCGTGGGGCTCACTTGTGATTTGTACAGGGTTAGCAGTTGTGTACTATTAAAGTATCTGCAGGCCCTGTACAGTACGTCCAGTTTTTGGGAGGCTAACTTTACTCTGGCTTCGATGACTAAGTAGGGACTTTCAAGGAAAGGAAGAAGACAAAGGGATAATTAATTAATGAAGGACTTAAGAATATAGATTTAGTTTTTAATCAGTTTAAAAAATAATTATTTGAAGCTATAACTTTTGGAATATATTCTCCACACGTACAGGAAGATTTTCATGCAACAAAAAAATACGATTTTTTGGATCGGCTGGACCAAATTCCTTCCCATATTCTTGACTAGTTTGTATGAGGGACTGAGTACTGAGTATGGCACGGAGAGAGGTAATATCTGACCCAACAGCCCAACATAGGTTGGTTGGTTCTGTCGCATAATGAGAATATAATTATTCCCATCACACCGGCACGCCCCGAGCTTCCGATCGACTCTCTTTTGGTACTGAAGGATGTGATCCCCAGCTTGACGCAAGCCGCAGCGGACTTGTGGCACTTTTCATTCATTTGATGGCCGAGCAGGGCTCTCGAATAGTGATCCGAAGATCGCGGGTTCCAATCCAGGCGTGCGCAGATAAATTTTATTTGATTAATTTGTGTTATTTCGGATTTCCCAATTTATTAATTTAAAATAGTGAATAGTATATTTGCTGCACGTTCCAGAGTTGAAGATTCTCTCAGTATCGCCCTGGTGTAAGACCACCATTCAGATTTGAAACGTTGCTTGAAGAGGCTTTAGCCTTGTTTGGTGACCAGATCTGAATAGTCAGATACTTCCCCACAACCCTCTTTCCCATCTTCTTCCATTCCGCAATACCTTCAGCCTCACAACCTTACTTAATTGGGGATGCCATTGTCTCACTGGCTTCACTCTCTTGTGCTCACATGATGCATAGATCTTTAGACATACGAAGTTTTGATGCGACGCGACGTAAAGATCAGAATTTTGGATACTTTTCCACCAAAAAACCAAAAACGATTTTATTTGACATACGACCTATTGCAGTATCAACGTTTTCTTCTTTGTGTGCACTATTAGGTCTCCCTGACGTTGGCTATCACTCTGATGAATGTATCTTCTCTATCTCTAGCTTCTCCACACTTCTAATACCGGTCCACTCTCGTATATTTCTCAGCCAAGACATTTGTCTCCCACCAGGCCCTCGGTAACCGTCTATCTTGCCTTTTAATATTAATGGGAGCAGGTGATATTTCTCTTCTCGAAGTATGTGACCCAGAAATTAAATTTTCCTGGCTTTTACTAATGTGAGCAGTTCTCTATCTTCGTTATTTGTTTTTGGGGTGTTATGCCGTGTTTCGCTACCTCCTTCTTTAGCCAACGTTTCGGACAACGTTGCAGTGTCTATCATCAGGGCAGATCCGGTAGATCCGGTAGATGTGCCCTGATGATGGACACTGCAACGATGTCCGAAACGTTGGCTAAAGGAGGTAGCGCAACACGGCATAACACCCCAAAAACAAACAAAGAAAATGCTTTTGGCCGTGAAAATCTTAAAACGTATCAGTTCTCTATCTGTTCTAGCCCGCCTGGTAATCATGTCGGTCCATGGAACTTTGAGCATTCTCCGGTGAAGCCACATTTCAAAACCACATCCACTTCCGTACAGCAGTATCAACGACGAGACATATTACCCAAATGTTACAAGTCCACTGGGTTGTGTGGATCGTGCCATCACAATATTCTGTCACCTAACGGCGCGGCTATGTCCTGCCGATGACCTCAGCTGACCGCTCCTCGCAGGACCAACTCCGTGCGGCCCGACACAATAGCGTCTCCGACTCCTTCCACCTTCCACTGGCCGGTGGCAGCGATCTCAGGCTCTCCACAAGGATACGAAGGCGGAACCGGCAAGGCACCGGAAGATAAACATAACGGTGCGGGTGCCGGTGATATGTGCGTTTCGGGATTGGTAATGTGCTAGCGGTAAAATATTATTGGCGAGACAATTGCGGTAATCACAATCAGTTATATAGGAATCTTTTTATAATATGGTTCTACGACGAAACAGCACAGTGACAAAATAGAGCATTGAAGAAAAGCGGAGAAAGGTAATGATAAAGAACACAAACAACAAACCTAACCTAAACTAAACTGACCTTTTTGAAGTGAAAACTTCTTTAGCAACGTTGTATTTTGAAACTCGATGAAACGAAAAAACGACACTAAAAATGTGGAAAAATAGACAAACACCTGCATCTACCTGTTTACGAGAGATGGGAAGGCTGATAGAGATATGCAAAGAAGGGTAAATGCCGGTAACTCCGTTAATGGAGGACTGCATGAAGTTGGCGCTAATAAAACTGTCAAAAGAAGCGAAGCTAGCAGTCCACAATGGAGTCCTGATAATTATCCTGATGTTTTTTTTTTTTTTTACAGTGAATACCGCACAAGAATCTCAACTGCTCCCGTCTGGAGCCAGTGAGACTATGGCATCCCCAATTGGGTTATGTTGTGAGGCTGAAGGTAGTGGGGAGGGGAAGGAGGTGGGGAAGAGGAAGGTTGGGAAGTACCTGGCTATTCAGATCTGGTCACTAAACACGGCTAAAGCCATTTTCAAGCAACGTTTCAATTCTGAATGGTGGTCTTACACCAGGGCGAAACTAATAGTATCTTCCACTCTGGAACATGCCGCAAATACACTATATATTATTTTAAATGAATTAATTGTGAAATAACACAAATTAACAAAAATAACACACACACGCGACGTCCGGAATGTGAGTCAAGAGTCTTAGTCACTGGACTACGGAGGTCGTATGTATGGCAGTGAGGCATGGAACTGGCAGAGGAAGGATGAAAGTAAACTGAATGCTGTTGAAATAAGATCCCTGAGGCGTATGTGTGGTAAAACCATGTATGATCGTGTTAGGAATGTGGATATCCGCAAAGAATGTAAGACTGATGAATGAGTAGATAAGATTAAGAAAGTGACCCTCAGATGGTTTGGGCACGTAGAGCGAATGAACGAAAAAAGTACCTAGTGTAAAAAGAATATATGACTCAAATGTGAATGGTAGAAGAAGTCGGGGACGCCCTAGGAAGACATGGCACGATCAAGTGTATCAGATACTTGAGACGAGCCATGTCAAAAGTCAGAATAATAGAAGAGTATGTATGAGACGATGTATGAATGTGAGTGAGGCAAAGAGTGTGTGCCAAGACCGAGTTGTTTGGCGGTCCGTCCTCTCTGTCTACCCCTGCGGGGAAACGGCGTGATGGTTAGTTAGTTAGAGAATGAGATAAACTAATCGTTCTCCTCTTTGTGCATTGCTTCGTAGTCTCCCCACTCTTGTCTACTTTAGTTTTCTGAAGGTTTCCCTTCTACCGCGTGTGAATTGCACACTCGGATTTTTTTAATTATAAAAATATGGTTCCACGACGAAACAGAATACTTAGAAAATAGAGCATTGAAGAAAAGTGGAGAAAGGTTATGATAAAGAACACAAATAACGAACCTAACCTAACCTGACCTTTTTTATGTTAGGCCTCCGTGGTCGAGGGGCAATACTTTCGACTAGTGATCCGGAGGTCGCAGGTTCAAATCCCGACGTGGGCAAATACATTTTATTTGATTGATTTGTGTTTTCACAATTGAATCATTTAAAATAATGTATAGCATATTTACGGCACGTTTCAGAGTTTAAGATACTTTCAGTTTCAGTATCGCCCTGGTGTAAGACCACCATTCAGAATTGAAACGTTGCTTGAAATGGGTTTAGCCGTGTTTGGTGACTAGATCTAAATAACCAGGTACTTCCCCACATTCCTATTCCCCATGTCCTTCCTCTTACCTTCAGCCTCACAACATACCCCATTGGGGATGCCATAGTTTTGTAGAGGCCTTGAGAAAAATAGTTTCTCTCAGAGCTTAAGATCTGTATGTGTTGGTTTTTAGGAAAGGAAGGAGAGGAAGTTCTGAGATGTAAAAGTAAAGAGGTATGAGGGGTGGGTAGTAATTTGGGAGTCAGTGTGACCAGGGGTGGCGGACGTATGAATCTATCTCTCCTACTGCGGTGCAAGACGATGTTCCGAGAGAATCGGCTGGAGAGGTCAAAAGGTCTCGCTTAACCAGTCAGTTGGACCCCCAGATTTCTACCCATCTCTAATACGCTTTTCCTTCCCAGAACTTCCTCTTTTTCCTTTCCTAAAAAGACCCTCCACACAGCATCCCCAAAGATATTATAGGCCATGAGGGCGGGGAATTATTTTTCTCAGAGCATCCTGTTTGGAGCTAATGTACAAAATATAATCTTCTGACATTGGAAGCAATCTTTGTATTGACGAGCAAAGCTCCGAGTTCTATTCTGACGCAACATATTTTAATGGGGAGGGAAAGGAGATGGGAAGAGGAAGGTGAGGATGGAAGAGATATTCAGAACTAGTGGCCAAACACGTCTATAATCAACGTTTCGATTCTGATCGGCGATCTTTCACTGGGGCAATAGAGCCTGCAATATAAAAGGGAATCGATCCAATAACCCGCGCGTGCCAGCGCACCGGGGAGGTAGGTACTGACACTGACTAGGCAGATAGGTACAGCCGGGTACCCTCGCCACGTTATTAATTCCCACCTGCCCTATCATCTGCTCTCTACTCTCTGTTCTCTGTTCTCATTGCGGCATCTTCCTTACTCCCGCACACTCCCTACTCCAAATAGAAGGGGACATAGGGTTGCCACAACTAACGATAAATGGTATTGTTGATGGTTGCTTCTTTCTGATGTTACATAAAAATATTTGTAAAAAGGTGTGTGCATCCTCTTATACACACTTTATTTATGGTTTCGGTGTGGCACCTCTTGTGCTTGCCCATTAACATTTGAGCCCTGCAATATTTTTGAATGCAACAGTTGTTGATCCTGGACAGATTCAAAACGAGCGGATTTGAAAAGAAAGCACGCCATTCTTTGTGCAGCAGCCGAGAGCTCAGCGCGTTCCTCTCGACCTCGACCCCAACACGACGGATCCTTTTTAAAGACTGTTACGATCGTGATTGTAAATTTTGCACGTCATACTCGCCATCTTGAGAGCTTACTGGAAGTCATTCTGGAGGGATGAATGGCATCGAGAATCATCCGCCTTTGCTGTTTCTGGAGGATCCTTTTGGCTGGGAGCCATTTCTCTGGAGTCCTGCCCATCTCACGATGTGAGAATCGTTTCACAAAAGAAGATTTCATCATGCGTCATTTCAACTTACCACGGTATCAAAATGAACTGTTTAAACCTAAGCAAGCCCAAACCACACAGTCTTACTTTCAGGATTTCACCTTTTCGTCTAATATATATATGTTTGTATTTCTAATACCTTCTTTTCTTTGAAAATCATTAACCTCTTCCTTACATCTGCCATGCGAGTCATATTTTGCTCATAATAATTTACCTTGTACATTGTTGCCACCTCATCCCCGGTAACACTGATTCCTCTTGATGTGACCCCATTCAAAAGTGAATTCCCCGATGAAAATAAGGGTAACATGAAATATAAATAAACATAAAAATAGATGATCTGCCAATATCCTCCAAATCAATGATAATATTATTAAAAATGTATGAATTTATTTATAAAAATTATTTGTTTATTGATAGCGCCCTTTTTCTGGGCTTTTTATAAACTAGTAGTTCGCACATACGGCGTTCGATGTTTGCAAAGTTTAAATTATTGTCAAATACATCCATTTGTATTTGTTAAAAACTAAACTATGTATGTAGTGGGGAATGCAAATGATTGGAATAATTGGCAGATTATTTTTTGTTACCGAGACTTTGTAAACTATGTAGTGGGGAATGCAAATGTTGGCATATCATAAAGTTGTTACAAAAACTATGTAAACGTTGCAGTTGTGAGCAAACAATAGTTGAAAATGTTGGCAGATTATAAATTTGTACATAAGACTATGTAAACGTTGCGTTAGGGAATGGAAACTATAGCTGAAATAGTTGACAGATTGTACATTTGTTACAGAGACTACGTAAATATTGTACTGGGGAATGCAAACCATTGTTAAGTAATTGGCAGATTATTTATACGTCTAATACCCAGGACTATGTAAACTTTGAATTGAGGAATGGAAACTATAGTTGAAATAGTTGGAACATTGTACATTTGTTACAAAGTCTATGTAAACTTTTATTTATTTTAAGCACCCGCTAAACTGCCAAAGCAGTTTGTCAGCAGGTCAATTTAACAATATATCACTAAAACACACTTATAACAAGAAACCACAATATTGAAAATTGATTCATAAAATAGAATAATCACATTTCAGGTAACTACAATAAAAATGCATAAAATTCATAGATCAAAATAACACAGTCATATTTATACATAAGATAACAAACAAAATCAATATAAAAAATCTTGATCTCTTAAATGTCTTCTTTGGATTATTTTCATTATTTTTGTCTTCAGTATACCTAACTATGTCTATGTATTCATGTTATTGAATGTCGATTACCGTAAACATAAGTTTTTTTACCGTTAGTGAATTATCGGTTTGTTGTGGCAGCCCTGTTTGAGCGTACAGTCCACCTATGCACAGGTGTTATCTCCCGACAGCTACGTGTATCGTGTATTGATAGAAGCGTTATCTCGCGGCCTGGTAGGTAAGTACACCCTCCCCAGCGTCCGCTCGCCAGCTGGCCGCGGGTTCAACTCCCGACGAAGGGGGAAATAAATTACACGTTAACTGATCGTTTTGTTCAAGTTGTAACTTTGCAAGTTGCAACCGACCATTCATGTTTTATTGGCCTCGCGCAAGTTCGTTTCTGCGAAGCGATTACAGTGCATTAATAATATCTAATAATTACTATCTACCATAACTCTGCTTCTCCGCAGAGGTAGGCAGACACAATCGACGGCACACTATTAGCTTCATTCAAATTTCTTGCATCATATGAATTCATCTTTTTTGTTAATTGTAATAACTCCAATGTTCTCTCCAAAGACATTCATTATTTATAAGTATAAGTACTGGAACCTGTATACTACAGGATGCCAATTGAAAGACTAATGGCCGTTATTTATGACATCTTTTTTCAGCCCGATTCCAATTAGACACAAAAGTCAACATTTTTCGCTTTACGCGATCGCTATTTTCATCTCTGTTTTCATATCTACGATTTCAATTGTCATCACTGCAAACAACACATGAACCATGCTGTTTGCTGTGATGCCAACTGAAATCGTAGATGTGAAAATAGAGTTGAAAATAGCGATCGCGTATAGCGAAAAATGTTGAC
Source organism: Limnephilus marmoratus (assembly GCA_917880885.1). Taxonomy (NCBI): domain Eukaryota; kingdom Metazoa; phylum Arthropoda; class Insecta; order Trichoptera; family Limnephilidae; genus Limnephilus; species Limnephilus marmoratus. The sequence continues at coordinate 23,216,631 of OU862928.1, read as the reverse complement.
TTTTGTGTCTAATTGGAATCGGGCTGAAAAAAGATGTCGTGTGTATAACGGCCATTGGGTTATTTAGGCCCCATGAAAACAAACTTCAAACATTCCATAATAAAGCCATACGCATAGCCCTGGGTGCCCCCAAATGGATAAGAGTATCCCAACTCCACAAAGATTCTGAAATCCCTTTATAAAAAAAAAAACACTTCTTAAGTCTCGCGGAAATATTTTAAGCGGGAATCCCCACCCATGAAAACGCGTCCATAAACTGCCTCGCCCGGTACGACGAAAACGTACGTAACACATATAAAAGACCTAAACAAATCTTATTTAAAGATTAACCTCCCCATATTACCTACAGCCATGTCCTCTTGCAAATATTTTTTTAACAAACAACAAAATAAACCATTTTTTCAACAACCATATGTTATAAACTCACCATGAAAGAGACAGGGGCCTTTTTGGTCCGGAGCTCTGTATGCCAGTGAATCAAAATGTCAAAAAAGGTTCTTTACATCACAGTGACTCTTTATTGACATGTCGTAATTTATAATTACACTGCAGAGGACTAACGGCCTTCCTGTCTGAAAGCTAGGTTTTGTCTGAGGAGCTTTTGAGTAATAATGACTCTGCACATCTACCTTCGGCACAACTCGGCAACGAGAGCATGTGACCCGAAGAGCCTATAGACAACTAAAATAATGTGAGAACTAATCATAGACTAATTATGATACATTACATTAATTAATATCCTATCTAGATATTTGAGTACCTATTTACAATCTTATGATTTCAGAGGAAATTTTGGTTTTAATTTAAAATAAAAGTTGCTGATCCTGAGAATGACCGAGCATCTAGCACCAAAGTCCCTGAACTGAAGACCGAAAGGGCGAAGGAGCCTGGGAAGACCAAGGTTAAGATGGAGCGACAACATATTTACCTTGGAGCTTCTAAACTGGAGAGAGCTGGCAAAAAACCCACATGAGTGGAAGAAGACTCTCACCAGGGGTTGTAGAGCCAAGAGTGATGGTGATGATTCTGTACAAATCGGTCGAAACTGGCAACTGGTTGAATTTGGCAACCACCTATGGTCTGGAGTCCCAAAATACCCGGAAAACCCTCGACTCCTATGAGCACGAGAGCTCCAACTGCTCCCAAACGCCTTGTGAGCCAAGTGTCCGTAATCCAAGATTCGGCCGATTTATTCTTTCTACAGAAAATATCCAGGTCCCTCATAGATTGCCCGGAATTTTAATTTCCCTCACTGCCTGTGTCATCTTTGGGGATGCTGTGTGGAGGGTCTTTTTAGGAAAGGAAGGAGAGGAATCGGACGGACGAATCCATTCATCCCACTGCAATGACCTTCTGGCGAGGTCAAAAGATCTCCCTTTACCAGTCTCTCCCGATCCGGCCAACAACGATTTTGGTGGATAGACGCATCCGCCATCAAGATCCGAACAAACCTCACCCCATGGACCTGGGCACCCCTGCTAAGTCACCAACATAGCGAACCACTTGGGGTGACCTATGGCAGAGGTGGTGGTTATCCAATAAATGGGAAGGCGTCTTCAGGAATTCCAAAAACTGAAAAAATCGAACTAATATCTATGAGAACCAAAGTGTTGACGAATATCTACAGCTCGAACTGTTGACTAATATCTATGAGAACCAAAGTGTTGAGGAATATCTACAGCACTGGCCAAGGTTGGATTTGCAATTATGTATAGCATATTGGAATAACGTAATATTGCGTATGCAGTTTAAAAAACCTAATTGTATGTAAGTACGTATGTAAAAATCCCTAATATCGGACTATTGGACACATTTAGCTGATTAGTCCAACCTACGCTCTGTAGATATTAGTTCAACCTACGCTCTGTAGATATTAGTCAACACTGGGACCGTCATAGATATTCGTCCGACCTTAGCTCTGTAGATATTAGTCAACACTCTGAAGTTCGTAGATATTAGTTCAACATATGAGCTGTAAATATTCGTCCGACATACAGGCTATAGATATTAGTATCTGGAGTCATAAATGGTACCCGGGGCGGCGGTACTCATACCCGCCTCCCAAATTGTAAGTACACTACTCACATTTTGACATTTTAACTCTATACCACACTCCTTAAAGTCACACAGGCGATGTATCAATGCTTTATAACTATAGATACCTACTTGTCACCGGTCTATGAACTTCCTTTTTGTGTTATGCATATTATTATTTGTATACGTACCTACTTCAACTAGACAGACCCCTCCATCCCACCCTCTCCCTTGTTGCGGGCAACAATGTGTCCGCCACCAAGACCTAGACAAACCTCACACCATTTACCCGGGCACCCCAGCTAAGTCACCAAAATCAGCGAACCATTTGGAGTGACCTATGGCAAAGGTGTTGGTTATCCAAAAAATGGTTCCCAGGGCAGTGGTACCCATAACCGCCTCTCAAATTGATTTGAAGTTAGAATTTTTTAGGCCAAATTTAATAGAAATCTGAAAAGATTTCAAAAATAAATTAAAGGCTTATCAAAAAAATGAGTGTGCTTTAGACCACACGACTGAAGTAACACTTCTTTAGCTCCATCTATATGATAGAAAGAGAGAAAGAAAATGTGCGCGCGCACTGCTCTCTCTTGCTCCTACAGTGTGATACAGACAATATGCCTGCACTGTGACTTAGATATACAAAACGTAACTGGCTATGAGAGAAAGAGAGAAAGAAAATGTGTGCTCGCAACTCTTTCTCTTGCCGCTACAGTAATATAGGAAACGTAACTCTCTCTCTTTCCATCTTCACTAACTTATATCTCTCTCTCAACTACCGTTCGCCTCGCTTTTCGTAACGCTCTCGTCACGTATTCACCAGCTTACTCCCCAAATCAAGCGTGCGTAAAGAAGTTTTACTTCAAAAACCTTTTTGGGTTTTTTTGTGACGTAAATACACCAGTTTCCCGTTTGTACTACGAGTTTCCGGACACCGTGTTTTCACTAGTGGGAAGCTATAATTGCAGTTGCCGGTCCAACGGTCGCAAGACGCGGGCGGAAATAAAGGAACACGGTTTGTCTCTTAGTTTGAAAGGAGAATCTACATTTTGGCGGGAGCGGGGGCCATCTTGAATTCTAATGACAATTTAATTAAGCACCTTCGGAGGTAATTGTAACAAATTTACGTGTTTTGTCGACAGGTTGCACACTGGTGGCTCACTTGATCCCACCATCATCATCACCATCAGGGAGGTGCCGGAGTGGGGTAAAATTATACAATAGATACTTTTTTAATCCCAGAGATAAAAGAAACAATCTGAATCAAGCTAACTTTAAAAAACGCCAAACGGCATTTTTCAAGGACCGCCAAGTGACGCTACACTTGGTGACTTAGCGGGAGTGCCCGAGTTCGTGGGGTGAAGTTTTTTTTTTACATTAACTCCACACAGGAGGCCTTAAGGAAAATAATTTCCCTCAGGGCCTATGTCATCTGGGATGCTGTGTGGAGGGTCTTTTTGAAGAGAGGAAGGAATGAACATTGGTCTTGAAGAGACCCATGTTGTAGGAAGGAGGAAACACAGAGGCCGGCAAATCATTCCACAGCCGTGCTGTTGAATAGTCGAAGAAGTGACCTGTTCTTATGTGACAAATGTCAGCCGTGTACTAATGTTGGGCACGCGTTTGGCGTGCTTCCCGACTATGCACCGGTGCCGAATGGATCAATGACGCTAATTCCTCGGAGCATCTTCCATTGTAATACCGGTAGAACAAGGATAGCATTCCCACCCGACGTCTGTGCTCTAAAGATTGCAATCCGTCTGTTAAGATGGAAGAATCTATCAAATGGACCGCCTCTTTCTGCACAGAGTCGAGGGTATTTTTCAGGTATTTTGGAGCTCCAGACTAGAGGTGGCTGCCAAATTCAACCGTGGGGCGCACGGTTTGTCCGGGTCTTGGCAGTACCTACTGCGTGGCAGGCCGGATCGAGAGAGACTGGTTGGAGTTTTGATCTCCCCATCAGGACTCTCTCGGAACATTGCCATGCACCGCAGTGGGAGGGATGAATTCACACGTCCGTCTCTCCTGGACACACTGACCCCCAGATTCCTACCCACCCCTTGTACACGTTTTTCCTTCCCAGAACTTCCCTTTCTAAAAATGTCCTCCACATAGCATCCCCAAAGATGATATAGGCCCAGTAATTATTTTCGTCAGATCCTGCTATGTGGAACTAATGTAAAAAAAGTGGGATAAGTCTGTGAGATCGTTTAACATTCCTTATTTCTACTAAATTAAAGTGGGTTGTCCATCCAGCCCCGCATTTTAACCACTCGGACTCATCAGCTTGTTTTAAAGCTACCTATAACATTACCACACACATGCATTGACGTAAGAGGCGTACCTAACTTATTGAATGATTACATGAATTCTGTTTCATTCCGATTACTCGCAATTTTAGGAACTACTTTATCAGCAAATTCCTTCACCCACTCTGAAGGGAGTGAGCGAGTCACCATTGGGACGTGACGTATTAATATCAATTAGAAATATTGAAAAAATGCGAATAAAAATTTCCAAATAAACACGAAGATTTCCAAAAAGAAACTTTACTGAACCAAATGACAAATGTGTGGGAGCAGGGCAGTGTAGGTGTTATTCGTAATACCGTCCGTGTGTAATTCTGGCAGTTTAATATTAATATTGGTACCTACCTGGAATGCACTATTTATAATAATTTGTAATTCATTCAGTATTTGTAATTTCTATATGTAGGTAGGTATACTATGACTACAGTTCAACATATTTTGGAAGTAAAATTTCTTAACGCACCTCGACTTGGGGGATAAGCTGGTGAATGCTTTACGAAAAATGGTGATGTGTTGCGAAAAGTGGTGATTGTTACGAAAAATGTCATGCGAACGGTGATCGATTGCTAGGCGAACGGTCTGTGGGCAGTGAGGTGGGCAGTGATAAGGATAAGGATAAGGATAAGGATAAGGATAAGGATAAGGATAAGGATGAGGATGAGGATGAGGATGAGGATGAGGATGAGGATGAGGATGAGGATGAGGATGAGGATGAGGATGAGGATGAGGATGAGGATGAGGATGAGGATGAGGATGAGGATGAGGATGAGGATGAGGATGAGGATGAGGATGAGGATGAGGATGAGGATGAGGATGAGGATG